>JAINUG010000020.1:157500-422500 GCA_029706075.1 Aldrovandia affinis | reverse complement strand
CACGCTGGGTTGTTTGTTTATACCTGAAGAAATAACATTACATTTAATTTGTGTCACGTATCACGCATGAACATTTTTGCATCACAGCTGTGATGGGCCCTCCCTGCTCTGTCTGCCGGGACATTTCTGCGTTTTTTCAGCATTTTGTCAGTACACTGGGACATGCTGCTCAAAACCGGGACTGTCCCGGCCAAACCGGGACATCTGGTCACCCTTATTCATGATGTCACAGGGTTATGAGAGTGTGAATATTCGGTATGCATGCATATCACTGCGAGAGGTACCATTGCACAGCCGTACGTGCGTGGAATTGCAGATTTGCCTTGAATATTTTATGTATAAATCAAATATTCAAGTATAAATGGATTTGTGGAGATCTGGGATAGGGGAATATTTTATTTCCCCATTTTAATGTGTTGTTATTATTTATACGATGCAGAACCCTTATTCTAAGCGATTGACAAAGATTTGAGCAGACTCGAGGGAGAATGTATATTTTACAGCTGTAAAATCGGTAAGCAATTGATTCTTAATCTTTTTTAATAAAGCACTGTTTGTTATAGGTTTGTTTTAATTCTCACAAAGCTACGGCTACTGGTATTTTTGCATTTTTATTAAAACTCAAAGAAGAAAAAAAACGTCTTTGCACTCCAGGATAGGGCCACATTTTTTTGGAATAGAGAAATATGGTCGCCCTGGTACATTGTAATAGCCCTATTAGTCAGCATACATGAGTAAAAATATGTTGTTTTTCGTTTTTTGGATGTTTTGGAGTAACCATAAGGTTAGACTTGCTTTATATATAGGACTGAGGACAACACTGTGTGTGTGTGTGTGTGTGTGTGTGTATGTGCATGCTTGTGCATGTGTATGGCCATGTGTGTTTGTGTGTGCATGTATATGTGTATGTCTGTGTGTGTGTGTGTGTGTGTGTGTGTGTGTGTGTGTGTGTGTGTGTGTGTGTGTGTGTGTGTGAGCAAACAGTAATTAAAGAAGAGGGCAGCTGGATGGACATTGGGGGCTGTGTGTGTGTCTCCACCTTATCACAGCTTCGTGGAGCAGCAGTGAAGTGTTACACCCTGTATCTAAACCACAGCATGGTCAATAACCACAGCCTTATGTGGGTTTATATCAGTCAGTGAGCATAGGCAGGGAAACCCTGGCAGTCAAAATCTGCTCAAAAACGTTTCATCTACCTTTTTCCCCTTTTATTTCACAATTTTGAATGCCCAATTTAAGCCCTTCCCTGCAACATCCTCTGTTGTTTTGGGAGAGGTGCAGATTGGCATGTGCGCCCTCCGAGGCAAGTGCAGCCAGCCGAGCTGCGCAGTCACTGCCCTGGATAGCTATACATCCTGTGCAGCTGCGCAGTCAGACCAGAGATGACACCACACGATGAGATGGGGAACATAATGCTGACTGAATCCTAGCATGATCAGGATTTTATTTGGGGAAAAAATGTACTTTGCTGCTTCCAAACTTTTAGTCTGCACCTTAAAATTGGGAATCATTTAAAAGATGAAGAAAGCAAGGAATGTGATTTTGCTGTATAATGAAAAACAAAATATCTTTTTTGACTTATTCTGGTATGTTTCAGTAACTCTGCTCACTGAAGAGAGATGAATGAATCGCAAAGATACTTCACTGCATTGCATAAAGGACAGACCACACAAAGATATTAATTATCGTTTATTTACACACTAATAGTACATCCTAGCAGTGGCTGAAAGGGACAGGAAGTCTGTCGCAGGAATGACTGCTGAAACAGGAAGAGCATTTATAGCAGTGTGCTTGATGAGCTCACTGGAATCAGGTGTGGAATCAGGTGTGATCTGCCTGGCTGAACCTCAGTTAATTGCCTCCTATTTAGGAGGCAGCACTCGACAGGGTGGTTCTCTAGGTACGTGTTTGGTCAGGATTCCTGTTCCACTCTTGAATGCACATCAGGGATGACTCGTTTGACAGGTATTGATGGCACATTCCTGCCTGGGTGACAGAAATGCTGTCACTTCGGGTGATGCTCATTGCGGGATGAGAGAGGGGTGGACGGATGGGAGGGGTGTGTCCAAAGCATAATTCATCAAGGTTTATTTTTAAAAGAGGGCAAAAATGATAAGTTGGATGTAGCCTCCAAGTGGATATTTTGCATGCTGTTAGATTTGACAAATCACAAATTAAGCATTGTTTCAGAGTGACAGATGTTTTTAGCCCACAGATTAATCAGCGCAACATCTTTGACTCCGGTGGAGTCCCCTCCTCCAGTGAGTCTTATTAGTAAGAACATTTGATAGTAAGGATCCAGTTCATTGGCGTGTTTGTCACCTGCACGTTCCATGACCATTTGTGGAATATTTGTGCTTTCTTTTTTTCAGTTCAATTACATTTTATTTTGCACATATTGTTAAAAGAGTATTGAATTAAACAGAGGGGAAAAAAGCATTTTATAATCAATGTGCAGGGGAGAAAAACCCAAAGGGATTATCGAGAGGCTCTCTTACACAGAGTTAGTAAAAATGTGTTATATTCTAACATTGCAAAAAAAATTTTTAAGGTGAGACATAAGCAAGTACAACAAAAATAACATATCATTCAGTAGCTGCATATTATGGTAAACAAAATAATACGTATATGTGTCTCTTCTCAATATATATATATTTTTAAATTTATTTTATTATCCCGTTTTCTCCCAATGTATTAGCCAATTACCCGTGTGCTTAGTTCAATCCCCCTTACCCCTATAGTTTGCTGCTGTAGTCCTGTGCCGTCGACTGTAATTTCGGTACCCCAGAACCACTCCTGTGCGAAGCGAACTGTGTGTGTCGGCTTCCCTGGGGCGGACAGCCAATTGCCTCCCTGATGGCACTCCCGGCCAGAGCAGACTCTGGCAGGACGGGGAATTGAACCCCGGTCTCCGTGGCCAGTGTCGAACGTTGTAATCACTGGACCACGCGGGAGGCCCCAGTCTCTTCTCAATATTAAAACAGCAGTGCTGTGCTGTTCGGCAGGGCCTGAACTCAACCCAAGTCAATAATGCACAACTGCCAACCACCCTCCTCTACTTACTCCTGCATATCTTCTCTGTTGTACTGTACTGCTGTTCCGTGTATGGCTTCCCATACCTCCCTCCCTGTCTCTCTCTTCCTCTTTCTTTCTTTTGTTCCACCTCTCATACAGACGGTGAAATGGGATGCTTAAATGATACACTGTTCGTTGGAGCCCTTTATTCCTCTTTTTCAAAAGCTAAAGAAATGATGTCACACCCAATTGGGTATGAGAGTAGAGAGAATATGAATGTGTGTGTGTGGGTGTATTTCAATATCCTTGGATGTCATATGACTTGTGACTCATGTGGTGTGATTTGCGTGGTTTTATCGTGTATGTGTTTACAATATACAGGCCAAGTGCATGCAGATTCGTATGTGTCACTAAGCAATTCTGTGTTTATTCGATTCAAACCCTCATTCCAGCCCTTACAATACCGATTCGAGAAACCCAGGGAGACAGTGTGAAACCGTCTCCACGGCAACAATACTCCTGACTCCGATGACTGCCCCCCACCCCACTGGTCTCTCAGCAACTGTCACTAAGCAACACCCTCCTCCATTTTCCTCCCTCTCTTACTTCACGGAGAAGGAAGGGGACCCGAGAATAACTAGACTGCCAGTGAGGTGGGGGGTGTTAAAGATTAGGGGAGGTGAAAACAATGAAAATAAATAAGAGGGAATATAGGTCAAAACAGAAAAGCAGGAGCTAGGGAGAAGAGAGATGGAGCGAGGGAGTCCGTGAGAAAGAGAAAGAAAGAGAGAGGGAGGAGAGAGAAAGAGAGGGAGGGAGTGTGGGGGAGAATTACGGTGTACAATAAATAATACATGTTTGGAAATGGTTGAATAAACAAGAAGAGAAAGGAAGGAAGTTCCCTCCATTATTCATGAGCAGTGTTCCCCCGGCTCTCTCACTCTCCGCCTCACTCATCAGCCCGTCCTCTGGGCTTTTCAGCAGGCCGAACTGCGGGCACATTGAGGTCAGCTGACAAGTGATCCAGTGTTTAACTAGCCTGTGTGCGCTTTGGAAGGAATGAACTGGATCCGGTGTCGGACGTTTCGTTTAGGTACAAGCCTCCGAAAGCTAAAGTGGACTGAACCACGTTTTATTTACTTATCTTATTTATTTATTCACACGAGAAAAGGAAATGCGTAAAGTACTAATTACATTAACAGCAACAAATCAACTGAAAACTAATGTGCAGGAGGGTTGAGACATGTGGAAAGGGGCTTATTGAGAAACATCTACTGTAACATGAAATCATAATCAATAATGCAAATTAAACATGTAGGTAACTGCCAAAATAAAGGAAACACCAACATAAAGTGTCTTAATAGGGCATTGAGCCACCATGAGCTGCCAGAACAGCTTAAGTTCACCTTGGCATTGATTCTACAAGTGTCTGGGCCTATATTGGAGGGATGCAACACCATTCTTCAATGAGAAATTACATAATTTGGTGTTTTGTTGATAGTGTTGGAAAACGCTGTCTCAGGCACTGCTCCAGAATCTCCCATAAGTATTCAATTGGGTTGAGATCTGCTGATTGAGATGGCCATGGCATATGGTTTATATCGTTTTCATGCTCATCAAACCGTTCAGTGACCATTCGTGCCCTGTGGGATGGGGCATTGTCATCCTGGAAGAGACCACTCCCATCAGGATGCTTCATCATAGGATGAAAGTGACCACTCAGAATGGCTTTGTATTTATTGACGTTTACCTTGCCCCCTAAGGGGTTGAGTGGACCTAAACCATGCCAGGAAAATGCATCCCACACCATAACAGAACCACCAGACCCCTTCATTTACTCAAGTGTTTCCTTTTTTTTTGTGCCAGTTACTAGTAGTATTTGTGTAATGAGATGGTAAGTAAGGGGACGAGTAGAAAGAAAAAAACGAATAAAAGAAGTGAGAATGCAAAGTCAAAGCTGCACTGCGTTCAATGTAATGGTACAGAGCAAATGACGGTAGTAATACAGAGTAAACTCTAGGACTTTATGTTGTTGATCAGTTCAATTCTGGCTGGCAGGGTATGGCTGTCTTCATATTGATGCAGGTAGGGAATGCAAGGGATTGCCAATAAGATGTGGCCGGATGTAGAGAGACAGTTTTTGTGGGAATTTGAGCTAGACACTGCGACTAATACCATTACTGCTTAAGTGCCATGGGATCTTTAATGACCGCACTGAGTCACGACCTCAGTTTAACATCTCATCCAAAGGACAACACCTTCTTTCAGCACAGTGCCCACATCACTGTGCGGTGGCACTGGATTTTTATTTGGTCCAGGTGAAAGAATCGAACCAAGCCCAGCTTGACATGAGACGAGTACAGAGTGGTGTAGGTGCTGGCATATGTGTGGCTAAGTGTAGAACTGCCTCAAACGGGAGCCTGTGATGGTACCAAACTTGCTTGTTGTCAAGGATCTGTTCCCCAAATTGGGGTGGCACAGTAGCCCCATGCACTGCACTGCATGCACCATAGGGGAAATTAATGGATTTGTCTTGAGCTACATTTTTCATTGCTGTATGAATATCAAAGACACTGTAATGTGTAGCACAAGACATTATAAATAAGGGAATGCGTTTTTCACCACCTCTGTCAGGAACCTGCAGTTCCATCCTCCAAAACCAAGAGGTTGATGGAGGACTTTCTGAAGCTACTTTTTAGCCAATCAACGCATTATGATCTCAAGTAACCATTATATTACCACAAATTAGACGTGTATTGCAGTGTAATAGACTAGTCAGCAGTTGGCACTGAACACACGCACACGCAATCATACTGATTGATTCATAAGTAGGCTACTGCTTTAAATTGTGAGAATAGGAATATACTTTGTTAGCCATGTTACGCAAGGTCATTGGAATTTGTCTTTTCGCATATCTCTCCTAGATACACACACGCATAGACCACTATACATTCTGTATGTATTCCATCAGAGAGGTCCGAGTCCAGGGTCAGCCATAATACACCCCTGGAGCAGTTTAGGGGTTCAGTGCCTTGCTCAAGGTACACTTCGGCAGTGCCCCAGGAAGTGAACTAGCCTCCCTCCGGTTTCCAGTTCATTGTTTTTTCATTGGCCTTCCTGGGATTCGAACCTCCGCTTGCCAGTCCATGCTGCTAAACACTGAGCCACTGCTGCCCCTGAATATGTCTGTTGACATTTCTATAGGACATATCATACCTGGAGCAAAGAAAGTGATATGTTGAAATGAGTGGGTGGATACTTTTAAAGCGCCCAAACTTATAAAAACTATTGGAAGAAAAAGTAATGTGTTTTTTTGACAGCCTAAAGGCATAATAGAAATATAAAGAACAAAATTGTTATTGATGGGTGTCACACGCCACGTGACAATCCCTGGATGGGAACAGAGCACTCTGGAGACGGAGTGGAGTTTGTCGGTCTACGGACCTGATTTTTATTAATTTATTTTTCCGTCTCTCCCCCCAGACATGGGAGAGAGACAGTGGGAGTAGCAGGTTAACATATAACAAACACAAACACAAACACAAACACAAACACAAAATCTTCACCCTACTCACCGCGAAGCTTTCGGGTAAAAACAATGAACTAAAATAACAAACTAAAATAACCAAACTTACGGGACACCGCGCCTCTCCGTCCGGAGTTCCCCTGGAACCTCCCCAGGCACACACATATCCAGTGACCTGACCAGTGCTTCCCACCCATGCATACTGAGACACTCAAACTTTGCAGTCCGAGTTCTCTTACCCATTCATACAGAGACACTCGCCACTCCCCACAGTGAGAGTTCTGGTAACCAGCCCCAAGACACTCTCCACTCTTCCAGTGAGAGTTCTTGGGCTGTTGCCCAGAAACACTCTCCACTGCCGAGTGCGAGCTCTCTTTCAATAAAACCGAGGGCGAGAGGCGGACCCTCTTTCAGGGCACCCTCTCGCTCTCCTCCACAATCACACCGAGGGAGAGAGGCGGACACTCTTAGTGCACCCCCTCTCCCTCTTCCCCACACACACAGGAAGCACTCTACGGAGTCACTTTCGACAAACGCACACAAAACTACACAAACATCAAACATCACTCCACAATACAACAATCCACAACAATCCATAACAATCCACAACCATCCATAACAATCCACAACACAACATGCTCACTCACTCACTCACTCACTCACTCACTCACTCACTCACTCACCCACCCACCCACCCACCCACCCATCCATCCATCCATCCATCCATCCATCCATCTATCCATCCATCCATCCATCCATCCATCCATCCATCCATCCATCCATCCATCCATCCATCCATCCATCCATCCATCCATCCATCCATCCATCCATCCATCCATCCATCCATCAAGACAAAGACAAAAGACTAACTGATTCCCCACTCGCCCAACCCGCTCTTAAATAGGCTTAGTCTCTGCCTGGCTCATCACCCAATCACAATCATTCCACACCAAGCAATTCAGATTCTCACAGACACCCAATCAGCCAATTGACTTCCATGTCAATTGACTGATTGACACCAATTAAATAATAAAATAATAATTAAACCAACTATGGCCTTTGGAGCAACCTTCCGGGCCACGGTTTACTCTCACACCCTGTGAGAGTGCCAAACCTGCCTCCGGAAAGTCTACCTGCTCCAAAGGCCTCCACAACATGTAAAGACACAGGCAACCATGCCACTCCCACGTGGCCGAGACCGACGTCCTCCACAATGGGATGCCTTTATTTTTTGTTAATTCAGTTAAGGGAGCGCAATATTATATATTTTAGTGTTGAATTTAATCATTGTCAGATAATTCGTTGTTTCCTCTTTCATGACTTATCTTAGAGGTGTAAAAACTTGTCCATAAGAGGAATCTCCCTTCTCTGTGAATTTGTAGACTTGTGCCCTTGCACCAACACTTAGATTGGCACTTAATTGTATAATTGGTCATGTTCATTTGAGTAATTGGCACTAATTGCTGAAAATAGAGTGCCTATGCCTTGAGGATCAGAAAGGAACTGCAGCAGCTTCTTATAAAGTATTCAAAGCTTCCTTGTTCTTTGACTTTATTTCAGGTACAAAGCAACTTATTTTTTTCCAGAAAAGGGTTTTGTAAACAGGACTGGAATATACTCTTGGACAAACAATAACCATGAACTAATTATGTTTCACTGTTGTTATTTTATATTTAATGTGGCTTCAATGCTTTAAGTTCAAAGTTGACATCTCAATGTCATTGCTTTACATAATGTACATTATGCAAGTAAATAAGACTGTTTTCTATTTGTATTTTTAAAAAGGTATTAAATGTAAGTAATAATGAATGTAAGTAATGTATGTAAAACATTTTTATGCTTCATATCAAATCTGCACATATAGAGAAGCAATATGTGCTTTACCAGCCTCTCTAATGCTGAATATATTGTCATCTCCATTTGACATATTTTACACTACTATGATAATGAATATATATGTATAAACATGTAAGTGCCCATATTAGAAAGATTTGTATTGCGATTAACCTTTTAAATTCCACCGCAAAATATTGGCCAGAGCAGGGAAGTAGTGATTTTGTGGAGCTCTGCTTATTCATTGTGGTCATTTGAATTGGTTGTGTGCCTTCATTCATTTGGAATTGTTTCAATATGTTAATGCGAATTCCTTTAAAAATATATTTTACAGTATGTAGCTTTGATAAGTAGCCTATCCTAGAATGAAGGACGGACCTCAGTATCGCTGATAGCCTAATGGCTTGATTATTACGTTTGCAATCTAGAACTGGACAGTTAGCCTTTGGCAATGCGCTGCCATAAAGTGGGCAAATTGTACTTTTTAAAGTGGTTTTTTTTCACGGAGACACGCAAAAGAAGAGGCGAGGGATACGGAATAACCTATTGGGTCGAAATAGGTATATTTGAGGGAACGAGCTGGAACACGAGATGGATATTTTGATGAGCTCGCGAAGGCTTATTAGTAAATGACGGAACGAGGGAAAGATAGAGCGAGGGGGGCTCGCCGGTTCGTGCATGGTTCACTGAATTATAGAATGTTGTCTGGAAGGCACGCTCGGCTCAGATCGCAGCGCTTTATTGGCCTGACAGTGTAACCAGGGGCGTTTGCCAAAGCCGGGCGCACGATCTCTTGGGAAGAGAGAAGGATAGAGCTGATCCATGATTCCCCCTCTCCGCCCCCTGTGAACGCCCGATGAAGGGGAAGGGATATCCTTCTGTAGTCATCATTATGCTGTGTCGTCATCGCGAGGGAGTGAGAGCTTTGTAGAGCGGAGGAGAACAGAACCGTCTGCTGCTGTCACACTGAAAACGACACAGGAGGCACTGTGTCCACAGTAGAGACAAACGCTCTGTTCCTCATCCTCAGAGCTAGGATCTAAGAGATGCATATTAGTGAAGGGGTATGCAGGGATTCGGTCCAGACAAGCATTTTGACTGTATGTTAAATTGTGCTGTGCTTATGATTAGCCCACATATGAATGAATAATAATAGCAAACACAGTGTCATGCTGTCCATTTTAAGAACTCCAATGAGGATATGTTAATATTGTGGCGAGCATGCGTTGGGTGGTGTATCAAGGAAGGAGCGGGGGGTGCTCGGCCTGGTCCATTTCTCCCTCGAGCTGACACTGCATCCGGAGGATGTCGTCGCTAATGGCTCTCACTTCCTCTTGATACATCCCACTTCTGACACCAATGTTGTGAGCATGCGTTGGGTGGTGTATCAAGGAAGGAGGCAGTCCAGGTAGAATGCAAAACTGGCTACGCAGGTAGCCACTTTAATAAAGAAAAGGATAATTACCCATGCTCCGTACACCGTTCAGCTATGGGTAATATCTAGTGCTAACTTCCATGTTCCATACACCGCGCAACTCCATAAGTAGCCTAAAAATTGAGGTTCTTGCCTACCTACCGAATCCTTAGAAGGACACGAGAGACCGTTGAAACACCTTCTGCAGATAACACAGTCAGTTAGAAGGTAACAATCCACTTCACACATGGCACATGTTGACCCTCTCCCTCTGGAACTCGGGAGACAGCACTACACACACACAGCGTGTTCTGGTCTCGGCTAACACAACACAGTTCAACGAAACAACACACACAAATAAGGAACAGAACATTTTAACAGTTTAGCCAGGGGAGACGCTCAAAGTTATAGCAGCGCCTCCCCCAGAATGCACCGCGCACACATTTTAATACAAGCGACCTCGCAGGATCAATGCAATATGTACTTCAATGTCAAATAAATCTTATTACAGTATATTACTGTAATTGCTTTCTGTAACTACTGAAATGACCTTGCATTAAGTAACCAAAGGATAGATAATCGTGCATTTCCTCTTTAATTCATCAGTTTTTTACACGAGACGACGTTAACTGTGAAGTAGTCAAGCGGTGTAGGCTACTGTAGATGGTCTTTCAAATGCAATGTATTATATTTCCAATAGAAATATCACGACGGCAATATACAAATGGGAATTCGCAAACACGAACAAAGTTTAAAAATGACATTAAAGCCAAAAAAGATTGGTTGTCAAACTATACCTAATTAATGCCTATTTTTAGTGATTCCGGTCGATGTAGCGCTATGTATCGAGCGATTACGAAAGGGTTAATCCGAACGGGATTATACTGTTGGCTTGAGTGAGTGCTGTGTCACGATGAAAAAAAGAACTGCTGTTTGGAGATGCAAGGAAAACGCGGAGGGCAGATAGAACGATACGTAAATGGAAATTATTAATTTTACAGGGAAAAGACGAAGATTTGACGTTTATCTTCCGTGGTCGCTTCTATCTTAATACCAGACATCAATAACCATATTGATGAAAAAATAGACTTAACACCTACGACGAGAAGTCGCATCTGAAAGTTAATGATAAAAGGACATCAATTGCAGCTATCTGAAAGTGAACGCTTATTACGTTTATGTGACAGATACGCGGACTGGAAATGTGGTGTATTAACTGCGCTTCAGATAAGACACCTGCGATTCTGCACAACAAGCTCGTGTACTAGTAAGTTGTATACAGTGTGTTCTGGGTTATATGGTAATTGGTTAGCTATTTAGTAGTGACAACAGTTACTGTGTATCAGCTACCTATCTGGCTATAGATTCAGTGGTTCGCTTGTTAAAATTGGTATGTCGTTTAATTGTACATTAGCTATGTAGGCTACTTCTCCGCCTAGAGATCCGGAATGAATTTAGGCGATGCTCGGCATGATGGTATGTAGCGCTGGCTACCACAACTAGCAGCATGTGCTGTGGCTAGCTAGCGTTTCAGCCGCTAAACTGAACAAACTATCGAGATGCCTTGTTCCGTACAGTAAAAACATTAGACTCAACTGCATACACTCAATCGGATACAAACTTTTGTGGCCTAGGCTTCCTGCAATCTAATAGGTGCCAGCAGATTTCTGATGGTGGAATTGGTTGGCGAGGGTGGTTTATCATTTCGTGGGATTTGTCAGAAGTAATCATTTACCATTGAATTATTAGCAAAAGCACATCTCCAGAAGTTGGGAAGAGATATAGGCTACCACATGGAGTGGGAAGACTCATATATAAATATATATACTGAAGCCCATCAATACTTCACTGGCTAGCTAGATCTGTTGCATACTAAGCTTTAAATATGTGTATATATATATTTTTATTTATTTAAATGTATTACAGTTTTGCCTTTATTTAGGCTATATAACAGGTAGGTCATTAAAGACAGGCATTTAGCAGATGCTCTAATCCAGAGACTAACACAGTTTACATACAATCCGTTTATACAGCTAGATATTTTACTGAAGCAATTCAGACAAAGTGCCTTGCTCAAGGATACAAGGGCAGTGCCCCACCTGGGAATCAAACCTGTGACCTCCACATTGCAGGTCCAGTTGCTTAGCCATTAGGCTATACTACACCGCCACCCAGGCAGGGCACCTGAGAAGGGAATCAAAGTGGGTAGCCTGCTAGCCTGTTTGCAGCTGGTTTTGCTTTCAATGATCATCATTTTATATGAGCTACTTATTGTAATGAAAGCGTAGCAAAAACTTCTTGCTAAAATCTTTTATCAATCAAGCTTGATTGGGGTTGCAGTTTTAGAGCGTCAGTACGCAATGTCTGTTCACACGTTTTTGAATGTGTTGCATATCTGAGCATTGCGTGCGTTTTAGCTGTAGTTAGTTGAGTCTTAGTTCTTACACTTAGTGTTCCATCTGACCCAGCGGCTAGCTGTACAACAGGGTGTCGCATGACTCCTGCACACTTATTATGGTATTTGTCAGTAGCATGTTCGTGACTGGAGGAGACACATGCTGGAACGATACATTCCAATCCTATACCGCTGGACAAATCTGCTCCATATCCAATTTCTTCTTATCGGATTTGTCAAGAAATCGGATACCTGTTGCATAAAAAGACTTGTGGAAATGGGAAATACATTATAAATCACAATAAGAGAGGAGCCGTGAGAAGGGTGTGAAATATGTGAGTCACACAGGAAATAAGGGAGGGTTGGCAGGTATGACGGTGGTGGCAGCCTGATTTAAAAAGCTTATTGATCCCAAGCAAAAAGGGCTGCTGGGTGGCTTGTCCTGTTAAGACATGGGTGTCAAACTCATTCAATGGAGAGCCGAGTGTATGCAGGTTTTTATTCCAATGCACTGCACCAGGTGATTTCACTAATTCGCTCACTTCTTCAACCAAGGAGGGGAACTAATTGAAATCACCTGGTGTAGTGCACTGGTTGCAACAAAAACCTGAATGCACTCGGTCCTTGATGGAATGAGTTTGACACCCCTGTGTTAAGACAATGAGGCACAGACTGTAGTCGTGGACCGGGGGTATTCAAATCCAGGCCTCGAGATCCGCAGTGGCTGCAGGTATTTGCTCCAACCACGCACTACACCACCTGATTTTGAATAATTAGTTTACCTCCTTGGTCCAGGAAGTGAGCTAATTAGTGAAATCAGGTGGTGTAGTGCATGGTTGGAGCAAATACCTGCAGACACTGCGGGCCTCGAGGCCTGGATTTGAATACCCCTGTTGTAGACTGTGCAGATGGAGGCCTAGCGAGAACACTCGCTGGGCTCCAGGACGTTGCACCGTGCGTCTGATAATCCAATCCTGACCGTGCCAGTGGCAACTCTAGCCGACAGTGGCATACAATTAGCCATAGGGTGGCCTAGGGAGGGGTTTAGTCAGCAGGTGTGTTGTCATCTCATCAGGCACAGAGTGTACAGCACAGGTGTCAAACTCATTCCATCGAGGGCCAAGTGTCTGCAGGCTTTAGTTGCAACCAATGCACTACACCAGGTGATTTCACTAATTAGCCCACTTCTTCAACCAAGGGAGGGACCTAATTGAAATCACCTGGAGTAGTGCATTGGTTGCAACAAAAACCTGCATACACTCGGCCCTCGATGGAATGAGTTTGACACCCCTGGTGTACAGTATTCCTCCAGTGCAATGACTGTAATGATTCTAGACCTCCTGCAGCCTTATTGGTGCCCTCAGATTTCTGAAGGTGTGTTTGGTTGGTCAGGGAGTGGTTTATCATTTCACATACCAGCCCCCAAGACTGTCCCTCCCACTGGGACCTCCCGCCTGTACTTCCTCTTGTCCGTTCGTATTGATCTTCCCACTTAGCACAACTAGCATCCATGCAGTTCAATGCTAGCATCAGTGGATGATAACCTTATCCTTTGCCAATATAAAGATTTCAGAAGATTTTTTAGAGTCCTCTATTGCACAGCTTTGCATTCCTGCTTTGATGCCACTGAAACACCTTTGTTTACAAACTGTAGTTTGATCTATGAGGCCTGCCAGTATGCAGTTTTTTGCAGAAGAATTATCCACAGCCAAAAGGTGCATGTTTTTTTTTTTTACGACCAGCGTGAATTGATTGGGGCCCTGGACTGCAGGCTGCTAAGTGAAAACAAAGAAAACAGGACTAATTGACAGAGGGCTTTGCAACAAATACAATTTGGCATTTCAAATTGGTTGGGAGAAAATAGAAAATCAAAGGTAAAAATAGTAAAAAAGGAAAAAGAAAGTTACATCGTGTGTCTGCCAAATAAGCCAAAACAATGACCTTACATGGCCAAGATATAGAAACGGCAAAATTCCAAATGCCCTCAGCAATGTTCATTTTGGGAAAAGTATACCCACTGCTTTGTTTGGGGGAGGAAAGCTTACCCAAACTTGCAGCTGGCTTCTTACAGCAAACTCATCATTAAGAAAATACATACATGACTGTTTCTGCTTCGGAATGAATCAATCTTGCCTTTTTAATGTTTTTGTTAAGTTATGCAGAGTATTGATTCCCAAACTGTGGGTCAGGAACCACTGACGGGTTGTGAGAATGGTTAAGGTCGGTCACAAGATGCATGTGGAAAAAATGTACGGTATCTTACACGCTTTCCGTAGACACACTGCACAAGTTAGGCCTACGTGCACAGCGCTAGGTAAAGTGTAGGCTACATGCATGTCTTGCAGTAAAGTATTCACCCACATGAACATTTTCCAAATTGCGTTTCCTCACTGCTTGAACACGACACTTTTAAAAAGGAATTCATTTTTTCTAATCTTCACAGTTTACCACACACTGGCAAAACAAATACGGACTACGGACAGGACTAAGGACTGATTCCTGTCACACTGAGAGAGGGAGTAGGTTGGTGGGTTGTGGAGAGTTGTTTTGGGATTGGTAATTGTGTTTCCGATTAGATTGTTTTGAGGACCCCGTTTGTGCACCAACTTTGGACTGTTTGAGGAATTGGCTTGGATTTTGGACTTGGATTACAGACCTCAACAAAGATAAGGATTGTGGTCTTTATGTGTTTTGAATTCCCCGAATACCCCACCTTTTTGTGTTTTGTCAAGCTTGCCTTTAATAAAACCATTGTTTTGTTTGTATTACTGCCTCCTCTGGGTTATTTAACTGCCTACGCCCTCTGCAAAGGTCCGTGAGTGTCGCCCAACCCCAAGGGACACCACAATATGGTGGAGAATGTGGGCAGAGGGCATCCCCTATAGGCATGAGGAGGTAGTGCAACTGAGCAGGAATTGTTTTTGATTTGAGAGGAAATGATGGAGGAGGACTGTCAAAAGTGCCTGTCAAAAGTGCACCGATGTTCCCTCAAAGTATTTTTTCAAGCAAGATCAGCCCTCAAAGGCTCCTTTTTGGCTGGAATGGCGCTCAACGTTGCCGAGGCCATCTGTGAAATGGACAGGGTGTTGAAAACACTGAAGGGAGGGCAAGAAAAGAAAGAAGTCAGAGAGAAAAATGGCCACTCCTGCTCTGTGGTGCCCCCTAGGGAAAAGAGCAGCATACAAGTGATGCAGAGAAATGTGCTGTTTTAGAGACAGAGTTGGGAGAGGTGCAAGATGTGATAAAGGACAAGGAGGAAGTGATACAGAAACTGGAGAAGCGTTGTGTTGACCAGAAGGAAGCCCTGGTGAAGAACCAGAGGCGGATGGCAATGGTGGAAGACCAATGGTCAGTCACCCTCCAGGAGGTTCAAGAGCTGAAGTATGCCCAGATTGAGCTGGACAGGACAAAGGCTGAGTTGGGGACCTCGAAGGAGCGCCACCTGGTGGCCATGGGGAAATTGCTGAATGAGCACACAGACTCCCTGAGGAAGATTGGGACCATGGCTGTGGAGTTGGAGAGCAAAAACCTTTCTTGTCAATGAGGTGAGATGTGTGGAAGCCCACAGCCTGGAACTAGAACAATAGGTGAGGAATGTAACATATGTTGGAGGAAGAGCATCTGCAGTGTCTGAACATCCATAAATCCCAAGACAAGGCCAAAGAGAAGTATGCCAGGGCGTTGCGGGATGTACAAACCAGGCTTGATCAGAAGGAGGCGGAGCTGAGGAAAGCAGCGGAGGTGCATGGGTCTGAGGCAAAGCAACTCTGGAGCTGAGCGGACCAGGATTGCGAGGGAAGGCGGAAGCTGGAGGCACAGCTGGAAGAGGCAAGGAATCAACTAAAAGAACAAGCAGGGCAGCTTATAGAACTAGCGGGAGTGCAAAAATATTTTTTGAATTTGAAGAACCTTTCAATAAAACAAGAAAGAAAGATTCTGACTTTGCAGAAAATCCACCAAGCACTCCTGGAAGAACAAAATAACAATTATATAACAACAATAAGAAAGAAACTGCATGTCTTCGGTGAGAGGCTGGACCAGAAAGAAGCCCAGCACCAGGCCACAGAAACCTCTTTTTATGACGTATTAAAAAAAGAAACGGCAACTCTGCTAGATCTGAACTAGCAGAGTCAACTGGAAGAGGTGAGTGAGGAACTTTAATGTACGAAACGTGTTCCTGTCACGAAAGACTATAGCACGCAGGTGGAGATCTCGCAGCCGGTGGAGCTGGCAAGAGACGATGACCAGACATTGGAGTCGGAGTGGAGTCAATGGTCCCAGTCCCACTCAGCCTGCTGGACCTTCAAGGGGGCCTAGAGGAGCAGCATGCTGAGGATGAGCTTTGGTGGGACCATAGTATTGAGGAAGGTCTCCTAATTATGGCTGATGAGGCTTTGTTGAACACCCAACCATCTCCTGACATGGTGAGTCCATCTCTTCAGTTGAAATTGAAAATGCAGAGAAAAGTGGAAATAAGAAGTTCTCGCTGGAAAAGAAACCCGGAAAAGAATGGGAGTGAAGTTAAATGGATTGACAGTAACAACCGTTTATGGAGAGGAAATACAAATGTGAAAAAATTAATTTAAGGACAAGGCTAACCGAGTTTTGAAGAGCATGCTTTCCCTGGTTGCCAGGCCTGACCACCTGGAAGAGGGGTGGAAGGGGCCTAGTGGAGGGCCAGGGAGTGAGATGCTGCACAGGGTTCGCTGGAGGAGCTATGGAGGGCTGATGAGGACCAGAGCAAGAGCGGTGACCATTCCGTCCTTGGAGCCCAGAGCCAGTACCCACATATGGCCACTTAGTGGCAGACAAGGTGAGCAACTTGAGTCATTCACTAACATCTGTCAGATGCTTGTACAGGAAGTGAATGGAGACAAAGGAAACCAGATGTTTGATCCAGGGGGGAAATTTCCTGAGGGGACCTGGAGATGGTGGCTTTCCTGGTTGCCACTGGACATGTGACACTCAGCCCTCCCTAGGTCAGAGCTGAGGAGGAGGCTGTGTGGCATCCCAAGGGGCAGGACGAGGAAATGGCTGCCTGCCTCTTTAATTCTTGGGAGCTGGTTAACGGCCCTTGGCTGAACAATTACAGGTAGAAATGGTAGAAATGAAATAGGAAGGTCAGCACAGCCCTATTAAATACACCTGTCTCTGTAAGGTCCCTCAGTCAGGCAGTGAAATTCAAGCAAGGATTAAACCATGATGATCAAAGAGCTTTCAAAACACCAAGAAAACTTCAAAACAACTCAGGGATAAAGTTGTAGAAAGGCACAAATCAGTATGAAAACACTATAAAAAGAAAAAGGCAGAGAACACGTGGGAGCTGGTAAGAGCTGCTCTGGTGCATGTTGAAAAATGTACTTCTGCACAACTTCCTCCAGATCCAGTCCCATGAGATAGGCAGGATTTCTCTGACCAAGGCCTAGAAATAAATTCTAGTTCGCAAGCTAGCTTTACCCCACCCTCTGTGCCACCCACTCACCGTACCTCAACAAATTTAGATGCGGCAAGGGCTTCAAATTTTGCTGTGTCCCTTCTTACTGTCTGTAAGGGTCCTAAAGCTTTGTTGGTGTGGTTATTGCAGCTGCCGGTTACCCTGAAAGGCTTGTGTCCTAAGGGAGCAACTTTTCTTCACCTTACCATTACATTACATTAATTTAGCTTGTGCTCTTACCCAGGATCACTATAGATTTACAATGCAAGAGGACATACATACGTAACTGCATCCATGAAGGTAATATGAGCACAGTGACATAAACTTGGCTGAACAACTCTCCCAGACCAGCGAGTGTTCGCGCATCATCACTAAAACATCATCACTAATTGCAATCCATTGTTATTGCTCCCCAAAACATTTAATCTAGAAACATGAGTTTAAGGATCCATTTGAGTTCAGCAATCATCAAAATGAATTCATAAGAACGTATTGTGCTTGAACTATACATATGCCATTTAGCAGATGCTTTTATCCAAAGCAACAGTAGTCATTGCATACATTTTTTCAGTATATGTGGTTCCAATGGATATTGAACCCACAACCTAATCATTGTCGGCACCATGCTCTACCTACTGAGCCACACAGAACCACTAAATGTGACTGGCTGTGACTGAATGGAAGAAATGCAGTAGTTATATAGTGCTGTACCATTCTCTTTTGGGCTGTTTGTCAGTTGTGTTGTGGTTGACATCCAGTTGGCTGCATTGGTGGGAATGCTGCAGACAGCAGTGGCAGGTCATGTGGCACAGAGGTGATTGTGTGTGATTAGTCTATTTTCCATGAACAGACACAGATTAAAGGCGAGCTAGTCCCACAACCGTACCGCCGCGTGCAACTACGGGACCAGCCACTACCCAGGGACCGGCAGTGACGTGGGTAGGCGAGCCGCTTCCTCCGAGCCAGACTCCGCCGAGCCCGTGCCGGCTTCCCTCCCCCCCTCCCTGGGGCGGGCAGCGAATTGCAGCCCCCTGAGCGGGATTCCCAGCCAGACTGCAGGGACTACAGCTGGGGAATTGAACCCCAACTGCAGTGGGCAACCTGCACTCCGGGCGCTGTTACGCCTCCTGGTGGCCCTCTCTTTAAAACACCTTCGGAAAAGAATCCAAAACTAACTCAGCCGTTACATGGGACACTGTGTTTTAACGAGTTTCATGACCCATCAATGTTTCCGATGTCTGGTGAAGTCACTTCCGCTTTATGCGGACAGTAAAATTCTATTCTAAATGGGATCTATTCTATTCCAAGAACCCGCCGTTCCTCGCCGCGCCTGTTCAGACGGCGGAAAAGCAGCTCGTTGAGTCTCTCCAGGCTGTTCGTTAGTCAGAGGAATGCAATGTGACGGGGTGGGCAGCAGCATGGGCACCGCTCTCAGTGTGGGTTTGAAAGGGATGCCAGAGACGTTTGTCTCTGCCGAGAGGAGCCTGTATTGGTTTTGTCAGCTGCCCCGCCAGAGTGTGGGCCATTTCTCCGCCGCACAAATAAGGGCCTTCCACTGTGCTGTTTGGTTTGATTGTATTTGCTCATGGCACTAGTAGGTCTGTAGACTGACAGAGGAGAAACCAGAGGGCCAGCGTGTTTAGCTGATTGTAGTTATCTTATCTCAAGCTGATAAGATAAAGGAACAAACTAAACAGCCTTTTTGAAAACCGAGATTAAGGGACATGAGAAGGGGGCACGCCTTAATTAAACGTTTCGGTAGAAAATGCATTTAAAATTCAGGATATTTTTAAAAGCTTCTCTGCATTACTGCCTTACAGTAAGATTGACTGGCAATATTGAGTCATTCTTAACTACTTCTGCTGTAGTTATGGGTTATGTGTGTGGCTTGGGGAGATGGTAAAGCAGTGTAATTTCATTTTACATTTAAATTACGGGGCACATGGGGACATGTAATATCAAAATACTGTTGCATTTCTACTACAATAAGGATGAAAGACAGCATATTATAAAAATTTAATATGGGCAAAATTATCCTTGAATGTGTCTTTCATGTATCATCAAACTGTGACAATCATGCAGGTGTACCTCTCATCAGAAACACTAGGCCTACCATAAAACCTGTTGTATTTAATATGAGTGAAACATACTCTAAATGATACTTCTTGTTTTTACTTTTTCAAAAATGTTTGAACTTTCACCTAAGTACCATTGTACGTCCCTAAACACTCAGAACTATTTCTAAATTGTTTGTTTGACCTGTAGCTGATCAGCTAATTGTATAGGCCGTAAGAGTTTAGCTATCACAAAGGTTTCTAGAGAGGAAGAGGCACAACCACATTTAAAACAACTAATTTTTTCAACCAATTTGTATACATTCATTGTATTTTTCTATATTTTTCTACATTTCTGTCTGTGAAGCTAAGCAGCACGCAGTTGTGTCACAACTTGACAGAATGTCAATTACAAGTGAAGTTATGGATATTCAACCCAGACCAGAGCACACCCAGTCAATCCTGAAATGCCCCTGTTTGGAATTGACACATTTTTTGATAAAACAAGTATAATCGTAATTTCTGCATCAGTTACATTGTAAAACTAAACCCAGGCCTAGATTATTTTATAAGGAGGCATAAGGATCCATTTTAAATGGTTTCAGGAGCACTTTAAATCAACAAAAACATTTGATGCAATGGGACACATGAAAGAGTGTGTTGCCATCTTTGACCTTAAGCTAAGCTTCTGCTGAGTTCTGCTGTTCTTTCCAATCCTGTTAATTAAATTGTTGACTTAGTTCGCACCCTTCGCTGTAGCCAATCGGCTGCCTCCGTCCTCGTCTTGGCTCCGTTCCACCTGCTTTGTCAGCTTGTGACTGTGTTGTGCAGGAAGTAGTTTTGAGAAGAGCGCTGGGGTGGGGGGGAGGTGACTCCTCTATTTCCTCCCTGCATTCTTGCGCACAATCCGGAATCCATCTGCTTATTCCTTGATTTCATTTATCCTTTATTTATACAGCAAAAACTGGATTTTTCGTTTGTAATTCGTTGAAGGTGTGGCCGTGCACTGGCCAGTCAGGAGGCTTTCCACATTCCCTTGAGTTTTGCAGTTGCATCAACTATCCTCGTCTTCTATTCTTTGTTTGTGTAGCAATCTGATTGGTCCTGATATGTTTTAGCCAGCGTTGTGGTATAGGTCAATGGTTGAGTTGGCTTGTATCGCCAATTGGAGCCCCACCTACACAAGATCACGATTCGTGAAATTGAAGAAAGAAGAAATTGACCACATCCCTGGAATTTGGCCAGACTTATCTCACATCAGAGTTACACCCTGGTCAGGCTCATAGCACTACCAGGGTATGAGCCCAACAATTGGGGCTCGTAAAACAGTGCCATTAAAACAGATCACATTAACATTGGTTTGTCATGCATGAAAACAGTGAGGACGCAAGCATGTGTTTTAATGTATGTAAACAATGGGGATCAGCATATGGTGGTGCTGGCTGAGCTGGTCCCTAGTGCTTGAGCTTTTATGTGCATGCCCCTAGCAGGAGCTATAGACAGATTTGAGAAAAATAGGCAACAAATTCAGGCTATAAAATGTTAAGGTTAGGAGAAGACTAAACAATATATATGTACATCCAAATTAGAAATTCCTTTGCCTTACACTGTTTTCTGAAAAACATAGAGCCAGCCTGCCAAAATATTGTTTGCATCAAAAAACTTGTATCTGATACATGAATAGACCATCAGCTGTGTACTGTCAGTGTTTCATGGCTCTGCGACTAATAAAGTTTATTCAAAACACTGTGTGACTAATACATTTATGTCTAATATAATAATAATAATAATAATAATAATAATAATAATAATAAAACAGTTCTCATTTTCTTAACTAGCATCTGGAGATCACATTTACTGAAAAGCCTGATGAGACCAAAATGTGCTTTTTTAACAACAAATGTTGGGTGATTTCCTGCTGAAACTTATTAACCGAATGGCCCGTGTTTGTGAGGCTGTTATCACGGCAAAGGGTGGCTATTTTGAGGAATCCAAGATTACATTTTCAATATAATTTTCTTGAACATTTCTTTGATGTTCATTTTGTTCATTGTTACATGTGTTTTTTGTCATTTTAAAGTATTTACAGAAATGTATACAGTCAATTATGAGATAAACCTAGTTTCCAGCAGGTGTACTCAAACTTTTGACCGGTAGTGTATATGTGCTTGAAGGGTCACTTTTGCAGAACTGGTTTATTGATTGACACTCAGACGGCAAAACAGTGATCACCGATCACGGGCCAGTAACCACAGGTAGATCAATGGCTCTCTCTCTCTCTCTCTCTCTCTCTCTCTCTCTCTCTCTCTCTCTCTCTCTCTCTCTCTCTCTCTCTCTCTCTCTCTCTCTCTCTCTCTCTCTCTCTCTCTCTCTCTCTCTCTCTCTCTCTCTCTCTCTCTCTCTCTCTCTCTCTCTCTCTCTCTCTCTCTCTCTCTCTCTCTCTCTCTCTCTCTCTTATTCTCTCTAAAGTTTAATTCAACCCAGTTTGCTTTATTGACACTGAAACCACTGAAACACAGTGTTATCAAATCTCAAGTAAATATTACAGTAAACTAAAAAACACAAGAACAAGATGTGTGAGATTATTGTCTCACTTTCTGGCCCTCAGGCAGTCCGGGCTGTGCTAAATGATAAGAAACTGTGCTAAGTTATTGCGTTGCATTACATTACAGGCATTTAGCAGACGCTCTTATCCAGAGCGACTTACACAGTTTCACTCCAGGTTAAGTACCTTGCTCAAGGATACAACAGCAGTGCCCCACCCGGGACTATTGCCTTAACTGGTACTTGGTTGTTGTGAAAATGAATACAAATAATTAAAACCATATGTGAAAAAAATGGTTTTGTCACTGCCAGTTCCAGAGCTGCAGCAGCGAGCTCACAATACAAGGGTCAACATAGTTGACATGAAAATAAGGTATAATTAATTAACTAAATTTTAACTAAATTGGGAGAAAATGGGGAAAAATCTGAAACAAAATCTTTTTTTAAATTTGTACAAATTTTTTTACTGGATGCTGTGGACCCCCTCAACCCTTTACCGTTAACGATGTCAAACATTTCTGACGCACTGAATTAGGCCCGGCACCTTTTCAAGCGAAGCCAGCACGATATATTTCATTAGCGGAAGTTCCGCTCCAGAAAGAGAAGAACCAGCACCATTTTTGCGGGTAGCAGGCAAACTGTTTTGAGGGGACAGTTACAGCCTTAGCCATTTAGCTAATCAGACCAAAACATTTGAATCACAGGCGACCCTTTGAATTGGTAGGCCTGAACATTGACCGTTGTTTAAACTCTGACCGGTGGGGAAAAAAATTGATTAATGGAATTCTAGAATAAAGAATTTGATAAAAAAGGAGAAATAAATAAATAAATGAAGAGAAACACTGCTGATTATGCTTGTCGGAGCTTCAGTCGTGCTTGTCTCTGAATCTCTCTCTCTCTCCCAATGTCTTCCTTCCTGTCTCTCTTTTTCTGTACGCGCTACACAAACACAGGAAACTACAGCTACGCAGCGGGTAAGAGAGGAAGGAGGGAGGTGGAGAGAGAGAGGGAGAGAGAGAGAGAAGGGGGGAGGAGGAGGTGTAATGGACACAGGTTGCTTTTCAAGAGAGGGAGATGTGCTTGCTTGCTTTGTGTAATGGGTCATTATTAGGGTGCCCGGGCCCATGTGACAATATAACACAGGCCAGTACTATGCTTTGAATGAATGTGAATGTCGTAGAAGGTATTATATATTATCTCAACGGAAACGTTGTTGATATCGATATGATGCCAAATTAAGTAACACATGGCCAAGGTACTTGAAGGAATGTAGGGAGATATGGATAGCATTGCTTTGGAATAATGCTTGTTTAGTCTCTTTGAAACATACTAGTGAAAGTTTGGTTGTAACTCGGCATCATTTTGATATGAAGTTATCACAATCAAAGTTGGTATGCTGACAGATTTGAGGAACTCTTGGTGCTGCATAGGTATGGAGGGTATGCCCTGCCAACCCGTAACTTGGCGGATGGCATGTCTGCCATCCCAATATTTTTTAATTAAGATATTTAGCCTTAACAGCAAAATGATTGCCTCAAGTTATTTTCCTATAATATTTCAAAGATGCCCTCCGTAGGTAATTCAGTTGAGCAAGGTCTTCACTCGAGGTCAAATGAATATGTTTACCCATGGGCTGACCCCAGGGAAAAAGTGTGATACTTTCTGCATCTTACTTTGATGCTCTCTGTTGTAATTCTTTGAACTCTAAATGCATTGAACAGCCCCTGTAAATGCTCTAGTTACGGGTTTCTGTTTAATTACTAAACTGTCGGCATTAATAAAGGGAATGTGGATTCAGCTTCGGCTATTGGCGGGGTGCAAAATTTGGGATGCTTCGGCTTAATTTGACACATTGATAAAACATCTTTCAACATTTTTCTTAAATGCTTAAAAAATTCTTTTAAAATCTTGTTTGAAAAAAAGTGTTTTTTTCACCGTTTCACAAGTTTTGTTTTTTTTAAGTAAAAAACCCCCCATCAAATTTATATGCTTTATATTTTATATTCTCTCTTTTCAGTTTTATTTCTGATTGGCTACACAATTAAAAGGATATGCTCTCACACACTGTATGTTGCACAAACGCTTGATTAGGACAAATGTGGCATGAGGGAGTATTAATACATAATATATGTCATTTAGCAGACACTTTTATCCAAAGCGACTTACAGTAGTAAATGCATACATTTTTCAGTATATGTGGTCCCAATGGGAACCCACAACCTAAGCGTTGTCAACGCCATGCTCTACCTACTGAGCCACACAGAACCACGATTGTGTATTGACTTTGAAGAGGTGTTGTCTTTGAAGGTCACAGGCTGAATAGATGCAGTGTGCGAGAGGACGTTTTTCTTTTTTCTTGAAAATATTGTCTTTGAAGCAATAGCGCCCTTTAATTTTTTTTTGTTTGCTCCAAATTTGTAAAATTTGGCACAAAATATGGGCTATGGTGTTTGTAGGGGGAAAAAATCAGGGAGGGCACCTACCTGGGGCCACACCCTTCACACCGTGCCCGCCTGCCTGCTGCTTCAATGTCTGACAACATTGCCCTGGGCACAAGGAGGGAGGGAGGGAAGGAGGGAGGGGGGGATGCTGTGGAGGAAGGGGAGGGAGACTCCGGGGAGGAGCATGTGACCGGGCCTAGGTTACTTGTTCACTTCCCCCTCTGAGCAGAGCGAGGGAGAGGGAGAGAGAGAGGGAGAGAGAGAGAGGCACTCTCTGGGAGAAACTAGCCCGGATTACTCCTGACGATTGGTGGTCTTGTTTATCAACTTGCTGCCGTGTTCCTGGGAAGAAGAGAAGGAGGGGGAAATTAAGAAGCAGTGAGAGAGAGAGAGACAGACAGAGAGAGAGAGAGAGAGAGAGAGGAAGAGGGCTTGTCTGAAGAGACTGTACATGTATGCTTGCTTCGGCACGGAGCTGGGTCTGTTTGTATTAACACGAGGGGCTGTGTTTTCATTTGCAGGGATTGTGTTGAAATGTCTGTCGTAGCCTCTTCAAAAGGAACATGTTTTTGGGCTTTGCATGAACTCCTGTGATGTGATGCAGGTGGCCGCGTGCGGATTGTATCATCTGTTTGTTTGTTATTGGGCTACCCAGTCTTTCCAGTCTGCCCTGGAGTGGCTGTCATTAGTGGTGTTTATGGTTACCAGCTCCTTGCTGTGAATAGATATTTGTTCTGCCGTCTCAACGGCGACCGAGGCATGAGCACGCTCAGTAAGTGCCTAGGCAGGGGGTGATAGAGTGACAGGAGGTCTGTAAAGTGAGAGGAGGTCTATAAAGTGAGAGAGTGAGAGCAGGTCTGTAAAGTGAGAGAGAGTGAGTGAGAGCAGGTCTGTAAAGTGAGAGAGAGTGAGAGGAGGTCTGTAAAGTGGGAGAGAGTGAGAGGAGGTCTGTAAAGTGAGAGAGAGTGAGAGGAGGTTGATAGAGTGAGATTTGTGGAGCTGCCAGACCCCGTGGTACATTCGCAGGGAGGAATTTCTCCGGTCAGGACTTTGGCTTGTGCTGGGCAGTAAATGACATGTGATTCACTTAGCATAGCAGCGTGGGGTCACGGGCCAGTGAAGGGGTGTATCCTAAACCTGACAGCGTGGGACTCACTCTCTCTCCGTGTGTTCCATGTGAAAAGCCAAGGGTGTGGGGGGACGACTACCTGTTGTTTTTCGGACTCTTCTGTAAACCCATCGCTGGTCACCGAGGAGACAGGGCGGGTAAAGGAGGAGGTGGAGTTGAGCGCTACGGTGGTAGTACTCCCGATGCACGTTTTCTTGCCGTGACGCGTGACGCGCGACGTGCACGAGCTTCACTTTCCACACCTGCCCGCGCCCCCTCTTCCTACCCTCCCCCCCGACTCCAGATGTGGCCCCAGCGGAGACCCAGGCTACCCCACCGGGCCCGTCTCTACATGTGAGTGACCAAGCGGCTGCACAAGCTTCCCAAAACTCAGCGACACCACGCAGTGAACGACCTACTTGTTGAGCGAACATGACACTTGACCTTTTGACTTTTACTATGTTTGATTCCCAGGTGGGGCACTGCCGTTGTACCCTTAAGCAAGGTACTTAACCTGAATTGCTTCAGGCTAAAATATCCAGCTCTATAAATGGACTGTATGTAAAGAAGTGTAAACTGTAAGTCCGTAATTCTGCTAAATTCCTGAAACGTAACGTGACCAGTCGGTCGGTGTGAGGGAAAAGGGGACTTCTTGAAACACATGCTATTGGTGACTTGCTGATTTGAACCAGTCGTAGTGTTTCGTTGTGGAGAGTAAAAATCTCTTGTTTGGTTCAAACAAGAGGGGCAGCAAGCCTCCTGTCTACAACACAGTCTTGGACAGTAACGTTCGGACATAGATCATCAACCAGAAAGCAATACAAACAAAGTGAAAATGCACCACTCTTTGGGAAACAAGCGCAAAAAAATGAAATGCCGTCTTCCCCATAAATAGACAGTAGCTGTAGCCACATTTTCACTGATGCGCCTCGCAGTCGAACGCATGATTCGCTTGCTTGCTTATGATGCCTTCTTATGATGGGCCAAGTAAACTTGACGTTTGTGTTTTTGTATTCTCGAGTGACCGCACTGAAAAAAAATATTTTCCTTCAAAAAATGATTCTCTTAATACGCAGACCCAGCGTACAAACAGGGGACAGGTATGTGCACATGCTGGTAAGGACTACTGCTGACATATGGACAAGTTTGTCTGGCTAGTATTTTTATTTGACCTTTATTTAAGCAGGTCGGTCAACTGATAATTCAGTTTGCAGTGACGACTGGGGCAATCGGGAGTGGGTGAGCAATGCAAGGGATTATGTTGCCAATCAGAAAGAAAGCATTGTTGAAGCCAATTTTCTATGAAGAAAAAAGCCCTCACAGTAGAGTTGGTCCACCGTACAGCTGTGGTTCAGTGAGAATGCAGCCTCTGGTGGACTGTTTGATTACTGACTGATAATAAAGGCGAGGAAAAACCTTGAAACTACGAATTGAGAGCTCAGGGCCAGTGAGACCGCGGGATAAATGCGGGCCTGGCGTCAGGTTGTGCTCACGATGGAAACAGCACTTCGCCGAACAATGTGTGAAAAGTGTCTGAATTTGCTCCGCTAAACTTATATAGAGTTTTGTGAAAGGTGCGGTGCTTGGAGCTGTTGGTGAAACATTAGTTAAAGCGCGAGCCCCGTGATGCACTCCCCTCCCATGGTCCCAACATCAAATCCAGCCCATAATAAGATGTGGTGTACGTAGCCACATGTGTGAGCTAGAGGGGCAGTTGGTGACGGACTTGAAATAAACACAAGCTTAAATTAGTTTTTATTCATCATGTCAATTAAGTAATTAACTAAGTAATTTGCTTGTTTGTTCCCCATTTTGGCGAGCGTTGGGGGATTTTTCTTTGTGGAGACGGATGACTCTTACTTGCCGGACATGGGAACCGAACCCAGATGTGGAGGATTTATCAGTAGTCGTGGTTACGGATGAGGATTTCTCAGTAGTCGTGTTTACAGTGGAAGATTTCTCTATGGTCATGGTTACAGTAGAGGAGTAGTTTTCAGTAGTTGTGGTGCCCAGGCTCCAGTCTCTGGTTATCGGTGTTGCCGGTGGAAATGCAACCTATGCATCCTCATCCTCTGTCTCTCTCTCTCCCTCTCTCTCCCTCTCTCCCTCTCTCTCTCTCTCTCTCTCTCTCTCTCTCTCTCTCTCTCCATCTCTCTCCCTCTCCCTCATCTCTCTCTTTGTATCTCTCTCTCTTATCCTCTTTCTCTCTCCCTCTCTCTCTCTCTCCCCCCTCCTCTCTCTCTCTCTCACATGAAATACAAAGCATAAATATTGCCAAAGCATAGCATAAAAAAATACAAACATACAGAATAGAAATGTAAAAATAAATAAATAAATAAAATAATAAAACACACACGTATTGTATACATTTGAGCATGAGAAAATAAATCCTTTCCTCATTATTAAAGGAAAGGACTTTGTTTTTGAGTTTGCCAAGTTTACTAAAATATACTTTTCTTATTGCGGAATATTTCTCACAATGTAGGAGGAAGTACATCTCTGTCTCTACCTCTCATGTCTTACAGTGACCACAAATACATTCTTCTTTTGGCAACCATGATTTTTTATGTCTACCTTTTTCAATTGCTAAGGTGTGGTCACTAAGCCTGTACATGGTCAGGATCTGACTCTGCTTTGTATCTCTGACAGAGAAGAGATACTCTGCAAGTGTGTATTCTCTGTTTAGGGTCCGGTAACAATTCAGTTTATTTTGTGATTTTGTAGTCATGTTCCAAATAGTTTAATAATTTGGTTAACTCTAATTGGTTGTGAAGCAGTGCTGACCTGAAGCTGGTTTGTGTTAGTATATGTTAATGTAGTGAGTTTCAGGACCAGCTGACTGAGGGGACACTTTTCTGGGCTGAGCTCTTGGGTTTGTAGAGACTTGTACTGTAAAGAATTGTCTGGGCTTATTTTTAGGTGTTCTATAAAATGTAGTGTTATTTTCTGGATTTGAATAAGAATTGGATATCTACCTAATTCAGACCTGCATGCATTATTTGAGATATTCCTATGATATTCCGCACCTGCGCTTCCCGGTCACGTCTCTGTGACGTTCGGGAAAAGGACCCAGACGCAGATCAGGATTAGGCAAAGAATAGTTTAATGGAGGCAGAGGTCAACACCAGAAGTCAGGGTAGCGAAAGTACAAAATCAAAATCCAAAGAGAAGTCACAAACAATCCAAAAGTAAAAACCGGTAAAACAGAGAAGGCAAACAAACAAAATCGGCAGGCAAACTCGAAGTGAAAACAGAAGGGGTGTCTCGGGAAAATGCTACAGACTCTGGCTTACTGGTAATCGGCACAGGGAATGAAGATCAACGTTCTGATGGGGAAGGAACATAAACAGGGAACTTAAATACAAGCAGAAAGGGAAACACAATAGGAATCAGGTGTGACTAGGAGGAGAGAGGGGTAGGAACACAGGTGAAAACAATGGGATTCGTTAATACAATAACGAGGGGAAACGAAAGACACGGACTGGGGATAACACAGACACATAGACAATAAACGACCTGGAAGAGCAGGCAGACACGTGTACAGTTCGAAGGGGAGGAACGCATATAGAAATCTGCGTGCAAATGAAGTGAAACGTGAGAAGCGTACAGGGATAGGACAACGAGAGAGAGAATGATAGCGATAGTTAGAAGCGTGAGATAATTAGTGATTAGTAGTGTTAGTAACTTCATCTAAATTCCTAATGTTAGTAGTTAAGTAGGTTAGTACTATATACATCTAACTAATATATACAAAGTGTAATAGAAAGTAAGAAGGAAGTAAAACGAGATAATAAGCTAAGACAGAAAAAACGAAACATAGAATTTCCCGAAGTGCATGACAAAAGACAAGGAGTGGATCTCGAAATAAACAGGAACGATGACAGACGGGGAACAGAACATGACAGAAACGAGAATGATGAATAATAAATAAACAAGGTACAAAAACAAACCGAACAGAACAAAGCAGAACATAACAGTCTCCTGTCGGTTCTGGCTCCACGATGGTGGAATGACCTTCCTGTGGAAGTCAGAACAGCTGAGACCCTGGCCACCTTCAAGCGACGACTGAAGACTCACCTCTTCAGGGTGCACCTCTCCCGTAGTCCGGTTTTTGTTAACTTAGGGACATAGTTGCTTAGTTTTACACATGTCTACTTGTTTATGTACTGTATTAGGCTTAGGCATTATTTTCTGCATTGATTGCTTTATTGCTACCTTTGAATTGTGGCTACAGATTTACCTACAGGGTCCTAGTTTAACTATGTGGTTGCTCCTAGCACCTAGGAACTGTACTTCCCACAAGGGTGGCTTTCAGCTAAACTGTTCTTGACTACGGTTAACACTTTGTTGTACATTGCTCTGGATAAGAGCGTCTGCCAAATGCCTGTAATGTAATAAAGTTACATTACTGTAATAATAATAAGTACTTGTAATATGGTTTTACAGAATTCTGCATGCAGAATTTTATGACTGATGTCTTGCTCACTGAGTGGACCCCATATTTCACTACCATATAGCACAATATCGATGACACTATCGTAGATTTTTGTCCAAATTCTAATATGAATATTTATTTTATGGAATCTCCTTTTGATTGTATAGAAAGCTCTACGGGCTTTTTCTCTTAATGCATTGACTGCCAGACGAAAGCTCCCTGATGCACTGATTTACGGTCCTAGATAAGTATAATTAAGTAGTTTAGAGATGCAGAAACTAGAGAAACATTGTGTTGACCAGAAGGAATAAATGGTGAAGAACCAGAGATGGGCGACCATAGTTGAGGACCAATAGCGAGTCACCCTCCAGGAGGTCCAACAGCTGAAGAGTGCCCAGACTGAGCTGAACAGGGCAAAGGTTGAGTTAGGGACCTTGGAGGAGCGCCACCTGGTGGCCATGGGGGAATTGTGGGAGGAACACATTAACTCCCTGAGGAAGCTGGAGAACATGGCTGTGCAGCTGGAGAATTAAAAGGCATCTCTTGAAACTGAGGTGAGACGTGTGGAGGCCCACAGCCTGGAGCTGGAACAAGAGGTGAGGAACCTAACCCAGAAATTAGAGGAAGAGCTTCTGCAATGTTTGGACATCCAGAAATCCCAGGACAAGGTCAAAGGGGAATATGTCAGGGTGTTGTTGGATGTACAGATCAAGCTCGCCCAGAAGGAGGCAGAGCTAAGGACAGCAGTGGAGGCCCATGCGTCGAGGCAGAGCAACTCCAGAGCCAAGTGGAGCAGGAGAGCTGGAGCTGGAGACACAGCTGAAGCAGGTTAAGATCCTTGCTGTAAAACAAGAGGAGAAGATTTTGGCATTGCATGAACTTTACCAAAACACCTCTGCAGCACTCCTGAGAGAACAAAGGAAAAATGAAGAGCTCCCTGTCCTGAGGGAAAAACTACATGTTTTGAGTGAGAGACTGGACTAAAAGGAAGCCCAACACCAGGCTACAGTAAACTCTTTTTGTGATGTCTTAAAAATCCAAACCGAAACTCTGCTTCAATTACAGAATGAACTAGAGCGAGTGAGTGAAGAGCTGGAATGTGCAAAATATGTTACTGTCGTACAAGATTCTGCCACACAGGTGGAACTCTCGCAGCCAGTGGAACCAGCAGGAGGCGATGACCAGACGGAGTCAGAGTGGGGTTGTCGCTCCTCAGTCCCACTCCGGACCTTAGAAGGGGACTGGAGGAGCAACATGCTGAAGATGAGCTGTGGTGGGACCATAGTGTTGAGGAAGGTCTCCTAATCATGGCCGAGGCATGTTTGAGCACCCGACCATCTCCTGACGTGGTGAGGTATCTCCCTCACTAACATTAAAAAGACAGAGAAGAGAAAGGGAGTTTAGAAGTTCTCGTCTGAAGAGAAACCGGAAACCTAACAGGATGATGATGAAAGGGAATGACCCTAGGAAATGTCTATGGAAAGGTGATTTGAAGGAAAATATGCAAAAGGAATCCAAGGAGAAAGCTACCTGTGTTTTGAAGAGGGTGTTTTCCAAGCCTGACCACCTGGAAGCAGCCTGGAAGTGGCAGAAAAGGCCAAAGAGCAGACCACGAGAGAGTGAGAGGCTGGCAGAGCCATGGGAAGCTGGTGAAGCCCAGAGCCCGAGGGGTGATTGTTCTCTCTGAGGAGCCCAGAGCCAGTGTCCCCAGGTGGCCGTTTGGTAGCGGACAAGTGAGCAACTTTCACCATCTCCTAACGGCTTGCAGATGCTTTTTCAGGCGGTGAATGGAGACGACGGAATCCGGACGTTTGATCCAGTGGGGACACTGCCTGAGTGGACCTGGAGAGGGTGGCCGTTGGTGGCCGTTGGACATAGGCCACTCAGCCCTTCCTAGGTCAGAGCTCAGGAAGAGGGTGTGTGGCAGCCCAAGAGGCTGCCCAAGGAAATGGCTGCCTGGCCCTTCAACACATGGGAGCCACTGGAGCCAGAAAACATGCATTTCCCAGCAGCCCGCAGTCCCACACCTGAACAAAGTCAAGCACTACGGGACTATGGACAGCTGAAGGCCATTTGGAGGCCTATTTAAATAACTGATTTGTGTCACACTGAGAGAGGAGTAGGTTGGTGTGTTGAAGGAGTAGGTTGGTTGTTTTTGAGAGTGTTGTGGAGAGTGTCGCAGAGTGTTTTTGGGATTGCTTTTTGTGTTTGAATTGGATTGTTTGAGAACCCTGCCTGTGTATCGACCTTTGGACTGGATTAAGGAACTGGACTGGATTTGGATTTTGGATTACGGATTACGACGATGAATAAGGATTGTGGACTTTTTGCTTTGTATTCCCCCGAATACCCCACCCTTTGTTTTGTATTTGTCAAGATTATTAAATGATTAAATTATCATTTTGTTTGTATTACTGCCTCCTCTGGGTTATTTAACTGCCTAAGCCCTCTGCAAAGGTCCGTCAGTGTCGCCCAACCCCAAGGGACACCACAACGTGTTTACTAATTAAGGTATGTAGGGTGTAGCTATGGTTAGTAGTGCAATGCTTTGGAAGAAAGCCAATCTGACTCTTACTCAAGATACTGTGTTCAGTAAGGAAAGCCTGTATTCAGGCATTCAGAATACTGCAGAAACTCTTCCCCAGGTTACTGTTCACACAGTAATTATTGGGGTCAAATTTGTCTCCGCTGTTGTAGATTTGGGGGTATAAGCCCATGATTCAAGATGTCAGGAAAGCAGCCTGCCTGTAGTACCAGGTTGAATAATTTAAATAAGGCCCCCTGCAGTTCAGAGTTACTGTGTTTAAGCATTTCTGTTCTGATACTGTCGGGTACTGTTTTGAGTTGTTCTTTTAGTTCTTTTAGTACAATTAGGTTATCCAATGGGTTTTGATTGTTCTTTATTGTTGATTAAAGTATTTTGAGCTTTTCTTGGATTTGTTTCTGTTCAGTTTGGAGATTGTTTGGAGCAAGTTCTTTATATAGGTTTTTAAAGTCGTTTTTCTCCCAGATTTCACAATGTATGGCTAAATTTGTATGGCTAACTCGTGCATTTTTTTGTTACTTAAGTTATTCCATTTTCCCAGAACTGGTTTTGGTTAATAGAATCTTCAATTTCAACAAGAGTTTTGGAGATGTGTTTTTGTTCTTTCTCTTTTAAGGTTTGTTTGTAAAATTTAAGTGTGTCCCAGTAGCTGAGGCGTAAATCTGTGTTTTGTGTTTGATGATGTTTCAGATGGGATAACTGTCTTAGTTTTTTTGGGTAGGTTTGAATGGTGTAAAATGGAAACTATTAATAAGGTTAGTAATTTCAGTTGAACTGATTGCTTTGGTGAGTTCTTCCGTGCTGTCTGAAGCCCATCTGTATGTTTGATTAAGATTATACAGCTTGGAGGGCTGTGTTTCTGTGTTTCTGTGTTCCTGTGTTGTCCAATTCTTTTCAGATACACATTCATTTGACAGTGGTCTGAAAATGGGGTTTGTGGTCTGACAGTGAATGCACTAATGTTGGAGGAGTCCATGTCAGTGATGGCATAGTCGACAACACTAGTCCCAAGAGCTGAGCAGTAATTGAACCTTCCTAAAGAGTCCCCTCGGATCCTGCCATTCAGGATGTACAAGCCTAAGGATTGACAGAGATGCACTAACTTCTTACCATTTTTGTTTACAGCACGGTCAGAGTTGTTTCTCTGTTTTGTAGTTGGTATTAGATGTAGGAGGGTCTGTCCAAATATGTGATAATTGCCTTGGTTGTTAATACAGTCTGGCTCTGTTACTGTTCTTGCATTGAAATCTCCACACAGCAGCACATTTCCCTGGGCCTGGAAAAGGATGATATCTGTATGGAGGGTGTGGAAGTCTTCATCATAATATGGAAGTCTTCATCATAATATGACGTTTCAGCATTCCTACACCCCAGCTGCACATAGATAAATATCATTGTAGCACATGGCTAGACCGCTATCAATTTTTATCCATGTGTGTCAGGCCTTCTTTTATTGGGGTGATATGGGTTCCCAGGTTCTCTGTTTCACACTATGATTGCCCCAGAGTCCCTGCCGTGCTTGATATGCTTGAGTTTAATTGATAGTATTATGATTTCTTCATAACCTGAGGGACAGTGAGTAAGCACATCTGCACGACACATGTTTCCAAGAGAATAATTACATCTTGACTATTTACGTTTTTGATCAAATCAGGGCTTGTGCTCTTCATCCCAAAGGTTGAGGCGCACAAACCCTGGAAATTCCATGATGTGCTTAAAAATGAGTTTGTAGGTAATTTAACAGTTCAAAGTGAAACAAAATACATTAAGTAACAACACAATCATGTATATATGTATATAGAACTAAGAATTGAGCATTTATAGATTATATTTACGTTAGGGGCAGTAGTGTCCCTCCTACCCGCTGGTGTGAGCTTTAGCTCATCAGTTTTGTGCACAGGATGCTGAGGAGGTGCCTGATCCCCCCCAGGTCAGTGCTGGCGGGGGCTGGGGGCAGGGGCCGTGGAGGGGCTGGCCGGGCCAGGACTGTGGCATAGCTGGGCTGCTGCTCCTGATGGACTCTTAGCCTGTGGCTGGGGAGTCTGGGGGGGTTGTGTGGGGTGGGGCATTGGTGGGCAGCAGGGGGGCACATGTTGTTGCGTTAGTGAGATGGGATTGGGAGGAGGGGGGGCCTCCTGCTCTGCTGGGATCTGCTAGGGGGAGGGTAAGGAGGGCTGGTGGGGCTGCGGCCCAGGGCTACGTCCTTTAGGGCGCCCTTAGCAAAGATCTTGACCCCGGTCCTGTTGAGGAGCACAGTGTTGTGTAAGTGCCAGGGGCCCAGGATAGGGTGGTGTGCCAGGTGCACGCTGGGTAGGGTGGCACAGCCTTTGGCGATCTCGGCGTTGACAGCTGCGATGAGGTGTGGGGGTGTGTCCACTCGGGGCAGCAGTGTGGAGATCAGTCTGGATTCAGGGAACTCCTGTGTGGCCCTCACTGCTACCTTCTTCACGGCAGTGGCAGTGTGCTGCTGCAGGGCTCTCAGGTTGTTGATGCCGGTGTGTATGATTATGCAGACAGGGCTCCCCAGTGTGTCCCGTCTCAGCAGCTGCAGGGCTCTTTCCGTGTTCGAACAGCGCACTGCCCTGACCCGCCAGCCTGGAAACAGCCTCCGTGTGTCCAGGCACTTTCCATGGGAGTTCATGAGCAGGACCACCTCTGCATTGGTTTTCTTTCTGTGTGTGTGTGAGTGACTGTGTGCTAGGGGTGTGTGTCTCAGTGTGTGTGTATGTGTGTGTGTGTCAGTGAGGGGCTGTGTATCAGTGAGGGCTTCCAATTTAAGTTGTGTGCTTGTGTCAGGGTGTGTATGTGTGTCAGTGTCTCTCTCTTTCTCTCTCTCAGTGTGGAAGGTGAGCCCCAGACGGGCAGTTTCTCAGACAGCCTGTGCCGCCAGGCCCCATATCTGCGCGGATTGGATCGCTACGGTGACGGTCCCCGTGGGCCACCCGTGGCCCCCCCGAGCCCCGCCAGCATAGCCTGGGCCCAGCGCACGCGTCACCAGCCCGCCAGCCTGGCGCTCCGCAAGCAGGAGGAGGAGGAGAACAAGAGGTGCAAGGCTCTGTCTGACAGCTATGAGCTCTCCACTGACCTCCAGGACAAGAAGGTGAGGGCCCGGCACAATGCGCACAATCTGTACACAACAAAAAAAAATCTAGATGCTTTATGGAGCGTAGCTACATTTTTTAAAGCTGTAAAGCACTTTAAGCACTCGGTAACAACCAACAGGAGCTGATTCCACTCAGTGTGCAAACCTACTCATAACAGAACCCCATCACAACATGTCACCACTACATATCTGCAGACAGGCTCACCTCCGCTGTGCCTCTGACTGCATTCACAAGTACTGCTTTTATTAACCCTCTACCTCATCCCCCCTCTGTCTCTCTCTCTCTCATAAGAACATAAAAACATAAAAATACATAATGGTAAAAATGGTTCAGCCCATCTAGGCTCGTCATGTCCTAATCTAAAGAGTATCTAGTACTACATCTAGCCTGGACTTGAATAGCCCAAGTGTTTCTGCCTCTACTACCTGACCTGGCAAGCTGTTCCAGGCATTTACATCTCTCTGTGCAAAGAAAAACTCCCTAATATCCATGCGGAATTTGCCTTGAACTAATTTCCACCTGTGGCCTCTTGTTCTGCTAACCCAATTTATCTTAAAAATCCTTGGCAGTTCACTTTGTTAATCCTTTTTATGAATTTAAAAACCTCAATCAAATCCCCCATAAGTCTCAGTTTGCTGTGCTTAAATAGATTGAGTGCCTTAAGTCTATCCTCATAACTTTTACCTTTCATACCAGGTACCTATTTAGTTGCCCTTCTTTGAAAGAGCTTCTATATCTTTCTTGTAGTGTGGTGCCCAGAACTGCACACAGTACTCTAAGTGAGGTCTGACAAAGGCATTATGTAACATTAATATAACCTTCTTTGATTTATACTCAATACTTTTTGCTATGTATCCCAGCATCCTTTTTGGCCTTTTTCACTGTTGTAGCACACTACTACAATTCCTGTCTTTTTCAAATTGAACACCTAACAATTTTTCTACTCGCATAAAATACTCCTTTCTTATGTTTTATTTCCCACATCCATAACTTTACATTTAGCAATATTGAATGTCATCTGCCATTTTCCATTCCATTAATTTTACATGTGATGCAAGTTAAGCTGACAGGCCTATCGTTTCCTGGGTATCCCCTTCTTATATATTGGAATTATTCTACCCTGCTTCCAGTCATCTGGTATTTCTCCAGTGTTTATCGATTGCATAAAAATATCTGTCAATGGTTTATATATAATTTCCCCAAGTTATTTGAGTACTCTGGGATATATGCCATCAGGGCCTGCAGCCTTATTTGTCTTAAGTTTTTGTCGTTTTTGTAGTACTTCTACGTCCCCTATCTCAAACAATTCTGTACATTGGCTATACATTTAGACATTTATACATTTTACATTTATAACCTCTTCTCTAGTAAAGCTCTCAACAAAGTAACTGTTTAGTGTGTTAGCAACATCCTTATTATTATAAACCAAGTTCCTTACTTATTCTTAATGCACTTAACCTCATCATTAGCTTTCCTTTTTCTACTACAATATTGAAAAAACTTGTAGGGTTGCTTTTTGTATCTTGGAAAGTTTTAATTTCAAACTGCCTTTTAGCTGCTCTTATTTCCTCTTTAGCCTTAGCCTGCATATTACAATAAAGTTTTTATATACTCTGTACAGTCACTTCTTTTGCCTTAAATTCTCCTATAAAGATTTAGTCATCGACTGTGGAGACAGTTTTTTCATCATATTTTTACTTACTTTTGGGATGAATTTACACTGCACATCTACAATAACCCTTTTAAATTTAGTCCACTTTGATTGTAATTTTATACATTTGTCCTGCAGAATCTCAAACCTACCCTTACCTATGTCATTGGCTCCAACATGGACCATGACCACTGCATTCACCCCTGTTCTGGCTAGCTTGTCCTCGTGTTCCAGGAGGTCTCCGACCTGGGCACCAGGCAGGCAGCATGCATTTCGAGACTCCTTTTCCTGCGAACAGACTATACTGTCTATACCTCTAATAATTGAGTCCTGCACTATGACTAACTCCCTTTTTCTGGGTGGCGTGGCCTCCAGGGTGCCCTGGGGCTTGTCAGTCCTCCCACTCACAGAGGGCTGGGCCAGATCCTCTTCCTGCAAGGGCTGGAATTGGTTGGATGGCACAAACTCTGGAGATGCCGTCCCTGCATGTGTACGCCCCTTTTCTATGCTTGCGCTCTACCGTCACCCAACTCCCTCTCCCTACCTGCTCTGGATGCTCCCCCCTACCCTGCTTCGGCATGCATGCTAACTTTCTGAAGGGTGTAACTCTCTTTCACTCTCTCTCTCAATTCAATTCAATTCAAATTGGCTTTATTTGCATGACAAGTGATCTTGTGTTACTAAAGCATTGAAATACATATGTGAGAACAACAACACCCAAGGAAACAACAAAACATATAGGTAACCCTCACCCTCCCACACATATGTACCCCACATTACAGAATTTTAACAAAGAAACAACCCACCCCCTCCCACACATATATACCCCACATTATAGAATTTTAACAAACAGATTATGTAACATTTGTTCCATATATGAGATAGATCCATATATAAGCATAGAACATAGAACATTTAGTCCACACCCTCTCTCAAATTATGGCAGCCAGAGATGTATTGAGCTGCCACCTTTATTGCAATAGTAACTTCCCCAAGGATTATTTTAAATGTGTCTGTGTCTGGTAGGTCTTGATATTTATTTATTAGGACATTTGGGGAAGTATGTATCTCTGGGGAGGTACTTGGGGCAGGTAAGTAGGAAGTGGATCTCAGTTTCTACCTCTACCAGATTGCAGTGATCACACAGCCTGTTGTCTTTAGCCATCCAGGTCTTTTTGTGGTGGCCTGTTTCGATGGCAAGGCTGTGGTCACTGAGTCTGTACATTGTCAATGTGTGCCTTTATTTAGTCTTTTATTTTTACAAGATATTCTGCCAGGGGGTAGTCTCTGTTTGGTAGAATTTATTGTTTGATTTTGTTTCTTCAAGCCAATCAATGTACACATTTTTGTTTGTTCAGTCAATGTTTTTAAATGTTGCTGGTGTAATTTTGGTGGCAGTGTGGGTCAGCCATGGTTAAATGAACCCAGAATTTGATAGCTCTTTTTTTAATAGGGAGAAGAAGGGGGAATCGGCCTAATTTGGCCCTGCACGCATTATTAGGGGCATTTCTGTGAATATGAACAGAATTCTAGGTGGAATTTTTCAATTAGATTTTTATCCCATAATTTGGTGTTTAATAGGGGGCCCCATATTTCACTTCCATAAAGGAGGATGGGCTGGATAATACTATCAAATAATTTCAGCCAGATCATAATGGCGGGGTTGAATCTAGAGATTGTTTTTTTGATTGTGTAGTAGGCCCTGCATGCTTTGCCCTTAATGCATTTATTGCCATGTTGAAGCTCCCTGAAGCACTAATCACCAGACCCAGGTAAGTATAGCTGGTGGTGTACTCCAGGGTGTTGGCACCCAAGGTGAAGTGGTACCTGTTTCCCTGAGATCTGGCTTTTTATCTGGAAGGCCATAGTTTTGGTCTTAACCAGATTTACTGTCAGTGCCCAGGTCCGACAGAACTGCTCTAGGTATAACAGGTTCTGCTGTAACCCCTGTTCTATGGGTGACAGTAGAACCAGGTCATCTGCATAGTGTAAGAATTGTATTTCATTATCATGTAGAATGAGCCCAGGAGCAGCAGACTGTTCCAACACCGTGGCCAATTCATTGACATAAATGTTGACATGAGTGTTGGACTCAGACTGCAGCCCTGTCTCACTCCACGTCCCTGAGTAAAGAATTCAGTTATTTTAGTTCCAATTCTGATACTGCACTCATGCTCTCTCTCTCTCTCTCTCTCTCTCTCAGGTGGAGATGTTGGAGAGGAAGTATGGCGGTTACTTCCTGAGTCGGCGCGCAGCACGCACCATTCAGACGGCCTTCCGGCAGTACCGCATGAACAAGAACTTTGAGCGCCTGCGCAGCTCAGCGTCCGAGAGCCGCCTGACCCGACGCATTATCCTGTCCAACATGCGGCTGCAGTACTCCTTCGACGACCGCCAGCCGCAGCCGGGCGCGCCCCACGACCCACCGGCTGAACGAACAGACTACACCCACCTGGAGGACTCCTTCTCCAAACAGGTGAGCTGCCTACCACTGGTATACATACGTACATGCATAATACCAAATATAGTTTATACCCACATGTCACACACACGTGCGACACAACCAGGATTGGAACAGAACAGTAGGAGTTGTTGGTCTGCAGACTGGATTTGTATTTTCCTTCCTGCAGGGAGAGAGAGGGAGAGGCAGAGAGAGAACCGCCACTACACCAAAATGAACAACAAACAATGAATCCAAATAACAAACGAAATAAAAAGCGCCTTTCGGCAAATCGCTAAACGTTCACTACACAAAGACGTTCGCTACTTTTCAGACGTGCTTCTTCGTCGTGTCACAGTTCGGCATTCAGCTCCCGTGTTCCAGCCACATACTATGGGAGCAGAGCAGTTTTAAGCACACAGGCACATTTAGATAATGCTGCACAGGTGTGTGTGCTGGCTGCCCTGCCAGTAGGCGTGGCAATTAATCTCCCCGATCCCCCCATCCTGGCCAATGCCTTCCAAACCATAAGAAGAAGAAGAAGAAGAAGAAGAAGAAGAGGAAAAATGATTGAATGAATAATAAATAAGTAAATAAATAATGTAACAATAGATAATAGAATTATCATAATAATAAAATATGTACATAGTACCTTTCATACAACTACTAAAACAACTACACCTGCTAAAAGTAGTTTATAGTACTTTCACGGTAAAACATAAAATAGACCTTAGTAATACAATTTAAAAACAAACAAAACGTTCAAAAAATTTAAATGTAGCACATGGCAATATGCGAGTCGAATTGTGTGTGCAATATGGTTGTAGGGACATAGTTCCCATCGTGGTATGATAACACAGTGATTGGACCTTTATCTGCAGTCACATCCCAGTCTAACTCACGCAGCTTCCAAGTCAGTATTTTGTCTCCCTCTTTTTTAAAACACAGTCCCAACCCCCCCCGCACCTGTCTGTCCGCCCCCCTCAGGTGAAGTCGCTGGCAGACTCCATTGATGACGCCCTGACGTGCCGGCCGGGGCGCGACGACTCCCAGGAGGGCAGCGCGGAAGGGGGCGGGGCCGACTTCCGGGAGTGCGTCTGGAGCGGAAGCGGCCACGCCCTGTCCCGCCGAGGCCGGGGGGAGCAGCCGCGCGGCGGCCTGAGCACGCATGAGGACAGCACGGCCACCTCCTACAGCGACGTGACCCTCTACATGGACGACGGCTTGCCCTCCTCCCCCTCTCGTTGGACCGGGCGCCCAGCAGCACTGACACAGAGTACTGGGGCACGGCGGGCGGGGGCGGGGGCCGCGAGGACAGCCGCGACACAGAGGGGGGCGGCAGCAGCGCCAGCCGGCGCAGCACGCCCTGCACCGAGTGCCGGGACTACCGTCTCCGCGGCGCCCACCTGCCCCTGCTCACCATCGAGCGCCCAGCGACAGCTCGGTGGACATGAGCGACCGCTCGGACCGGGCTCGCTCAGCCGGCAGCTCGTCTACGAGCAGGACCCGGGGGGCGGCTCGCCGCAGGGCACCCTGAAGCACAGCCCCGCCGCCTCCTCCACCACCGCCACCGCTCAGGGCCAGACCCGGACCCCCAGGCCCATGCCCGCCCCCATCGCCACCCACATCCCGCACCACGCCGCCCACCACCACCACCACCCGCACCATCACCAGTACCCAGAGACGCCCTCCTCGTCATCCTCGCCCCAGCAGCCACCCACCACCCCCCTGTCCTCCGCCTCCTCCTCTGCCCCCATGGCCCCTGGGAGCCTGGAGCAGCCCTGCTGCTCAGACGGAGACAACGACTCGCTCAACTCCACCACCAACTCCAATGAGACCATTAACTGCAGCTCAGGCTCATCATCCCGGGACAGCCTGCGTGAGCCCCTGCCCCCCTGGGCAAGCAGACCTACCAGAGGGAGAGCCGACACAGCTGGGACTCGCCCGCCTTCAACAACGATGTGGTGCAGCGCAGACAGTACCGCATTGGCCTCAACCTCTTCAACAAGTGAGAGAGAGAGGGAGGGAGGGAGGGGGGAGAGGAGGGTAGGGAGAGAGGAGGGTAGGGAGGGAGGAGGGAGGGGAGGGGAGAGAGGAGGGAGGGAGGGAGGGAGGGAGGGGAGGGAGGGGGAGAGAGGAGGGGAGGGAGGGAGGGAGGGAGGGAGGGAGGGGGAGAGAGGACGGAGGGGGAGGGGGAGAGAGAGGGGGAGAGAGGACGGAGGGAGGGAGGGGGAGAGAGGAGGGTAGGGAGGAGGGAGGGAGGGAGGGAGGGAGGGAGGGGGAGAGAGGAGGGTAGGGAGGGAGGAGGGAGGGAGGAGGAGGGGGAGGGAGGGAGGAGGGGAGGGAGGGAGGGAGGAGGGGAGGGAGAGAGAGAGAGAGAGGGAGGAGGGAGGGAGGGAGGGAGGGGGAGGGTGGGAAGGATGGGGAATGGAGAAAAGGAGTCTGGAAAACTTGAAAGTTCTTAGTTTTAGAAATATGTGAAATTCAAGAGTGCAAGCGTTCTTGATGGTGCTTGATCTTTTGTTGGTTTGAGCGTTTTAGGAAGCTGTCCTTTGTTCTGTAGCTGACTGTTTAGAATTCAGTGACGTGGGCATTCTGTTTTACCAAAGAATACAGTCATTCATTTATAAACAAGGTCCTTGAAAAACTTCCAAAAATGGGCTTTGAAATGTCCTTTAATTTTAGTGGGCCAGCTAGCACAAAACGTTTTTTATTTTTACAGCATTGCAGTAAGGTTGTGTGAGGTTTTGGTGAACAACAACATTGTAGCAATGTTTCTTTCTCCTTTCTTCCACCCCCAAACCACAGCTTTTCAGCTAGGTCACCATCGCCGCGGTAACGTCTTCCTTTTCCCCATGTGCGTGTGTGTGTGTCCAGGAAGCCTGAAAAGGGGATCCAGTACCTGATCGAGAGGGGGTTTGTGTCGGACACGCCTGTGGGAATCGCACGGTTCATCCTGGAGAGGAAGGGGTTGAGCCGGCAGATGATCGGAGAGTTCCTGGGCAACCGGCAGAAACAGTTCAATAAGGATGTGCTGGAGTGAGTGACAGAGGGAGGGAGGGAGGCAGGGAGGAGAAGAAAGAAGAAGTGTGTGTGTGTGTGTGTGGGGGGTTGTCCTTTGAAGGGCTCTGAAACTGCTGCTTGATTGCAGTGTCAATTAAAATCTTAGTGGGACATGATTGTGTATCTGTAGCTGATTCCAGTGTAATTTAAATGATTGATTTTGAGTTGACCAAGTCCCCCTCTGTCCCCTTGCCCCTTCAGCTGTGTGGTGGACGAGATGGACTTCTCTGGAATGGACCTGGACGATGCTTTGAGGAAGTTCCAAGCCCAGATCAGAGTACAGGGGGAGGCCCAGAAGGTGGAGAGACTAATAGAGGCATTCAGGTATTCCGTGTGTGTGTGTGTGAGTGTGTGTAACAGAGTGTGTGTATGTGTGTGAAAGTAGTATAGTATGTGCCATTCAGCAGACGCTTTTACAGACTTACAGTAGTGAATGCATACATTTTTCACTACCTAAGCCTAAGCCAACGCCATGCTCTACCTACTGAGCCACATAGAACCACAAAGTGAGTGTGTGTGTGTTTGTGTGTGTGTGTGTGTGTGTGTGAAAGTGAGTGTGCTTGTGGGTGTGTGTGCTATACAGAAAGTGAGTGCCTGTGTGTGTGTTTGTGAGTGTGTTAAGACAGAAAGAGAGTGTGTGTGTTTGTGTATGCATGCGTGTGTGTTTGTGAGTGTGTTAAGACAGAAAGAGAGTGTGAGGGGTGCCCCGGGTGGCGCAAACAGTAAAGGCACTCGCCCGGAGTGCAGGCTGCCCACTGTGGCCAGGGTTCGATTCCCCAGCTGCGCCTGGCTGGGAGTCCTGTTCAGGGGAGTTCTGTTCCAGGGGTCCTGTTTCCTGTCCCCAGGACACACAGTGTAAACCAGCGTACACAGGGGGTCCCCAGCACACATACAGTGTAAAGCAGCATATACAGGGGGTCCCCAGGACTGCCTTAACCCCATTTTTTCTCCCAGTTTGGGTGAAATCACTGAAGTGCCATCCTCCCACAAAAGCAGGAGCACATGTCCAAAGGGCCGCCACTTACTTTCACTCTGCAGTCCACCTGAGCTGCGCATGCCATTGCGTCGGAGGAGCACACTCCATGCACAGCTGGTGCAGGCAGATCGCAGGTTTGCCCAGTAGGGGTCACTGGTGCGCAGTGAGAAACGGATAATCCAGCCATCTGGGTGATGCGGCGGGCAATCACGTGGCACCACCCTGTGGGACTGCTGCAGACTGTGGGGCTCATCCACACACTAGAACAGTGCCTTAACAGGATGCAGACCATGGGGCTCATCCACACACTAGAACAGTGTCTTAACAGGATGCAGACCGTGGGGCTCATCCACACACTAGAACAGTGTCTTAACAGGATGCAGACTGTGGGGCTCATCCACATACTAGAACAGTGCCTTAACAGGATGCAGACCATGGGGCTCATCCACACACTAGAACAGTGCCTTAACAGGATGCAGACCATGGGGCTCATCCACGCTAGAACAGTGCCTTAACAGGATGAGCCACCCAGCAGCCCCTGTGTAATTGAATCCGTAGATTCAGAGATTACATAATGGTTTTTCTCCCTCTCCGCCTCTCTCGCTCCCTCCCCCCTCTCTCTCCCTCCCTCTCTCTCCCCTTCTTTCCCTTCCTCTCCCTGTCTCTCTCTCCCTGTTTGTTTCCCTCCCTTCCTCCTTCTGTCTCTCTCTCTCTTTCCCTCCCTCCCTCTTTCTCTCTCTCTCAGTCAGAGGTACTGCGTGTGCAACCCCGCATTGGTCCGCCAATTCCAGAACCCTGACACCATCTTCATCCTGGCCTTTGCCATCATCCTCCTCAACACGGACATGTACAGCCCCAACGTTAAGCCCGAGAGAAAGATGAAAATTGAAGACTTTATCAAGAACCTGAGAGGTATGGCCGGCCAGCATTGCACTCCCGCACCAATTTTTTTTTTTTTCTTTCCAATTTAAAAAAAAAAAAAAATGTTTTAAACGTTTAAAACCAAAACACCTCCAACAAAAGTGAATGCAGTCTGGGCTGAAGGCAGGAGGGTTGAAAATGACAGGATAGTTACATGTGTATACATATACAGTATATATATATATATATATATATATATATATATATATATACAGAAAGTAGTTTTTTTACATACAGTCAGGTCCATAAATATTTGGACATTGACAAAGTTATTGTTATTTTATGTCTACCACAGCATATTGGAGTTTAAATTAAATAATGAATATGAGCTCAAAGTGCAGACTTTCAGCTTTAATTAGAGGGTATTTACATCCAAATCGGGTTAACTGTGTGTAGTAATTACAGCATTTTTTATACATGGTCCCCCCATTTTTAAGGGACAATTGGCTGCTCAGCTGTTCCATGGCCAGGTTTCAAGTGTGGCATTTGTATTTGAAATCTGTTGCTGTTAACTCTCAATATGAAGTCCAAAGAGCTATCACTGCCAGTGAAGCAAGCCATCATTAGGCTGAAAAATCTAAACAAACCCATCAGAGAGATAGAAAAAACATTAGGTGTGGCCAAATCAATTATTTGGTACATTCTTAAAAAGAAAGAACGCATTGGTGAGCTCAGGAACACCAAAAGGCCCGGAAGACCACCGAAAACAACTGTGGTGAATGACAGAAGAATTCTTTCTCTGGTGAAGAAAAACCCCTTCACAACAGTTGGCCAGATCAAGAACACCCTCCAGGAGGTAGGCGTATCTGTGTCAAAGTCAACAATCAAGAGAAGACTTCACCAGAGTAAATACAGAGGGTTTACCACAAGATGTAAACCATTGGTAAGCTTCAAAAACAGGAAGACCCGATTAGAGTTTGCCAAAAAACATCTAAAAAAGCCTGTATAGTTCTGGAACAACATCCTATGGACAGATGAGACAAAGATCAACTTGTACCAGAATGATGGGAAGAGAAGAGTATGGAGAAGGGAAGGAACTGCTCATGATCCGAAGCATACCACCTCATCTGTGAAGCATGGTGGAGGTAGTGTTATGGCGTGGGCATGTATGGCTGCCAATGGAACTGGTTCTCTTGTATTTATTGATGATGTGACTGCTGACAAAAGCAGCAGGATGAATTCTGAAGTGTATAGGGCTATATTATCTGCTCAGATTCAGCCAAATGCTTCAAAACTCATTGGAATGGCACTTCACAGTGCAGATGGACAATGACCCGAAGCATACTGCGAAAGCAACCCAATACTTTTTTAAGCAAAGAAGTGGAATGTTCTGCAATGGCCAAGTCAATCACCTGACCTGAATCCAATTGAGCATGCATTTCACTTGCTGAACGCAAAACTGAAGGCAAAACGCCCCAAGAACAAGCAGGAACTGAAGACAGCAGCAGTAAAGGCCTGGCAGAGCATCACCAGGGAAGAAACCCAGCGTCTGGTGATGTCTATGGGTTCCAGACTTCCAGCAGTCATTGACTGCAAAGGATTTGCAATCAAGTATTAAAAATCACAATTTTATTTATGATTATGTTAGTTTGTCGAATTACTTTTGAGTCCCTAAAATTGGGGGGGCTATGTATAAAAATGGTTGTAATTCCTATATGGTTCATACAATATTTTTGAAAAAACACTTAAATTAAAGCTGAAAGTCTACACTTAAAGCACATCTTGATTGTTTCATTTCAAATCCATTGTGCTGACGTACAGAGCCCAAATGATGAAAATTGTGTCACTGTCCAAATACTTATGGACTTGACTGTACATCTCGTGACATCCACCTTAACCCCTCCCATTACCCACAGTTTGGGAACTGCTGCACTACGCTGTCCTTCTCACTTCTTTCTCCTCCTGTACCCCTCTCAGGGGTGGATAACGGGCAGGACATCCCCAGAGACCTATTAGTGGGGATATACCAGCGCATACAGAAGTGGGAACTGAGGACCAACGACGACCACGTCTCCCAGGTGCAGGCTGTGGAGCGGGTCATCGTGGGCAAGAAGCCGGTGAGTCATCGCCCTCCCACATTCTGACTCACCAGATACGCGCTCTGTATTCTTAATGTCCATTAACACACTTATATAATCACAGATTCTATAGACCCACCAGATATGCGCTCTGTGTTCTTATTGTCCAACACCACACTGTTATAATAACATATTCTATAGACTCTTCAATAGACTTCGATACTTGCTCTGTATTCATAAAGGCCTTGCACAGTCATTGTGTTTCACATGTAAATGACCTTAGAGTCTGCCAAAAAAAATCATCTTTAATACTTTTTTCCCCAATTAAAATGGTCAGAGAGATTGGAGATATATGCCTCTGACAATGAGATGACAAACTTTTTTTTGTAAAATGTGTAAGGTTTTTTGACACCCAGGCATGACACAGTGAGGTTTTAACATGTTAGCTATCACCTATTGGAGTCTATCACATTAGAATTTTTGTATCTAGGCTATGTTTGCTGGCTAGCAAACAACACGAATGCGCGTCCTCTACCAAGTGATGGCACTTACAGGTGGTGATTTATGAGAAACTGTCATTGGTGTATTAAAATGAGCTGGGTTTGCCACAAATACTCAAAATGTCAGCCAATGGGGTTGGAACGCCAGAATTATTTTTTCTCACACAAAGGAGGAGCCTGACCCAGCTTCATTGGCATACCCACAACGCTCAGTTTGCAAGCTTTCAACATCCCACTTTCCCAAACATCATCCTGTTTGATAAAAACTGTGATTTCGATTGTTCAGGACCTTTAACATTGAGAGCTGTGTCTCCCTGTCATGAGGAAGGGTTCTGGCGTGTCACACGAGGCACACGGCCGGTTTCCATGGGAAACTGGTCTCGCTCGTCGAACACTCTGTCACCGAGGTATTCCGCTTCGGCGCGCTCCTGGCGACCGGTTTCTCACGGAGGTTTGTCTGTGGAATGTGCAGACAGAGCAGAGCCCTGCGGAATCTTGTCAGACAGGCACGTTGTGGAAAAGGCTCGGGGCCTGAGGCGCCGTTACGGACGGTAACGCGAGCTCTGCGTGCGAGCGGAATTAAATGCCAGTGAATGGAAACATGTTCCGGACAAAATACACAACACCAACTTGTATTAGTGCTATTGGAAAAAAGAAGTGTGTTGCTACCGAAAGGGGGCAGAGAAGTCAAGGGAAGGTGAGCGTAAAACGAGCTGCCGGTTGCCAAGCAACCAAGGTTTATGGTTTAGCAAGGGAGAGATTTGAAATCACATGACATACATTAGCTAGTTTGCTAAATGAAAGACAAGTTAGACACTGCTAGTCCTAGTACTACTACATTGTTGTTGTTTGATTCTGGCATGAGATGAACAGGCATGAGATCACTTACATGGAGACTTAAGACAGTAAGAAATCGAGCTGTACGTGTGGATTGCGTTTTACTATTAAAGTGTCAACACAATTCAAACACCACCTCACACACCATGCACACACACACACACACAAACACACACAAACACAGACACAGACACACACAAACACACACACACAGACACACTCACACACACACAGCCACACACACACACACAAAGACACTCACATTCACACACACACACACACACAAACACAGGCAAGCAGATTCACACACAAACACACACAAACACACCAACAGACACATACACCTGAGAATATAACGATTAGAGGACTGTGCTTGTAAAGGTTGCAGGTTCAATTCCCAAGTGGGGCACTGCCGTTGTGCCCTTGAGCAAGTTACTTAACCTGAATTACTTCAGTAAATATCTAGCTGTATAAATGGATTGTATGTTAAAGAAATGTAAACTGTGTAAGTTGCTCTGGATAAGAGCGTCTGCTAAATGCTTGTGATGTTGAGTGTTCTTGTCGATACTCTTTTATGACAGTGACTTTTCCTAACAGCCAGTGAAGTGGCTCTCTGTACCAGATTCAATCCAAGGTACCACTGACCTCCAGCACCCTGGTACAAGCTGGGCCACAAACCTCTTCTTCATTAATAATGATGTGTGAAATGTAAAACGTCTTGGTCTAAGGACAGTCGATCCTGCAGCAGTTGTGGTGTTTAACTCGGGGGGGTTGGGTGTGCAGGTCCTGTCCCTGCCCCATCGCAGGCTGGTGTGCTGCTGTCAGCTCTACGAGGTGCCCGACCCCAACCGGCCGCAGAGGAGCGGGGTGCACCAGAGAGAGGTCTTCCTCTTCAATGACCTGCTTGTGGTAAGCAGCAGTGGGCACCGTGGGACCAACCTTTCTGTACCAGAGAGTCACACTTCTAACCAGATGGACTGGCTAGGACTGTATAAATACAGCTCAAACACATACACACACACAGACATATATATATACACCATGCCCCTTTAAAGTCTACATCCTGTCTCAAAAATGTCACTTTTTGTTGCCTTACAGCCTGAAATTAAAACATATTAAATCAAACTTTTCCCACCTTTACTTACACATTTTACCCTACAACAGGGGTAGTCGTATCCAGGCCTCGAGGTCTACAGTGTCTACAGGTATTTGCTCCAACCACGTACTACACTACCTGATTTAGCTAATTATCTTGCTTCCTGGACTAAGGAGGTAAACTAATTATTCAAAATCAGCTGGTGTAGTGCGTGGTTGAAGCAAATACCTGCAGACACTGCGGAACTCGAGGCCTGGATTTGAATACCCCTGTCCTACAACTTCCACTGAACATTTAAAAAATAAAAAAACTAGAGGGGTGGTTGCTTGTTGGAAAGGAGAATCTGCTGGTACTGGTCGTGGCACCCCCTGAAAGGACCATCATGCTACTGTAGTTACCTGTATGTTTGTGTATTTATATATGTGTAAATTGTTAAATTGTTAGGCCTATAATGAGTAATAATTAAGTACAAATATAATTGTAACAAAAAATACATCTACAGTCTGTGACTGTGTCTCATAGGGAAGGACGTTCTCATTTTGTGTCTTGTTCACTCCCCCTCTCTTCCTCTCTTCCTCTCTCTCTCTCTCTCTCTCTCTATATATATATATATATATGGCTGTCTCTCTCTCTTTCTTTATACGTCTCTCTCTCTCTTTCTTTATACGTCTCTCTCTCTCTCTGTACGTCTGTCTCTCTCTCTGCAGGTGACAAAGATCTTCCAGAAGAAGAAGAGTTCAGTGACATACAGCTTCAGACAATCCTTCCCCCTGGTGGAGATGCAGGTCCACATGTTCCAGAACTCCTGTGAGGATCAGCCTCTCTCTCTCCGCTTCTGTCACTCCTCCTTCTCTCTCTCTCTCTCTCTCTCCGTGCCTCTGCGAGGGGGTCACCCCCTCCCCCTCTCTCCGCCCCCTCCTCAAATCACTCAGGCCAAATGTTGACAACTTTTCTGGCAGATGTACAGCGGGCAGTGCTATGGTTGTGGGTTCGAGTGGCAGATTTACAGCGGGCAGTGCTATGGTTGTTGGTTTGAGTGGCCTACATTTAAAGGCCACCAGTCATGTGTCATGTGCCAAATGCAGCTCAGCACAGTTGAGATAGGGGGAAACTCCTTTTTCTGTGATCAAATGTTTTTATTTTATCTTTGTAAGACAAGAAACACCTATGCACATAATTGATTCATATACCTACACAGATGCAGGTACATACATACTTCCAAACTTCCAAATGCCCAATGCACCAACATACAGTGAGCACCATAATTAATTGGACAGTGACACATTTTTTGTTATTTTGGTTCTGTGCTCTAGCACTTTGAGTTTGAAAGGATACAGTGCAGTGCAGACTGTCAGCTTTAATTTGAGGGTATTTTCATCCATATCGGATGAACCGTTTAGAAATGACAGCACCTTTTGTACATGCCCCCCCCCATTTAAGGTACTACAAGTATTTGTTGAATTGGCTTCACAGATGTGTTTCGTTAGGCAGGTGTGTTCATTTGTGTTGTTAGTGAATGCAGAAGAGAGCTGTTGATGTCTAGTCTTGATTCTAGACTTTGCAATTTCCTTTGGAGATTGCTGTTGGGGTGTGACAACGTGAGGAAGACAGCAGTGTCGATGTAAATTAAGCGGGCCGTCATAAGGCTCAGAAATGAAAATCAATCAATCAGGAATATTGCAAAAACCCTGGGCATGCCCAAGTCAACAGTTTGGTTTATCATTAACAAGAAAAAAACAACTGGTGAACTCAATTATGTCAAAAGACCCGGTAGACCGAGGAAGACCACTGTAGTGGATGACCGGAGAATACTCTCTATGGTGAAGAAAACCCCCTGACAATGGCCCAACAGATCAAAACCACTCTCCTGGATGCAGGTGTAGATGTGTCAAAGTTTACCCTACGTAGAAGACTACACTAGCAGGACTACAGAGGGTACACTACAAGATGCAAACCACTGATAAGCCTGAAGAACAGAAAGGTGAGATTACAGTTTGCTAAAAAGAACCTAAAAGAGCCCCAAGAGTTCTGGAACAAAATCTTGTGGACAGATGAGACAAAGATTAACATGTACCAGAGTGACGGAAAGAGGAAAGTGTGGAGAAAAAAAGGAAATGCCCATGATCCAAAGCATACCACCTCATCCGTGAAACATGGTGGAGGGGGTGTTATGGCTTGGGCCTGTATGGCTGCCAGTGGAATGAGCTCACTTGTTTTCATCGATGATGTGACTGCAGACAGAAGTAGAACAATGAATTCTGAAGTCTACAGAAATATTTTATCTGCTCAGATAAAACTAAATGCCTCCAAACTCATTGGACGGCACTTCATCATGCAACAAGACAATGACCCGAAACATACTGCTAGAGCAACAAAGGGGTTTTTGGCGGCCAAAAAGTGGAAAATCCTTGACTGGCCGAGTCAATCACCGGATCTGAATCCAATTGAACATGCATTTTACATCCTGAAGAGGAGACTGAAGTCAAAAAGTCCCCGAAACAAGCAGGAACTGAAGATGGCTGCAGTACAGGCCTGGCAGAGCATCACCAGGGAAGATACCCAGTGTCTGGTGATGTCTATGCGTCGCAGACTTCAAGCAGTCATTGCATGCAAAGGATATGCGGCCAAATATTAAACTTTATACTTTATACTTTATTCTACATTATGTTAAACTGTCCAATGAATTATGGTGCCTGAAAATGGGGGGGACTATGTACAAAAGGTTCTATAATTTCTAAACGGTTCATCCGATATGGATGGAAATACCCTCAAATTAAAGCTGACAGTCTGCACTTCAACCTCATCCTTTCAATCTCGAAGCGCAGAGTACAGAACCAAAATAACAAAAAATGTGTCACTGTCCAATGAATTATGGTGCTCACTGTAAGCTGTAAGTACTTATTATACACAAACACAAACATGATAAGGCTTAGCTACTCATGTGTGAAAATTCTTTCAGAGTTTCAGCTGCATTCTCTTTAACTCCGTTTACACTATATCTAGGAAAGTACGGAACCACTGTCAACTCGGAAGGAGTAGCGGGAAAATTCCCTGGAGAATGTTCCCACCCACCCAGTGAATTGTCAATATATCTTCCATCTTTTCAAAGAGTGACCCCATATGTGACAGACTTTTTCCAAAGAAATAAATGTGTTTAGTATGTCTCTACCATAAGTCCTTAGCAGACCACGTGCAAAGGGATCCTGAAAAGGTCAAGAGGTCAGGAAAGTTGTGAGTCAATAAAGTCAATAACAAATATCACTAACAGATGGCAGCATTCATGATTGGGGCAGACGGCTGACTTAGTTGAAGGGCAGAGACACATTTGAGGTTTAATGGGTATGCTCGCTATGGTGCCGCACCAGTGTGAGCGCACACATGTCTGTAATTGCACACGCACAATGCGAAGGGAACTCAAGGGATTGGGACTAAACAGCTGTGTAGCCTTAGGAAAACCACTTGTCAGTGAGGCTAATCTGAAAAAAAGGCTTCAATTTGCTAGGGAGCATAAAGATTGGACTCTGGAGCAATGCAAGAAGGTAATGTGGTCTGATGAGTCCAGATTTACCCTGTTCCAGAGTGATGGGCGCATCAGGGTAAGAAGAGAGGCAGATGAAGTGATGCACCCATCATGCCTAGTGCCTACCGTACAAGCCTGTGGGGGCAGTGTTATGATCTGGGGTTGCTGCAGTTGGTCAGGTCTAGGTTCAGCAAGGTTATGTGCCCAAAGAATGAGATCAACTGACTACCTGAATATATTGAATGAACAGGTTTTTCCATCAATGGATTTTTTCTTCCCTGATGGCACGGGCATATTCCAAGATGACAATGCCACGATTCATCGGGCTCAAATTGTGAAAGAGTGGTTCAGGGACCATGAGACATCATTTTCACACATGGATTGGCCACCACAGAGTCCAGACCTTAACCCCATTGAGAATCTTTGGGATGTGCTGGAGAAGACTTTGCGCAGTGGTCCGACTCTCCCATCATCAATACAAGATCTTGGCCGAAAAATTAATGCAACTCTGGACGGAAATAAATGTTGTGACATTGCAGAAGCTTATCAAAACGATGCCACGGCGAATGCATGCCGTAATCAAAGCTAAAGGCGGTCCAACGAAATATTAGAGTGTGTGACTTTTTTTTGGGACGGGCAGTGTACATTGACTGTTTCACAGCTTAAAATCTGCCTAGTTTGCAAGAAGCTTCTGAAATCCCTCAAATGCTCACATTGTTAGCGGTTAGCATTGCGTGAAGGTTCACAATCGCGCTGTGATTGGCCCCACTCCTCCCTCCCTGCAGACTACCCCCATGGAATCCGCCTGACCTCAGCAATCCCGGGTGGGGAGAGGAAGGTCCTGATCGTGTTCACTGCCCCCAGCCAGCAGGATCGAACCCGCTTCACCAGCGACCTGAGGGAGAGCGTCGCAGAGGTGCAGGAGATGGAGAAGTACAGAGTAGAGTGTAAGTGAGGGCTTAAGGACTGTTTATTTGACTTTGATGTAGCTATCTAATACTGGGGTGGGGGGGGGGATTTCATTTTCTGGACTTAATAGTGTAGGTAGCCCTAATCGTTTACGTGATCTGAAATATAACTACATTTCTTAATGAGCTCATGAATGACAGCTGATGTACTTGTGTCCCTATATGGAACATTTAACTTTGGTCTGATCTATATATAATTAGACCATTAGTGTATATAATAGTGATGGATGAATGAGGTATCATGACACCAAAAATGGGTTGACCAGGAAGAAAGAACTTCTTGGTCAAGATCTGCAACAGTGAAGGTCTGATGTTCTCTCTCCCCCCCAAATATCCATTTGTTTTCAACTTTAAACCACCTGTCACTGTCTCCCCACTGTTCCTGGTCTCCATTTATCTCACTGGATTCTCTCCTCTCCTCTCCTCCTCTCCTCTGCTTGCTCTCTCTCTGTCTGTCTGTCTCTCTCTCTCTGTCTCTCTACCCCCATACAGCGGAGCTGGAGAAGCAGAAGGGTGTGATGCGACCCAGCCTCCTGAGCGGAGGAGCTGGCGGGGGTGGGGGCGGAGTGAAGAACGAGGTGGTGAACGGCACTCTGGGAAGGCCCAGCCTGGATGACAGCTACTCTGGAGGAGAGGGGCTCAAACGCACCGCACTCAGCTCCTCCCTGAGGGACCTTTCTGAGACAGGTGAGCCTATCACACACACACACACACACACACACACACACACACACACACATAAACACACACATACACACATACATACATGCATGCATACAGTACATACACATACAGACACAAACACACACACACACACATACATGTACACCCTGTTTTCAAAGTTGAAAAAAATGTGTCGACAAATAAAACGTTTTCAAAGTTGTCTAAAAAAATGGATGCTTGCAGCCATATTGCTGAAGACGCCATGGATGACATCAGAGAAATGTTTCTTGTTTGGACAGCAGCTTGACTAACATGCACGGAAACATCAACATGGGGGCAGTATTGTATAGGCCCCACGCTGTAGCAATGACAATAGGGACAGAGATGTTCATTGTCATAAATTGCTCATCAACAGAAAAGATGTCCTTAACCCATGGCTTGCAGCGATGAAGCACGATGACCTCCTATTGGTCCGAATGTCCATGTCTGCAGTGGTCATTTTACTGCATCTCATCATGCTCGTGTATCATACCTGTCATAACCTGCCCTTATTTTAAAGCTCAGAAATACAAAACAATAACATTGTAGACATTCATTAAATAACTAGCTACAGCTAAAATAGCTGGGTAGATAGCTAGCGAACTAGCCATCTACCCAGCACTGTGTACTTTTCATAACATAGATTTTTAGAAAACTAAAATGTAGGCCTAGTACAGAGCTGGCTTGCTGACATGCTTGTGTTCTAGTACCCACCTGGTGCAATTTTACTCCATTGGTGTCAATGTTCCAGTGTTTTTTAAGGGCTGCTCAACAGGAGGCTGTATCCGCATCTTGGAGCTTGAACACTGAAATACAGGCTGCAGAAATCACATAGCTCTACCGGTGTCCAATGTAGGCCAATTGACTTGTGGGGGAAAAAAGAAGATTCAACAGACTATCTTTTGTAGTTTTATGTGATTATAATAATTATTAAGTATAATTTATTTGAGAGGTAATTTGTACATATTCCGAATTGTACAGATGTCTGTCTGTTGGCACCTTAGGTGTGTGGGTGGGTGGGTGTGCGCGTATCTGAACTCCTAAACATCCTATGCCTATTAGCTGTGCACCTTAAATGAAGCTCTTAGCTGTTCAGCACAGCAGCCTGCTGCGGCGTGTTAATTTCCTTCTATTTTTGGTAAGTTGTCACGGCACAATTATTTCTTCTTAATTTGACAGCACCTTTATTTAGGAGTAAGTGTGCTAATTGCTTTTCATTTCAGTTTTCCAAGCTGATTACCTCTACTCTGTTGGCTAGAGAAGCCAAGAGTTCTGATGTTCTGATGAAGGTCAAACTCTCCCGAAAACACAATGGTCCGATCTTGGCGAATCGTCAAAACACGGTTAGGCCTCCCGCGTGGTCCAGTGGTTACAACGTCCGACGCTGGCCACGGAGACCGGGGTTCAATTCCCCGTCTCGCCAAGTGTCGGCTCTGGCCGGGAGTGCCACCAGGGGCGGCGATTGGCTGTCCGCCCCAGGGAGGGGGAGGGGAGCCGACTTGACGTTCGCTGCGTAGAGTGGCCCTGTAGTACCGGGTTACGGTCGACGGCCTGCGGGTGCCGTCTCGTAAGAGGCGTCACTTCGCTTCGTCACTACCGGTCGCAGGACTACGGCAGCGAACTCACATTACTAGGGGGGGATTGACGTAAAAATAGCGGGTCTAATTGGCTACCAAATTGGGAGAAAAATGGGATAAAATCAGAAAAAAAGAAAAAAAAGAAAAAGAAAGAAGACACGGTTAAATATTACGCTGTAATAAGCCTCTCTGTATACGTCTGTTTTGCGCGAGGTGTCCTTTTTTCCCTTCCCCCTTTGGAAGTTGTTATGAATTATCACCTTAAAACAGAGCACCCACAAAACCTTTTTCCTTGTTGGGAAGTACAGGTGGGCCTGGATTCAATCAACATTCTTACTTAACTTTGTCACATTTAATGTCACATTTCTTTTCAAAGACAGTTTGGTCAAGTTCAGCAATCACCAAAGTTAACTTTTAAAGTATTTCTGTTTGAAGAAATAAACTAGCACTTGCATTTACAGTATTTGCACGTCAAAGTTAAGGAGAAATGTTGATTGAATTCAAGCCCTAAGGTCAGCAGGCCAGCTCTGTACTAGGCCTACATGAACTTTCCTCATGCTGATACTAATAATATTTTCTCCTGATCCTTCCTGTGCAGTGGCTAAAACTTCCTTCTTGCGTTACCATAGAACGTATGATATTAAAGCAGGTAGACTGATTCACATGGATTTTAATGTACATTTTCGTCTCGTTATAGCAACTTTTTTGTTATGGTAAAAAGGTTGTCGAATGTTTTTCATTGACAAAATTAACACTGTAGAAACAAGCTCCAGAGACATTGTCCTAAGTATTTATAGCCGAGGCTCAATTCCAGCAATGCTTAAACAGTTCAATGTTCATAATCAAATCTGCCCAGCACATATTCAATCCATGTGACCGCGCCATCACACCGCCAATGACTAAGGCTATGCCTCCCCCTGCTGCCAAGTAAGCGAACTGCAGTGAAAATTAAGCAATGGCATTTCTGTTACCGACAGGCTAGTTTGCAGCAAGACATGGATGTGTAGGGTGTCGCTTGTTAGAGTGATTGAATGTTGGGGAGAAACTGCGCAAGAATGCCAAATTCATTCTAATAAATAAGATTTACAGTACTTACAATCGCAGTTCCACAAAAATGGAACCACTAACACCACACAACACCATGTCAAGTTATGTTTATCTTATCTTGAATCGCTCAAGTGTATTTTTTTGGCAACTGAAACTAGATTGATCGATGTCAAACTTGAGAAAAAAAAATTGTTGTGTCAAACCGACGGGATATATGCATTTTCAACCCATGACATGCATGCTAAAAAACATACGCCTCAAAATCACTACTGCGCCCTTATACTGCAATGCACGTGTGCTTCTAAACAGCGTATTTGGAATATATTTTCCAAATCCACATATTCATAATTGTCAAGTATTAGGCATATTTCCTGACTGTAAACACAGTCATTTGAATATACTGTATTGTGAAGATTTGAGATTTTGAATGACAGGAAATGGTGGCATCTAGTGGTGGAGCTTGCCGATAGAATCAGAATCAGAATCAGAATCAGAAAACTTTAATGATCCCCGGGGGGAAATTGGGACAAGTTACAGTTGCTCGCACTCAGACATATCACATATTATACATGGCACAGTATATACATCACGGCAAACATTCAAACATTCAAGACATAGGGCTGTTTGTACCGTGAGAATCAATAGACTAAGAAAAAAAAAAAAACAATAATACCAGTAATAATAATAATAAATAAGTAAAATAAGTAAAATAAGTAAAAAATAAGTAGCATCCGCTTAAGGTACTATTCTATGCACAGTATGTGTCAATTGTAGTTATAAAAATGTAAGTGTTAATGTTAAATGTTCCCCAGCTATCCTATAGCAATAAATACAACTTTACTCTGGCATCGAGTCAACCAAAGCGATGCTATAGCAAACAGTTGACAATGGCCCCACAAACTGTTTTTCGTTGTTGTTGTCTGTATAACTAGTATTTTTATTTAGAACATGTTATACATTCTTATCAACAAGGATAATCAATTTCCACTAATCCAGGATAATTTTACTTTACTAAAGTTTCTGTCCTAACACCTTTATTAAATCGCAACTTTTTAAAAGCACATTTTTGAAGAAATGTATTTCCACTACTCCTCTCTTCTCATGTATATGAAAAACACAAAAGCATTTTGTGCCTCTGTCTAAACTAGAGGAGCATACCTGGTGTGAAGGCAACAACACCAAATTAAACAAAGGCATTAATATATACTGTATACATATATATATATATATATATATACACACATATATATATATATGTACTGTAGAATAGAGGTCATGCAGAACTCTGAAATATTTGTAGCTTTGAAAGTGACATGAAAGTACACCAATTTTAAAAATTGTAATCCTTTATTGATTGGAGTTGCAGCCTTGATTTTCCGACTCATTGAAATTGTACAGGGTTTCGTATTTGTGCAGCTTTCAAACAAGCTGTAAATCGTCTGGCACTTTGCATTTCATTGATTACGCAACTTATGCGCAAAGTCTTTTATGTGTTGTTTCTTTCCCCTTCCCCCCAGTAATTGTACATAATGTGAAAATTGAATGAATTAAATGAGAGGAGGTCAATACAAATCCGGTCACAGTGCTATTCATATATGAATTTGTTGATTTTAATGTGTGTTGTTTAAAAGCAACCAAAAAAGCGTCCCGGAATTTGCGTTGCACGTTGTGTGAGACTGTCCCTGGTTGTGTGAGACTGTCCCTGGTTGTGTGAGACTTGGTTGATTGATGGACTGATTGATTAACCGATCGATGGGTTGATTGACACAGGGAAACGTGGTCGCAGAAACAGCGTGGGTTCCCTGGACAGTACTATAGAAGTAAGTTTGGGTGAACGATGGGGGGGAATGTTTTTTTTCCCCCCTCTAAGATCCCTAAAACATGGTGTAACACCACCCCCTTGCCCCCGCCCCTGCATGCCCGAGCATGTCCGAGCCGTGGAGTGACCCTGCATGTCTGTGTTCCTACCCGTGAATTACTCTCAATTTGAGCCAAAAGCACATCATCCCTTGTTGGCTTTTTAATGTGTGACATTTTTTAACCACAGACATTTTTATTACTTCCATTTCTCTCCAAGAGTGGCTGAAATTCCTTTGTAGAACTTCCTGTGAAACTGGCCTGAATGTGTGTTTGTTTTTATGACAGTTTACAACCGCGGTAGGGCCCCCACGGGTGGCGCAAACGGTAAAGGCACTCGCCCAGAGTGCATGCTGCCCACTGCAGCCAGGGTTCGATTCCCCGGCTGCGCTGGCCCAGCTCTGGCCGGGAGTCCTGTTCAGGGGCGGCGATTAGCTGTCCTCCCCAGGGGGAAGGGGGAGGGAGGGGGGAAGGAATCCGGTATGAGCTCGCCACATGCACAGAAAGCTTCTCTGGACGTATCGGATTCACAGTTGGCGCTCGGGTGAGTTCCATCTCAAAGGAGGCGGTTCGCCATCCCTGCCATCGCCGGTCCCTGAGTAGTTCCCTTAGCTGCAGGCGACGAGCTTGTCGAAGAGGGATAGTTTGATCAGTAGAGGGTACAATTGGCCACCAAACTAGGAGAAAAATGGGAAAACTACAAAATATTATCGGGTGGCCATGTACAATCGTCAGCTCAAGATACACAGGGGCCAAAACAATTGAGGAACTGAGAGAATCAGCTGTTGACAATAGCCACCCTTATGGGGCAGCTTAAAGGAAGTGAGTTGAAATGGCAATGAAAGAGCGCTGCAGTTCTCTCTGTCCGGAGAGCTGCGGAGCTGTGCAAAGAGCGCCCAATTTAAACTCGTGCTGTTCATTTAGTGAGCCCATCGGCATTGGGTTTATTTGATTTTGTCTGATTTATAAGGCTTATATTCAGGCGTGTTGGAATAGTGTTTTCCTGTCACTCATTCCCGCTGTTTGTGACTTCACCCTGAGACAATCTGGTGTGTGTTGTGCGTTGCCTGCGGTTTTGCTGTTTTTTGTTTGTTCGTTTTTTTTGATGATTTTTTGATGATTTGCCGTGTTGTGCATTACTACCCAAGACAGGTTTTGTATTGGTACCTGTCTGTACTGAAGTCTTTTCTCTCTTTTTTCCCCTCTCTCTCCCTATCTACCTGTCTTCTCTCTCCGCTGTCTGTGTCGTTTCCACCAGGGATCCATCATTAGCAGCCCACGGCCTCACCAGCGCCTCCCCATGGCCACCGTGGTGTCCGGCTGCTACGGACTAGAAGATTACCGGCCTCACCGCCCCATCCTGAGCCCCGGAGTGGGGGTGGGGGGTGGGCCGGGGCAACAACACAGCGCTGCTGGGACAGTAGGAGCGGGCGGGGCGGGGGTGGGGCAGTCTCCAGCAGCAGCAGCGAGAGCAGGGCGGGGAGCGGCTCGTTTCTGGGCTCCCTTTTCGGGAGCAAGCGCTCCAAAGCCCCCGGGCCCATCATCCCGCCGGGGCCACACTACCCCGCCCCCGTGCCCCCCCCACCACGGGGGCCCGCCGCCGCACTCCCCTTCATCTCTGGAGGGAGGGGGGCCCTCCAAGATCCAGGCCCTGCACGCGCAGTACTGCCACACGGCTGGGGGCCAGCCGCCCCCGCCGTACCACCATCACCACCGCTATCATGTGCAGACCGTGCCCCCACCCAGCCAGCCGCTCCAGCGTGGCTCCCTGCCCAAAAGGCCGCCACCCGCACCCTGCCACGCCCAGCTGGCCCAGCTCTCCCAGCATGCTTTGCAGGGCCGCTATGCCAGTATGGCCATGGGCATGGGCTGCCCGCCTCCCCCCTTTCTCCTCTCCCCACACTCACCAACCCCCCAGTACGCCCTCTACCACGCCCAGCCCACACACTCCGCCAAGGGTCCCGGAGGCACTGGGAAACTGCCCCTGACCCTGGCCCACTCGCACCCGCACGCACACTCCCACCCCCCTCTCACACCCACCCCGGCCACGCTCAAAGCCCCCACCCCTCCTCCGCCCATCAACCTCACTTTGTCTTCGCCGCCACACCCCCAGCCCCCCTCCGCTTCCGCCGCTGCCCGGCACCTGCCTCCAGGCGCCCAGTATCTGCCCCCGTATCCTCCGCTATCCTCCATCCCCCCCCCCCCACTCCCCTTTACCCCCCCCTTCCTCCCCCTTACCCCTCTTACGCCTCTCTCCCCTCCCCCCCCCAGCACCCAGGGCAGCCTCAGCAGGGGGTTCGCAGGCGGGACAGGGTATAGGGTCGGGGGGCACTGGCACAGGAGGCAGCTCCAAGTCCAAGCCTATCAACCGAATCAGTACTGTGGTGTAAGAGGCAGCCATAGGGGTGGGGGGGAGGCGGCTCCGTCAGGACAGGAGCCTGGGGGCGGAGGCCGAAAGAGACGCAGTTTACTTAGGCTCTGTTACTTTCACCTCCGCTTCCCACACGTGTAGATGAAGGAGGAGGAGCTGACACACACACACACACACACACACACACTCAAGTACATACACACACACATTTCGTCATTCGGATGGGACGGTAAAAACTGAGGTCCTGACTCTCTGTGGTCATAAAAGATCCCATGGCGCATTTTGAAAAGAGTAGGGTGCTAACCCGGTGTCCTGGCCAAATTCCCAATCAAGACAATATATACATACACGGAATTAATTCATTCCCTCCCTCCTCGCCTCTCCACTGTTTATCTGATGTGTAGTGAGTTTGTACTGGCGCACTATGGCTGCCGTCATGTTCACCCAGGTGGGTGCTGCACATTGGTGGTGGTTGAGGTGAGTTGCCACTATCATTGTAAAGCGTTCCTTGGAAAAAAAAGCGCTATATAAATCCAATGTTCATTCATTCATTCATTCATTCATTCATATATTCACATACACACACACACACACTCAAGTACACACACATACACACACACACACACTCACTTACTCAAGTACACGCACACACACACACACACACTCAAGTACACATACACACACTTATACACACACACACACACACATACTCAAGTTCAGATACACATACACGCACACATACACACACACACACACTGAAGTACACAAACACACACACTTAACACACACTCAAGCAGAGACACACACACACACTCAAACTCAAATACACACACACACACTCACACTCAAGTACACACACACACTCAGGCACACACACACACACACACATATGCTCTATGCTCTAAGCATTTCTCTGTCTCATCACCTGTAACACAGGGGGACCAAGCAAGCAACACCAGGGGGAACCGCCCCATCCATCCCATAGATGAAGGATTATTGCGCAACAAGGAGAGATATGCAGGAGAGATGGACGGACATACAGGCATATGATAGTAGGCACTCACAGGCACACACGCTCAACACCCTAGCACACACTCAACACAAAGACACAGACTTAACACACAATTACACACTCCACACACAGCTTGCACATTAATACACAAAAGCACATCCTCTGTCGCCATATAGTCGATGCCACCAGTACTTTTGGGGGGGGGGGGTGTCACAGACAGGCTTGTAATTTGTCTTATGCACACACTGGAGGCTTCGGACTCTAGCCTGGCGGAAGGGACAAGTTGGAGCATTGCAGAAACCTCTGGAAAAGGACGGAACAATTTCAACTCGGTCGGAGCAGACCCAACTGCAAAGACAACACACTTGAAAATGTTCTGAGAGGTTCCCTCTCAGTGGGGCTGAAGATGCAGAATGGGATAACGCTTGTGTTTGAGGATCATAAAATGTCCTTTTCCTCTGCAATAATCACCACACAGCACCCCCTCTCCAAAACATCTTTTCATGGCATCTTTTCACTAGAATTTTTAGCTGATTTTTAGTGCCAAGGATTTCATTTGGAACCAATCAGGCCAATATTGTTTATATACTACTCGTACACGTTTGGTTTCAAGCAAGTTTATAACCTAAAGAGTCGCTTGGATTTTAACTAAACTTTTTAGTATTTCCCTGAATGCAGATTTGAAAGCCTGGTGCAGTAGTTGGAGTCAGGGTTAGATGGTGGACAGAACATGTTAGATTTACAAAAGATTGACGCATTTGGTCGACCGTCATTGTAAAGATGCTTTAGGTGGGGCATTGGACATAGGCCTGAATTCAGTCGACGTTTGTCTCCCGCTGTGCAGCTTCACCCCTTTGCTTATGTCACTATCACTTTATGAGGCAAACTTAATGTAGATAAAAACAAAAAAATCTATATTTTACATTTTTCTCCCAGTTTGGATTGCCCAGTCGCATTTATAAGCCTGTTCTGCTGCTGTGGCGTCTTCTGTCAGTTTGGGAGAGCGCGGATTAATCGCGAGGCAACCTGCGCCCGACAGCTGACGCGAGGCGACCGCTCTGGGTTGCGCGGCCGCTGCCACTGTGGGCTCTGTCTGATCAGGAATTGTTTGCTGGGCACGCCACCCGGAAGACCCCTGGTTTGGCATTTTTTGACTGGCGAGGGATCTTAATTTAGCTGAGTGTAAACATTGCATACAGTCCATCTCAAAATCTCAGCCTGTTTCTCTCTTTTCTCTCTTTCTCTGGCTATCTTTCTCTCCCTACTCTGCCTCTCATCTGTATGTTGTCCTCCATGCACAGTGACAGGTTCTGAGACAGATGATTAGTATGGATGTAGAGTGAGCGTGCATAAGTGTGTGTGTGCGTGCGTGCATGCATGCGTGCGTGTGTGGGTGTGCAGGTTTTCTCTGTGTGTGTGTGCGCGCGTGTTTGTGTGTGTGTGTGTTCCCAAGGGACAGAGACAGGACAGGCAGTACAAGGAAATGTCAGTTGGTCTGGTAGGATTGATATCCATTCCTTTTCAATGGCTTTTAACCTTATTACTACTAATCATTTTTGGAAACTTGAGTCTATTTTTGCTGGTATATCAGTGTTTCGTTGAAAATTCTTATGACGAATATCGACAAATATTACTTCTGTATTTATGGTTGCAGACCAGTGAAGTTAAACTGCACTGGACATGTTCAAGATGCCATTTGTATTAACCCTCCCATCCTTTGACTGTAAATCAGAGCCTGAGGCTTAATTGTTTGGGTTATGATGGACAATTATTATTATTATTATTATTATTATTAATATTAATATTATTCATTGTTGGAACTGTTCTTGATATTTATTCATTGTTTCTAGCGATGTTCTGTACTGTTTAGCCCTTTGTATACTGTCTTTACTATAGTAACAAGTGTTTGCGTGTGTGTGTGTGTGTGAGCACAAGGGCATCACTAAAACGGTCACAATCAGTTTTTTATGCATTAACTTATTTTCCACAAAAGAGGGAACGGTGTTGAATAACGTAACAGTATTCAGTTATTTGAGCTGTAGCTGGTTCAACATCGAGGCGTTCAAATTTTTACCTAGATCTAAATGCACTACCGGACTTTGGAATGAAGCGGTTAACCAAGAGTGCCCCCGGACAGATGTGACAGTCTGTTGTCCATTTATGAGGGGATCCACACACACGCACACACCTGATTGCACAGATTTTTTTTTTTTGTCGTTTTATTCTTTTTTTCCTTTTCTTTTTGGCAACATTGCCCTTTTCTTTCAATGCAGTTTTGTGGTTTTGCACACAATTGAGACACTGATGGTTTCAGTGCCACTATTAGCCTTCACCTTAGACCCGCCCACACGTGTCTCCGCCTCCATTTCACAATGCCACCGCCGCTGCCCCACTGGCTGGCCTCACCCCCAAACCAACGGGCTGAGGCGGCGACGCCTGGCACGTGACCATGCCGCACAGAGCACCGCTGACACTTGGGAGCTGGGAGCAAAACTTTTTGAATGGAACGTTAATTATCTGTAACACCCTGATGAAGGAGGCAAGGTTGTACTGGGCTCTCCTGTCTTACTGTCTCATCTTTCTCACTCACTCTGGGACCCTTATATCCCTGCTCTGTCCCACCCTCCATGCTGCTCGTAGATCCATGGGTCAGCGTTGGGGGTATTATTATGAACTAATCTAAAGATGGGGGATTAGAGCAAGACTCATTCTCTGCAGGTTAGGTTGGAAAATGGGAGAAAAGAAGGGAATAAGTGAGAGGAAAGAGATGGAGTGAAAAGGAATGAGAAAGGAGAAACGGGTAATCGGGGGGGAAGGAGAAAGGAAAGGGGGGGGCATCGGGGTGATGGTAGCTCTGAGGTGCGCGCGTGTCGGCTATTTCCCCACTAAGTGTTATGAGAACTGTCCGTGTCTTCCCTCTGTGATCCCTGTTGCATGACTATCTGCACTTACAGACCTGAATGTACATATTATACAAATACTCAATATTGACTATGGAATGGACTGTACCATGTCTGTAATTCAGGAGTGTGTGTGGGAGGGAGGGTGGGTGGGTGGGGGGTGGCACTTGGCCAAATTAATATTTAATTGTTTTTTTCTTTTTTGGTTGGGGGGTTAGAGAATGAATTGTACTTGTACAAGTGTGTATGTGCGTGTCAGAGCAGTTAGTAATATTATTGTAAAAATAAAGAAATATAAGGAATTTTATTTGTGTACATACAAAGTTTCAATTGAACAAATACAGAGAAATGAAATGTGAATATTTATTGCTTCTGATATTATAAAAATGTCCTTGCAGTGGAAAAAGACTGGCTTTGTTTCTTTTTTATATCTTTTTCACAATCTGTATTCTTTTTCCACAAAAATTCACAGTACGCCGTCCTGTGGTTAGTGCTTTATCTGAATGATTTCCAATATTCTCAAAGCTGGTTTGAGAGATATGGTCTTTGAGAGATAGAGGCACTGTCTGGTCATGTGACTCAAAGCTGTGTAGTTGTAGTAAAGGGTGTGGCAGTAAAGGGACAATTGCTTGAAGTGCTTCCAGCAGTACTGAAGCCTAAATAAAAAGTCACTTGGCCCTTACTTGAGCCAAGTTTGAACTTAGTCAAGAAAAAAAAAACACTGTTTGTGGAGATTTGATACAGCCACCATTTTGAGAACCCAAACATGAGCCTTGCATTGACGGGAGATGGGTTGGTGTTTTACGCATGTAAGAATTGGTGCTCAAGGCAAGTACATTTGTGGTGCAGGTAAAGAAACTGCAATTCGCACACCTTATCAAAAAATACAAGCCTACTTTCTTCAGGTTAAAAAAAAGATTGCTACAGGTGCTAGCATAATACCATAGACTAAGGTCAGATCACAAGTCCCTAATTTCAGGTATCAAGTATGCAAGTATATTTTCTTTGTTCCTTGTGAAAGCACATAAATAAACTTAATGGATAATTAAAAAAAACATTCATACAAACTGAAGGAAAAATATTTTAAATGATAATGCACTCTCATGCTAAATGTTATTTTTCTTCATTCACTACATTGACATGTCAATATTCATATATTAAGACAATACAACAGGTGAGTGTTTAAAAAAAACCAAAAAAAGGAATTAATTATTTACTTAAGGCTGTCATGTCATGATGCCTGTGCCAACATGCTCTGAGACCATTTGAACAGGAATTTTGCCGATAAGGACAGGTGTGCATTGTTGCCCATACTTGTTCCCTTGCGTCATGCTTGCAGTCAGTCAGGCTCACGGGTTCGTATTGTATGATTATAATTGGAACTGTCCTTTTTCCTCAGAAATGCTTAGGGTACTTTACTCTTTGCAGATGCAAAAACCGGCAGGTGGTTGGCAGGGGTTGAGATGGGTATAATATTTTATACAAATCATTAATCTCATCATTAGTAAATAGCCAACGGTGCAGAGAAGAAACAGCCGTCGACCCAGCCATTTAAGAGGCAGAAAACAGAACAAACTATTGTGACCTTGATGTAAATGTTCACTGTGGAGTATTTGTCTTTCAGCCAGAACATGCCGGGCTTCCCTTATAATTGGCTGAATTGCACCTCTCTAGAGTGGCTTGCAAAAGTATTCAGGCCCTTGCACAGTTTTCATATTTTGTTGCCTCAGGGCTTGACAAATCACAACACTTTTAAATAGGAATACATATGCCTGATCTATACAGAGGCTAGAGACCATTCAACTAATTGTGGGACATTGATAATAGGCTACATTTTTGCACCTGAACAAAAAGGACAAAAAATTAAGAACGAAAACATTTAATAATTACAGTTTTTTACAATCACTTTGGCACTAATTTCAGAACCTTGAGGTCATTTTTCAAAACTGTAGACACAAAACTCAAAACGTATAATCAAAATGCACATTTTTCAAAACTCTAAACCAGGGGTGCCCAAGTTCGGTCCTGGAGATCAACTGGGTGTGCAGGCTTTTGTTCCAGCCCTTCACTAACACACCTGATTTTAACATTTATTGCCTTGACGAGCAGTTGATTAGTGGAATCAGGTGTGTTAGTGAAGGGCTGGAACAAAAGCCTGCACACCCAGTAGATCTCCAGGACCGAACTTGGGCACCTAAGTCTAAACACTTTTTTCAATTGCCTGAATACAATGCACATAAACCTAAAATAATTTGTTCGCTGAAGTAAATCACTTGTTCACAATGACAGAACTTAACATCACAGTATTAACATTTCAAAATGCAATACACACATTACATGTGATACGACTGTCTTTTCATGTCATTACAATGCATGTAACTATCAATTAATCCAACTGCTCAAAATCATAAGTAACTGTAGCATTACTCCTAATACATAGTTTTATGGAAACTGATTAACAAAAGTCCATGTTTAGATCATGAATGTTTTAGGATAAATAACTCTATTGACACCAATTACTTTGGAAGATGAACCAATTTTACTACATTATCTTTGGATGTAATACTTCAAAAAAGCACATGGAATCGGATATTTTCAGATCTGTTTTGGGCCACATTCATATGTGGCAATAAATCCGATAGTAATCTAACAATGACACTGTTATACATTCGCATTTGAATGACGTGTAACGTTTCACGTGCACAACCAGAAGTGAAAGAAGAAGTTAAATCGTGGAGGCTCAGGCCAGTGGACGAACACCAGTGCCTTTTAAGCCCGTGGGACGAAGAGTCGGTACAGGACAAAATACAGGGGCTGTATCACAACAATATATGGCAATAAACGATATGGCTGTACCGGCGTGGCTATTGTTTACTTCCGTATCGGTAACCAAACCCTCGTGTACGCATGCGGGTTGTTTCAAGTGTAAACCGAGGTATCGGATATGGGTCACTTTTATGTAAACCGGCGGTTAAAAAATCGGATATAGGCAAAAAAAAATCAAGGCCTGCAGTGTAAACGTAGCCTTAGAGTAGGGCATCAGAGATGTGGTCATGGACCTCGTTTGAGAGGTGGGGGGACGTGGTAGAGGACAAGGCCATGGACCAAGACAGCGACAGCAACAGCAAAGAGTGTCCAATGAAATCTGAGCAATAGTTGTGGACCATGTCATAAATCGTGGCATTACAATGACTGAGGCAGCTACAGTGAGTACGTTTACATGCACACTAATAAACCGATCATTATCTGATTTAGGGAATTACCAGATTATTCAAATGGTCATGTAAACAGCATAGTGCAATATGCTTTATCGGATAATGAGAAATCCGATAAACACACCTATCTTTTTGCCCAATCTTCCGTTTTATTCGGTGTATGTATACCGTTAATCTGATTTCTTTCGAGGTTTTTTTTAACATCTGCGCATGTGCAAACATGTTTTACAAAAACGCCGGGCGCAGTTAAATGGCACAGGAGCGCCAGCGATAAGACTCACTTTTGGAGGGAAGCTGAAACAAACTTAATGCTCAACGAAATGAAAAATATACATAAATTCTTCATCTGCTAGATGGGAGAAAATATAGAAATGGTGACATATTTAAGAAGGTGTCTGCGAAAATTGACTTGTGTACTTGTAAGAACACGTTCCAAGTGTGCTAAAAAAGAATGTACTAACGAGAGTCTGAAACATACTTGTACATGCCATCACTTTGTCTGTTACCGATGTAAGTAGTTATTGTAGCTAACGCGTCACTTGGCTAACTAGCTAGTTAAGGCTAACTCAAACAGCAAATGTTAAACAGGAAGTTTGAGTTTTACGTCATGTACGTGGAAATAAATCAAACTAATTGACTGAATCATGTAGACCAGGTTTTTTTCAATTATCGCTTTACTAAAGTGCATGTAAACGCGTCAATCAGATTATTGCAATTGCCTTATTATTCCCAATTATCGGATTATTGTGTGCATGTAAACGTACTCAATGATTCAGCCAAACCTCAGAAGATCAAACGTGGCCTGAATGATCAGAACTTTACGCCATGAGAACCGGTAAGTCTTCAGCATGCACTATGCATTACTCTCAATTGTCAAATTACTGTATATTACATGACACTGCATACCACACAGTAGGTGTTGTGACTGAATGTGTTCTTTGTTTTCCCTGCAGAATTGAGACAAGGCCAAATGGGGGAGGCAGAGGCCGAATTCTGATTTACCAACAAGAGCTGGCTGTAGTCAATTTGGTTCGGGCCAGAAATGTCGTGCCTGGCAGAAATTTAGCAGCACATCATTGACAATGACGACGTGTTCAACAATGTGGAGGCCATAAGTCTGCCGACTATTGCACACATTCTGAAAAGGCACCAGGTGTATCTAAAACAGATATACTTTGTGCCTTTTGAAAGAAATGCAGATAGGGCGAAGCAACTGTGGACTGAGTATGTTCAGGCATGTTCAGTTTCAAGATTCCTGTTGTGAAAGATTCAGGGTAATTTTCTTTCAATTTATTTTTAGAGGGTGATGGAGCTGGATGCTGCAGAGAACCACCCCAAATTCCTCTTTGTGGACGAGCAAGCTTCAACCTGGTCATAACAAGGCGGTGAGTTCGGAACTTCATTGGCCAGCGGGCAACCATCCAGGTACCTGGACAACGTGGGGGCAACATCACCATGTGTGCTACAATATCGGAGGATGGTGTGGTGGGACGCAGACCTCTTATGGGATCCTATAATGCAGCTGAATTTCGTTGATGAGCTACAGCCCTGTCAAGCTGATGGTGACTTATGTGAGTGTGGGACAATGTTCGGTTCCACCATGCTGAAATGGTGCAGACATGGTTTCAGGCCCATCCACAGTTTACAACCCTGTACTTGCCCCCATACTCTCCTTTCCTCAACTCAATTGAGGAATTCTTCTCAGCATGGAGGTGGAAGGTGTATGATCGTCGCCCTCACAAACGTGCCACCCTCCTCCAGGCCAAGGAGGATGATGCATGCAATGGCATCACAGCAGACCAACATTTGAACATAAGACAGGCTGTGATACAATACAATACAAAAAGCTCTTATACAGCGCTCTTCTTGCGAACAACCCAGGGCGCTTTACAAAGAGAAAAATACAATTTAAAAAATAATTAAGTCAATAAAAGAATAAAATTAAAATCCATAAATCTGAATCAACTAAGTCCACACTAGGAAGACTAGACACATGAGAACAGGTAAGTCATTCCAAGCGCTTTACAAGAGATTTTAAAATTGAAATTAAAATCAGCTAAAAATCCAAACTAGGAGGAATAGGCACACGAGAACAAATACATCTTAAGACCCAATTTAAAAGAGCCGACTAGCTGCACCTCTGATATGGCTTCCAGAGACAAGGTGCAGAACAGCTAAAAGCTCTTCCCCCCCAACTGTTTTTAAATGACAGGTATCACCAAGAGATCTGCATTTGCTGAGCACAGATTGCAGCTGGGAAAATAAGGTTAAATCTGATCCTGGAAGTATGAAGGTCCAAGGCCATGAAGTGCTATGTAAGTAGTAAGCACTACCTTAGATTCAACGGAGCCAATGCAATGTCCTAAGGACATGTGCTCTGTGCAGCGTGTGTTGGCAAGCACTCTAGTTGCTGCAGTCTGCACTAGTTGAAGCCACTGTAATGAAGAGTGGTAAACCAACTAACAAAGCATGACAATAGTCCAGCCTAGACATTACAAAGGTATGTACCAGCATTTCGGCATCTTTCTCTGACAGAATTGGAACCAACCAGCAGCACTTCTGTATTTTGCTAATTCAGTTTCAAGCAGTTTGCTGTGATCCACGCCTGAATTTCACTGAGACAGAACAGCTACTGCCATTTCTGGTTTTGTGGGAAATGAGCAGTATATTTGTGTGAATATAACAATGAAATCCAAGGTTGAACTTCGCAATGATGGCAGAAAGGAGGAGCATGTAGACTGAACAACAGAGGCTTAAGCACAGAGATTTATGGAACACCATGCCTCACATCGCCCTCTTCTGAACAGGAATTGCCCAAAGAAACAAATTGGTGACTGTCAGGTCTGCTTCACCTGCTACCTCCTCAAGTGGCAACCAGAGGATTCACCACTGATTCACCCTTTCATTGTATTATCGTTTTCACCTGTGTCTCATTGACTTTGCTCATCACTCTCACCTGTGTCCCATTGTGTTCCCCCTTACTTCAGACCTGCTGTTGTTTCTGTATTCGCTCAATCCTGTTTTCTCTGCTACCCTGTATAGGTTTAGAGCTTCGTCCAAGTTACGCTTTGTCTTTTGCCCTTTTGTTTTTGTTTATACTTGTTTTGTATTTCACTTTTGTTCATTGCCTGTTCACAATAAAGTCTTTATTTTTTCCACCCAACTTTAAATCTCTGTCTCCTCTCTGCACTTGAGTCCACACCATGCTGCCTAGCCCTGATAGTGACGGTGTGAAATATGAGCAAAACCACTCCAGGGCAGTACCTCCAATTCCTGTATGGCTGTGCATTCTCTCCAATAAGGTTCTGCGATCTAGTGTCAAAAGCAGCTGAGAGACACCAGTTGAATTAAAATAGATCACTGACCATAATCAGCTGAGCGTAGAAGGTCGTTGCTGACCCTTATCAAAGCAGTCTCAGTGCTATATCCAGAACAGAAAGCAGACTGAAATTTCTCCAAAATGCCATTTCTGTGAAGGTAGTCTTGAAGTTGGTTTGCCCCAATTTTTTCTACCACTTTTGATAGAAATGGAGTGTTGGAGATGGGCCTATAATTCCCCATTTCTTCTGGAGAGAGGCTGTGTTTTTTCAAGAGTGCCTTAATCACAGCCAGTTTTAAAACAACTCTTCCAGACTTTAATGAAGCATTCACAATGTAAGTTAAGACTGAAGCCAAAGCAGGGAGACACTCCTTAATAAGCCAAGTGGGCCAAGGATCTAAGGGGAGAAAGTTAAAAGCAGCGATTTTTAAAATTCTGTGAAAAGACAGAAAAATACAAATTTTAATTTCCCTTAATACATTAACATTATTTTCAAGAGTCTGCTGGTTCCTTTGTTCCACGTGAATTTACTCTATTATTTTAATGGTATAAAGGTGAGTTGCTCGTACACAAGCTGCTTTCATGACAGGCGTACTTACTTTTTTTCAAAGGTTTTAAAGTCTATTGTACTGACAGTACATTAAACTCGGAGATTCTGCAAACAACGAAGGATTGACTGTGGTCTTCATGCCATTGTAAATTATATATTTAAGGTTGCAAATATCCAGATGTTTTGTGTTGTGCTTTAGATTACATATAAATGTAACATGTCACTACAACACCTTAATGCGCAGAATATTCAACTAACAAAACAAAGAAAGAGCAGGGTGCATATACATTTTTTTTGCATATATCAGACGCTCTTATCCAGAGTGATTTACTAGAGCATTAATACATGGTAAGAACAATCATAGTTTGCACAAGAGATCAGTGAAGTAATACAGCGATAGACATCGTTGGCAGCTGCATACCATACCTGTATATATCTATATGTCAACGTTAGCTAAGCAAAACTATCGATATCTAGCTAGCTAGCTAGCTAGCAACCTGGCATCACGGCCAAATAAAGCTCGCTAAGAGTAGCTAACGATATAGATAGCTAGTATAATTTGTTCAACACGGTATAAAATGAACCAGCTTCAGGAAGTGTAAGGACACCATGTTGTGTAGGTTGTGCATAAGTATGTATTGCAAAGTGCTCTGCAACATGTTGCAGAGGAATGTCGTGTCGCAGTCCCATTGCTTACGCAGAAGCATGTAGAGGCTTTGACTGGTGAAAATTCTGTGAAACTTGCACCACTGGTCCTAATTTCACTGGGCCCCACAGAAATACAGGAAGCAGAGGGCATCTGAATCCTAATCGCCTCAATTTTATCATTAAAAAAATCAAGAAATTGTTTGTACTTCTCATTTTTGTCATCCTGCTTAGGCATTATTGCCTTTTTTTTTAACCAATGCAACGAGGGCTGAGAAATAAGGTTTTAGCATTAGTCAGTGCTTTCTGATATAGCTGTAGGCTACATGAGATTTCCATATCTCCAAATCAATACAGAGCCCCAATTTTTTGCACTTCTGGAAAAAGTCTAAAATTTGATTGGCAATTAAAAGCTACTTATTAATAATGGACCGTGTATTTAACAACCCGATACAAACAGAGGAGGGTTTTGAGTCTATTTTCATAGTTTGAGTTTGTTCTAATGGCCTTAAATTGGCGTGGTCAACTCCACGACTCTTATACTTAACAACCCGACGTCTAGAAACAAATGATATTCCAGGATCCAGCCCAGAGGAAAGAAAGCACACAGAGCCCCGACGTGTGCTCGTAATATACCATTCGCTCGGCAGTTCTGTATAACTTCATATGGCAGATGTCCACAAAGCTCTCCTCCCAGAGCGATTAATCTTTCTAGAGAATGCTTAATCTCTGCGCTGAATGTACACACAATGAATAAGGATCAATGTACAATAAGACAATTAGAGAATTACAAGGAGTGGTAAAAAATCTAATAATAATAAATAAATAAATAAATCGCTAAACATTGGTTGACAAGTTATCACAATTCAGATTGATCATCTGCTGTCGATCCCGAACGACGCCATTTTGTTTCTGTAGCCACAACGTCCTTAAGGAATGTTGAAAAATTCATAAAAATTTGTCTAGCTAGCACCTGACTTGGACTTTGTAGTGATGTATAAATCTTAGAAAATCACCGTCTCTTTTTGTTATATCCATCCATCCATCCATCCATCCATTGTCTAAGCCGCTTATTCCTGGTCAGGGTCGCGGGGGGGTGCTGGAGCCTATCCCAGCATGCGTTCCGGGCGAGAGGCAGGAATACACCCTGGACAGGTCGCCAATCCATCGCAGGGCACACACACCATTCACTCACACACTCATACCTACGGGCAATTTAGACTCTCCAATTAGCCTAACGTGCATGTCTTTGGACTGTGGGAAGAAACCGGAGTACCCGGAGGAAACCCACGCGGACACGGGAGAACATGCAAACTCCACACAGAGAAGGCCCCGGCCTGGATTCGAACCCGAGACCTTCTTGCTGTGAGGCGACAGTGCTATCCACTGCACCACCGTGCCGCCTTCTTTTTGTTATAATTAACCCCAAATAAAAAGTGTTCGGGATTACCCCACTCTCCCCTATTTATTTTGCAACACACACAAGAAACTAAGACAGAGGACTGCAACGAAAAGAAAGAGAGAGAGGCGGGGACAGGTGACTCCTGCCTGGCCCTCCTCTTTTTCCACTAATCTAATTCATAAAGGTACAATTTTACTGTTCCAACAGATTTTCAAGAGCTACCTCTAGAGGTGATTGCACTGTACCCAAACATAGTACAAAATGTGGTCAATCAGAATTTTCTATAAAACATTCAAATTCATTACAAACTTAGTTGCTATTTTGCTGAATAAAGTACTTATTCCAATGCATTTATACTTATTCTAATATGCTTGTGCTTGTATTTTTTTTGTTTTGTTTGTTTTTACTTTTTTTGATACATACTTTTCTTTTTCTGTAGTTTATTGGGGACAGATTTGGAATTGTACCTTTGCCTATAAACACTTAATGCAGTGCATCTAATGCAGGGGTGTCAAACTCATTCCATTGAGGGCCGAGTGTGTGCAGGTTTCTGTTGTAACCAATGCATTACACCAGGTGATTTCAATTAGGTCCCTCCCTTGGTTGAAGAAGTGAGCTAATTAGTGAAATCACCTGGTGTAGTGCAGTGGTTGCAATAAAAACCTGCACACACTCGGCCCTCGATGGAATGAGGTTGACACCTGTGATCTAATGCATGCTTTAAAAAAAACATTGTAACAATGGTATTTGCTACAAATATCCCTGATAAATAAACAAACAAATGAATCATTAATTAATAAGTAAAATACATTTGGCTTTTTTGGTCAAGTGTGAAAACATGACCAAATTAACTGACAAAAGACATAAGGGATTAAGGGATGTGTTTTCACACCGAACGCAAAATTACTGGAAATGACTAGTGTGAAGAGAGCTAACAAAGAATTGTGTTTTTTTTTTTTAATGACCAAAACTACAAAGCACACTGCATTTTTTCTTGTCCTGATAAAGCCATGACGAAAAAGCAGTCCAGCCCGGTTTACGTAAACACTTTTTCTGTCATCGCTGTGACGTCAACACGTTAGAAGCTGGAGGACCTATCGACCAGACCACTAAGCTGAGCGTCGAACGACTGGCGCTACTTCTTCCCGGTGAAAAAAGCCTCATATCGGCGAATATTATTCCGCGTCACGTCCCACTATCTACCCGCATTACCCATATCTCATTATCGAATTAAGGCACTTGATACATTGACAGCAAGTGTACTTTTCAACACTAATACCCATGTTAACGCACTAATGACACACATCGTTATTGCTATGGGTGAAATAAACGGATAGAGCAGGGAAAGCGTATACGGACTACTTTGTATTTAATGTGGAAGGATGAAACTGCCCTCTCGCTCACTCATCCGCTCGGTGCACCCACCGTGGTGGGACTTGAGGCTGTGCTGAGGCAGTGATGAAACTAAGATGGCGTCTAGTCCAGGCAGGAGGAGCGGAGGGTAGCAAATTTGGTGACAATTTCAAGCGTTGGGGATTCGACTCGTGCTGAGACACATCTTGAACAACTAATCGTATAACGGAGGATTTTAACTTTTGGATGCGAAGTGACCGGATATCTACAGGTAGAGCCTGAAAGAGAGAAAGAGAGAGAGAAGAACGGGCTGATTAGCTATCTAAGACAACTGGACCTAAACAACAACAGAGGGGGAGGAGAGCGACATCAACCTGAGGGAAGGGGATCTAGCTAGCCCGCGTGTGTGTCCAGTATTCTGGTACATTAATACAACTATTAGTCGATGTACTACAATAATAAAACCTCTAGAAACGGCAAAGGCTGGTTTCATACGCCAGTTTATCGAACCGCAGGGACCAGAGCGCTGGGATGGGCTGAAAAAAGTGGAGGCCGCATAGCAGGCAGCAGCCACCCGGAGAGTGACCTAGTCCCGAACAATAGACACTGTTATGAGCCGAGACAGAAGCGGCCCACGTATTTTATTTTAATCACGTAGCTAGAAAATGAACCAACTTGCGCGACGTATGACTAAAGAGATTTTTTCGGGTAACCCTGTGTCAGACCATTATAATTTGAATTGAACGCGTATAGCCTAGCTATTACCTAAGATAAGTCAAGTTGCTTGCTTGGCGAATGTTAGCCATCGTTGTTTAGCTAACTAACAATGGTTGCTAACTTGGTGCTACTAGCTAGCTATCGACGTTAGTTGTTGGGTCAGTTTGAAAGTAACGTTAAACTAGTAAGGCGTAAATATGACGTTCTTTTTATTTGAAGCGGGGTTCTTTGAAAACGTCCAGTGTTCTCGTTTTATTTTTGTTCAGGCAGGGTGGTTTATCGAAGGCCTAGCATTACTATATCAGTTGGCAAGATGGATAAATGGGCAGCAAGTCGTTTCCACAATCATTTAACTAACGTTACGTTATCTATTTCCGAGGATGTAACGTTGGCTAACTTCATGTACTGTGTATTTTGGTGGGAAACGCCGATTTATCGAATAGTAATACTAGTCGGCATTTGCTACTAGCTAGCCACTCGTCAGTGCCATCACTACTAAACAACAATGACGTGTATCTCTTGACGTTGCTGTGGCTAGTTGGTCACATTGACTAGCTGGTGGAATGAGCTGTTCCTTTATCGTATGGATAGTTTAATTTGGTCGCAAAGCTAATGTACGTCGGTGCATTCGCTAGCTAGCTATAGTAAGTAATCTTCGCCAACGCGTTACCCAACGAATAACAAGCGTGCTATCTGGTGTCGTATCATATTATGTGGTAAGGAACTGAAATGTTATGTAGTAAGCCAGTGAGCCATATTTGTACATGGCTGGCTAGCTTGTATGTAAACGCGTTGCTGGCATGCGATTAGCTAGCTAGCCAGCTACAATACATAGCCAGCCACATAACGTTTAATATAACTTAAATAATTGCTAGATATAGCCTAGATAAATACGTTTGAAAAGGGTAATCGCCAAAAATGTATAGGAATTGTAAAGCAGTGTGTTGTACTAAAATGACCACAAGTACGTTTTCAGAGGCCGTACCATCGCTGGTTCGTAGCCAACAAACGTTAACTAAGTTATCTCGCTAACGATTTCGAAGGATAGATTGATACAACGTTACTCGGGTACCTAGAAAGCTAACTAATTATCTAGTCGGCCAAAAGCCAACTTATCGGCTAAGCACTTGTGAAAATGAGTTTTCTGCTCGAGATGGATGTCTAGCAGCCATTTCTCTACCCAAAGATGTCTCGTAGACAGTGCGGTACGTGTTTATGACGAATGCAACGTTATTCATTCCAATTTATAATAGTGCACCTGTCCGAAATGTAGAAGTACTACGCATACACAGACGTAGATAGGCTGGATAATCAGGTTCCATCGTTAACCGCTTTGTTCGTACATCAAAAGTGTATGGTTGAAGATCGAGGGAGGGACGTGGAGGAGGGAGGGAGGGTAATGGCACTGGGCGCGTCACGTATACCTAGCTCCAGTCCCCGACCCCATACCGTCGGAGCCCAACTGGGAGTGCTAATGAGACTTGGCCTAAGTGCAGTGTTTGATCTGGGTGGAGGTTTGGAAAAATTCAATATGGCGAGAGAAAATATTTATTATTATTTACAAAGAGCTATTCTATTTGATAACCGCAAAGTTACAGAATTTGGTATGGCTGTTTGCCTGACCCAACTTTATTCCGGGGATATCGCTAGTGGTTCGTCGATTTGTCGCGAGAAGCAGAGTATATCACGGTAAACGTACTATATTACGAGTCAATGGAGAAGCGTGTCCCCAGATTGTAATCCGATTGTACTCCGTTACATTTTCATTAACTTCCACGTGTGTTAACCAAAGCCATTTTCTTGAGAGCTAGCTCAAACGCTATTTTCGGTTGTGTAACGGGGGTAGTGTCCTACAGAATGATTTTTCACAAAATTGATTTATTCTGATAAATACAAATGACATTTTCTTGACCGCCTAGGCATTGCTAATCAATTATTATTAATATTAACATTTAAATATGTCCTGTGTAGTTTGAGCAAAATGGCTCACTTTTGTGATACAGTTGGAAAAAAATCCAATTGATTCCCATTCAAACCAAAATACTAGTACTACTGCAAAATCTTGTAGTTCTCTTACTATTGTACTACTCTTCTTCTCTGCCCGTCGTTAGTTGTTAAACGTCATGACGTATTGGTATAATGACGTCTTAGCATGATGACCTGAACTGGCATTTTCAAATATACATTTTTACGTGTAAGTTCTAAATAATGATGGCAAATGACATGAAAAGGCAGACCTTGCAGAAAACTAGTGAATGTTTTTTAGAGTTCATTTACAGGGACAAAGGGTTAGTTGGAAATTTTGTTAACTTTTTTAAAGCAATTTAGAAAATTATAATTGTACACACGCCCCCATTCATAGCCAATCCTGTGAGCCATTTTCCTAATCCAGTCTGTTTGCAATCACCCAGCTTCAACTGTGAAAACAGCTGAGACTAGCTAGCCAGACTAACTGGGGAAGCACTGGCAACACTGATCTAAGAAGCATGCAAGAGCCCCCAGTGTGAAGTCAACACGCACTGCATTGAGTATGGACCCAAACCTGTGGGTTTCTGTGCACCACAGATTTTGTTACTGTGTCTAGTGGCTGCTTCAAGAACCCTGCGCTCCGACAGGTGGCTATAGTGAAAAATGTGGGTAGATGAGATCATCAAGAAGTGACATCGGGAAGTAACTAGGGTCTTGTTTATGTTGCTAGCAAGCTAAATGGCAATGGATTTTTGTGATTGAAAAGTTGATTGAATGAAACTGCTCGCTTCATGTAGGAATTGTCAGCCAGTTAATGTCTTCATTGCCACCTAGTGTTTCTGGAGGAATTTTGCCTGGGTCACGCCTGTATGCTCTATGTAGTATAAAAGGAATAACACACAGAACAACACAATGACTATACGCGACAACATGATACGGAGCACGTACAATCACTCTTAGGGGTGTAAAGCAAGCCTAGGATGGGCCTGCATTTGGAATCAAAAGGCCAGTTTGTTTGCATGGCTGGTGTAATGATAATATGCCCGGCGATTAGATGGAGAAGTTTTAATGGTGCATTCACCTTCTCCTAATTGCTGTCATTATAACACCATCATTGTGTTGTTTAATGCCAGAGGTCAGCACTGTGTGCGCTGACAAATTGAGCAGGCGAGTGATGTGAACTACAGTGAGTTTTGACTAATTGATTTGACTCTCATTGAAGTATGCTTATACGGAGGTTTGTGATAGTCAACTGTGTGTCTGAACTGCATGTGAAAAATAAATAAAATAAAAAGAGATAAGAGCAGATATTCAATTGAAGCACTCCCCCTTTTATCCCAAATAGTATGCCCATTCCTCTCATTAAAATAATGTATTTATCATACTCCCAAAGACGGATGTATGTTTACACTTCAGAATGAGATTAAATGACCGAATTGGCTTTTAATCTCAGTTGACGTTGATTACAACATATCGACTTTGAATGTAATTTGATGAGTCTTAATTTTATGAATGTCATAATTTATTGGGTTACATATTGGGTATTCTTTCCTCTGAGACAGTTTGTGAAGCCCTGAGACTTTGCTTTCTTTCCTGTCGATAAAAATGAGTGAAGGCGATGAACTGATGTCCCTCTTCTCCTTTTCTAATCTGACATTCAGCCAATCACTGTTTTCCCATTCAAGTGGACTATTACACATGTTGATACAGATTGTTGCAGTTTGTTGCAAGGACTCTCGTCATGGTCAATGCTTCTGTTGTCTTCTGTCAGAGCAATGGACGGGGAGGAGTTTGTTCCCCCCCCTGAGTGCCCAGTGTTCGAGCCTTCCTGGGAGGAGTTTGCAGATCCGCTGGGGTACATTGCCAAAATCCGTCCCATCGCTGAGAAGTCCGGCATTTGCAAGATTCGGCCTCCTCCGGTAAGTGCTGAGCTGACTCAGAGCTGCTTGCGGCTTTACAGAGCAAAAAATTGTTTTCCCTTGGTAAAAACGTGGTGGGGGTCACATGCCCATTAAACTTGCTTTACTTTATAGCCAATAAAATAACCTGAGCCATATTCTACAAAGCATTTTTGTGATTCTGCCATCCATAGACGTATACATAGGAACTTGCTTTACCACTCTGCTAAAAACCTTTTCCATAGACAACGTTATGGAAAATCATCACGTATCATATATTATTGCAGTCCTAGAAGGAACAGATTTGGGCAAGGAAAATGATTCTTACATGAGCAGCTAAGCATGTACTGTTGACATCTACTCCATCAGAGCATAGCTTTTCAAAGGCTGGCTCCATAGTGAACAAAACCAAGCATTTGCTTCTCCTAGAAAATGTTGATGAGCTGGTTTTCCAGCTTGAAGATTGTATGAAGGTTACTCACACAATTTGAAGAGACTGGGTAGCTGTTAGTTAATCTTGTGGTCCATAAATGTATAATTGAAAGATGCACGTTATGGTTTTATGCAAGATGTCTTGACGTTCATATTTTGTTGGTTATTTATATGATAATTGTGTTCCATGACATGAGTTTTATGCTAGATGCAATTTCAAGCAACTGCACACCGTTAGTTTATACATTTGTATCTGAGTTATTGTTGACGTAAATCTTTTGTTGATGGTTATTAGGGGTTTTAGCACGACATGCCACGACAATATGGCCAAATAGGCAAATGGTGGCACTACCATGATTGAAAATATACACTTTAAAAATAATTCCTGCATTCCTCACCTTCCATACAAATGAGAATCAGGTAAATTTTCATCATTTTGCCTCAGTTTGCCCTCTGGAGTAATGAGTCTTCAGCTTTATTAGCCTTTATTAGATTAGCCTTTTATCATGAGCCGTCTTACATTCACATTTAAATGCTTACAAATACAATTTTATTGACACCCCAATAGACATTAGAACCCAACCGTTGGTAGTAATGAATCTGCAAATTAATAGAATAGTGCAGGAATTTAATTTATTTTCAAATTATAAATATTCAAAGAATGAAGAATTGAACAAATATTCAGGCGTTTGCTGAAATATTTTTACTCTGATTCTAATACAAATGCTGTGATTTGGGGACAGCCCTAATAAGTACAGACAAGACCACACACCAAGCCTGTCTGTGACTACTGCTCAAAAAGAAATCAGTGAGAAATAAGAATGTCTTTAGAGTGGCTCGACCTGAGCATTGGAGGAGTTAATGTGCTTCAGCTGCAGTGCTCCTTGGTATGTCAGTGTGTATGACACAGCGATATCTTGAGTTGCGCTATTGACGATTCCAAAAATGGGCAGAACTAGAGATGGTGGGGAAAAAAATTGGTCAAAAATATTAGGAATCCGTCTCGCATGCTTTGGCAGCCACTGTCAAACTTACAGCCCAGAGCATTCCCGACATAACAGCACCCTTAAAAACATGCTCTCAGCGATGCACACTGTGGTCACAATAACCTGAAACCATTTTGTGAACATGTAACATCTGCTTCTCTGTCAAGACTATCTAGGATTGCACCCCCTACCAATCGAGTAGGCAGATCAGGTTTCAGTTGGCTGCCGCTTAAGTTAATTAACACAAGTACAGTGGCTTTGGAAAGTATTCAGACCCCTTCACCTTTTCCAGACTTTGTTGTGTTAGACTTAATTTAAAATGTATTACATTAATTTCTTGCCATCAATCTACACGTAATACTCCATAATGACAAAGTGAAAACACGTTTTTAGAAATTGTTGCAAATGTATTAAAAATAAAAAACGGAAATATGTCATTTACATAAGTATTCAGACTAGTGTCAATAACGGCACCAACAAACCGATTATTAATAAAGTATATTGCCAATAATCGATCACCTCAGTGTGGAGTGAAAAAGAGTCCCACTGGCATTTTGTGATGCCGGAACTGAACATATGGGCAGATACATGGCAGATGACGTTCAATATTGCTAAATGTAAAGTTATGCATGTGGGAAATAAAAACATTAGACAGGAGTATTTTATGGGAGGAGAAAAGTTAGTAGGTGTTCAATTTGAAAAGGACTTAGGAATTGTAGTTGATCAAAGCCTATCTGCATCAAAGCAGTGTGCAATAGCAGTGAAAAAAGCCAACAGGATGCTGGGATACATAGCAAAAAGTATTGAGTATAAATCAAAGGAGGTTATATTAATGTTATATAATGCCTTTGTCAGACCGCACTTAGAATACTGTGTGCAGTTCTGGGCACCGCACTACAAGAAAGATATAGAAGCTCTTGAAAAAGTCCAAAGAAGGGCAACTAAACTGATACCTGGTATGAAAGGTAAAAGTTATGATGATAGACTTAAGGCACTCAATCTATTTAAACTTAGCAAACGGAGACTTAGGGGAATTTGATTGAGGTTTTAAATTCTAAAGGGATTAACAAAGTAAAATACCAAAGATTTTTTAAGATAAGTGGGGTCAGCAGAACAAGAGGCCACAGGTGGAAATTAGTTAAAGGCAAATTCCGCACAGATATTAGGAAGTTTTCTTTACACAGAGAGTTGTCAATGCCTGGAACAGCTTGCCAGGTCAGGTAGTAGAGGCAGAAACGCTTGGGCTATTTAAGTCCAGGCTAGATGTAGTACTAGATTAGGACATGATGAGCTTAGATGGGCCGAACGGCCCGTTCTCATCATTATGTATTCTTATTCTTATGATTATATAAAATATGCAATATGCACAATATCATTAATGCCATATGAGGATTAAACTGGTATATCTGGTATAAATGACCTGAAACTTTAACCATCCTCATTCTCCCCGACAGGACTGGCAACCCCCGTTTGCTGTGGAAGTGGACAGCTTCCACTTCACTCCTCGAATCCAGAGACTCAATGAGCTGGAGGTTGGTCTACTTTCATTTGTCTGGCTTCATATCAGCACCCTTTTCTCATTTCACTTTGGTTTCTCGCATGTTTCTCATTTCTGTCACGTTTCTAACATTTGTCTCATGTTTCTCTCACGTTTCACCCTTGTTTCTCTCACATCTCTGTTGGTTCAGTGGGTGGGAACCATTGGTTTAACAGATATTCCAATCGTATGTTGACACAGGCGCTGCAGTACAGCCTTTAGGGGGGAACAGTATCTGTTTGAATGAGAACAATTTGGTTTGGGCATATTCGGTGTGTAGTTGCATACCTAGGGTCTGGTGCCGTGATTGGTGCACGGTCAGTGTGTGTCAGTACGCTCAACTTTCTCTTTCCACAGGCTGAGACGCGTGTGAAGCTGAACTACTTGGACCGCATCGCCAAGTTCTGGGAAGTCCAGGGTTCCTCCCTGAAGATCCCCAACATTGAGAGGCGCATCGTGGACCTCTTCAGCCTATCCAAGGTCCTTACGCCCTCTACACCCAGACACCTTCCACCTTGAGAATTGTAGATCGCACTTCAAATGCATTCGCCATTTGATTTGTACTGACATGCAATAGAATTACAAGGATATGCTCCTGTATATCCATATATTTATAGCTGCATGCTGTACAATGTGTCTATGTTAAGTGTACTTATCACAGCTTGGCACATTTTAAAACGTAGCTACGTCAAAGGTGTTTAGTTTTACATTGTCACATTAAAATGAAGAACAAGAAGATCTAAACAGAATCCAGAAGTGGGCAGAAACCTGGCATTGATGACATTCAGTATGGCTAAATGTAAAGTTATACATGTGGGAAATTTAACATTTAAGACCTCATTCTGTATGTCATGGCTGGCAGTGTAGTGTAATGGTTAGGGAGCTGGGCTTGTAACTCAGAGGTTGCAGGTTCAATTCCCAGGTGGGGCACTGCTGTTGTACCCTTGAGCAAGGTACTTAACCTGAATTGCTTCAGTAAAATATCCAGTTGTATAAATGGATTGTATGTAAAGAAATGTTAAAAATGTGTAAGTCGCTCTGGATAAGAGCGTCTGCTAAATGCCTAAAATGTAAATGTAAAATGTCATTCTTTTGTGTGAGGAGCAGAAATGGAATGTGTTCAATTTGAAAAAGACTTGGGAGTAGTAGATGATAAAAGTCTATCAGGATCTAGACATTGTCCTGTAGCAGTAAAAAAATAAAATCCAAAAGGATGCTGGGATATGCACTACTGGTCAAAAGTTTTAGAACACTCATTTTTCCAGTTTTTACTGAAATTTAAGCAGTTCAAGTCCAGTGAATAACCTGAAATGGTACAAAGGTAAGTGGGAAGTAGTATATTGTTATCATAATGGCGAGAAAAAGGCGATTAACAAAGGAAAATAGACGGACCATTATAACCCTTAAAAGTGTCGGTCTTTCCGGAGAAATTGCAAAGAAGGCCAATGTGTCAGTGAGTACAGTTTCCTACACCATCAAAAGGCACTTGGAAACTGGAGGAAACTGACAGGAAGAGGTCTGGCAGACCCAAAGCCACAACAAAATTGGAAGACAAGTTTCTGAGAGTCAACAGCTTGCGTGATCGACGGCTCACAGGACAACAGCTTCAAGCACAGCTTAACACTGGTCGAAGTAAGGAAGTCTCAGTTTTAACTGTGAAGAGAAGACTTCGAGCTGCAGGTTTGACAGGTCAAGTGGCAGTAAGAAAGCCATTGCTAAGATGGAAAAGTAAGAAAAAGGCTTCCCTGGGACATGAAGCACCGTCAGTGGACTACTGAAGACTGGAAGAATCAAAATTGAAATCTTCAGTTCATCACGCACGGTTTTTGTACGCCGTCGAGTTGGCCAAAGGATGGTTCTTCAGTGTGTGACACCAACTGTCAAACATGGATGAGGAACCGTGATGGTCTGGGGCTCTTTTGCTGGATCCAGAGTCGGCGACTTGCACTGAATGACTGGCACCTTGAACCAAAAGGGCTACCACAGCATTTTGCAACGCCATGCAATACCCTCTGGTCTATGCCTAGTTGGTCAGGGGTTCATCCTATAGCAAGATAATGACCCAAAACATACCTCCAGGCTATGTCAGAAATACCTTTGAAGAAAAGAACAAGACGATAGTCTCCAGACCTAAACCCCATCGAGCTGGTTTGGGATGAACTGGACAGAAAGGTGAAAGCAAAGCAACCTACAAGTGCAACACATTTGTGGAAACTTCTTTAACAGTGTTGGGAAGAACTTTCCGAACATTATTTGATTTCCATTGTAGAAAGAATGCCACGAGTGTGTTCGGCTGTTCTATCTGCAAAAGGTGACTACTTTGATGAGTCAAAAATGTAGATACAATTTTGTTAAACAAAACGATTCCATGATTTCTTTATCTCCAATTGTTTATTTGTTCTATGCTTTAATTTCAGAGTACATTTAAATTTGGAAAAGCTGGAAAAATTGAGGTGTTTTAAAACTTTTGACCGGTAGTGTATAGCAAAACCTATTAAATATAAATCAAAGGAGGTTATTAATGTTGCATTGATGTTGCAGAGGATGTCGTGTACCTAGCACATAAATCTAACTCGCGACCACACCGTGACGTTGCGTAGGTGTTGCACAGCATTGATTGGTTGGTTAGCGAATGGAGGCAGAGCTGTCATAGTCGTGGTTCATCGAGCTAGTACATCATTTTTTTTTTACATTTTAAGCATTTAGCGGACGCTCTTATCCAGAGCCAGATATGCATTAATACATGGTAAGAACAATCATAGTTCACACGAGATCAGTGCAGTAATACAGTGATAGACGTTGTTGGCAGCTACATACCATACCTGTATATATCTACTGTATGTTAAAATTAGCTAAGCAAAACTATCTATCTAGCTAGCAAACTGGTATCACGGCCAAATAAAGCTTGCTAACAGTAGCTAACGATATAGATAGCTAGCATCATTTTTCGACACAGTATAAAATGAACCAGCTTCAGGAAAGATTGGTACAGGAGTTTCCCTGCTTTCATAAAAACTTTACTGACCTTGTTCAATACATTGATGCCTACTAGTGTACAGAAGTGTAAGGACACCATGTCGCATAGGTTGCGCAGAAGTATAAATTGCAGAGTGCTTGCGACATGTTGCATTGCGCGAACCTCAAAAGATATTGCACCAGTTACGCAGAAGCATGTAGAGGCCTTATGCGGAACCATATATTTTTGAATGGTAGGCACTGGCGGAAAAAAAAAATTATGCAATGCGCGACGCAGCTTCGAGTAGCCACGAGATGGCTAGCTGTAGGCTACAGAGATGGGAAAATGTATGTTCTCTCAAAAATGGCTTTCGAGGAAGATTTTCATGCATGGTTGTGGCCAATAATTGGAAACGACCGAGAAGCGTACTGTGCAGTTTGCAAGAAATCATTTAAGCACATGCAGTCGACCAGCCACAAAATGGCTATGAAAAGTCTACAGCAAGCACCTATGTCTATCACGCATTTCTGTAACATTGCTAACACAGAAGCAGACACAGCGAAGGCTGCTACAACCAGCAAGGCGGCCGCTGCAACAACCACTACTTCCACTACTGTAGCCATTACGACAGCAGAGCCAGTGACAAGTGACCTCAGAACAACGTTCAGCTCAACTGCAGCCCTCCAGGCGGAAGTTTTGTGGTGTCTCAACACTGCCGTGATGCACCACTCATACGCATCGAATGAAGGTATTTCTCAACTGTTCCAGGCTATGTTCCCAGACTTGGAGATGGCGAAGACTTTCACATGCGGCAAGGACATAACGGGTTATAAGCTCAAATTTGGACTTGCCCCACACTTCAAAAAAGAGCTAATCTCCAGTGTGAACAAAGCAGGTGCGTTTGTTTTAATGTTTGATGAAAGCCTCAACCAATCCACAAAGAAAAAACAATTAGACCTCCACATCCATTTTTGGGAGGATGGCCATGTTCAGTCCCATTATCTGGGTTCCCAGTTCATGGGGCATGAAAAAGCCGAGGACCTGCTGCGTCTTTTTAAAGTAAGTGTCTTTGCAATTTCTACTGATTGATATTTAACATGTTTACTGAAAAGTGATGTGAATATGGTTTACAGTGAAGGAACTGAAACATTTGTTAGAAGGCAACACTGCAGATTACATTGTTTTAATTTCTTAATACAGACCTGTACGCACACTTGACTGCATGTGTGTATGCCTGTGCATTAGTGTATTGCACCTACCATAATAATAATAAAACAAAGATTTAGTATGATAATCAGTAAATATAATGACAAAACAATAATGATTGTATTATAATTATTAGGTTTCAAAATTGTCGTACTTCATCGTACATAATTTTGTTACAATTCTTAGGAATGTTTGTAACAACTGGACTTGCGGCACCTGCGTTCCATCAGTATGGATGGATCAAATGTCAACTTGTTCTTGGATCTCTTCCATCAAGAGCACGCAGAACAATATGGAGGTCTTCAACTTATTTCTGGTTGGAGGTTTGGCCTGCACACCCTTCACAATTCATTGAAGACCGGGTTTTCAATATGGCAGATTGAGAAACTGTTGAGTCATGCATTTCATTTTCAACAACGTCCCGGCAAGAAGGGAGGACTTTACAGCATTTACTGGCTCATCTCTCTTCCCTCTACCATTCTGTGGCCACAGATGGTTTGAAAATCTCCCTGTCGCAGAGAGAGCCATTGAGGTCTGGCCCAAGCTCCAGCAGTATGTGGATGGAGTCCACAGAAAGAAGCTCCCAAACTCTAGAACTGCCTCATTTGACGCCATTGAAGCTGCGCAGCAAGATCCTCATCTTGGCCAAACTTCAATTCTTCGTGGCAATATCCAGGACCTTCAGCCCCTTCTTGACACAGTATCAAACAGATGAGCCAGTGTTGCCATTTCTTTGCAAAGACTTGACCGCGCTGATGAAGGTAATCACATTTAGCGGAGTTTGATTCAGCCATTTTCACATTTCTGTCACTGATGATTTATTATTCTACAGCTGATATTTTAGAAAAAAAAGCTTTTGCAATTGTTTATTGAAGAGTGATTATTAAATGTATTATGTAAAAAAATATGATCTATATGGAGATCAATTTTATTTAGTATTTTCTAGAGTGATGCAGGTGTGGTTCCAGGACAAAATTACTAAGGGTGCATCTGAAATAAGTAGGGGTGCGCTAGTAGCTAGCTGCAGGCTCCCACAGTCTGCCTCTGTCTTTGGCTGTAGTGGTGGTGGTGGTGGTGGCGGCGGCTGTGGTGTTGCTGGTGCTCTGCTTCTGCTCCCACCATTTGAGAATATCCATTATGATGTTGTAGTTAGCTAGATAGATAGTTTATTTACCACACGACCAAGGCCGGTGGAATTTGTTTTCAGTACAGTATGTTATACTCTGCAGCACAAATGCATAAATGGACAACAGCAGACAATCCACATATTATCACGACGCAATACAGGGATACAGTCAACATGTCATTAGAAGAAGAACATTAGAATAGCCTTTATTAATCCCGGGGGGATTTGGTTTGTCACAGCAGCAATGGTACAGGAGTGAAAGAACACACAAGACATACAGGACATCACAGCATACTGAATAATAAATATATTTAGAAGCCAGAGTAAAAACCTAGCAGCTATACAGACATACAGAACATCATAATATATCGAAAACATAAGATGTCATCACAAAAACATAATACACACAACCATATACAATAGGTGCATGGTAATGCATGTCGGTAGTATGTGAGGAGGGGGCTAGAGGAAGGAGTTCAGAGTCCTGATAGCTAAGGGGAAAAAGCTGTTTGTGAAACATTTAGTCCTAGTGGACAATGATCTGTAGCGCCTCATCTTCTTTGCTCGCTTTACAGTTCGATGAGTATGTAGAGATTCAACTGAGGGGTGTGGGTTGCCTATGATTTTGGATGCCTCGTTGACAATCCGCTGTAGTTTTCTCTATGGTTGACCGTCCGTGCTGCCGTACCATACTGTAATAAAGGATGTGATGATGGACTCGATGATGGCTTAGTAGAACAGAACGAGAAGTTAATGCTTGATCCGGTATTTCTTAAGCTGTCTAAGCTGTTAGTTTTCCCACTTCAGGTTATTGCTAATGTATGTTCCGAGGAATTTAAGTCAGTGGTGGTGATGGGGTCTTGTTTTGGGATTCGGCATGCATCGGAAGTCAATGAGTTCCTGTGTTTTGGCTGCATTAAGCAGGAGGTTATTGTTTGCGCACCAAGTGACTGCTTGAGCCACCTCAATGCGGTACTGGGTTTCATCATTGTTAGCAATGAGGCCTACAATGGTTTTGTCGTCTGTGTATTTGATAGCTTTTCACAGAACTGTCCTTGGATGTAAAGTGGGTGGTGCACAGTGAGAAGAGCCAGGGGGAGAGAACACAGCTCTGAGGAGCTCCTGTACTGAGGGTAAGAGGGTCTGAGGTTAGGTTATTAACCTTCACCCTCTGTGGTCTGTTCCACAGGAAGCTCCGAATCCAGTGGCATATGGCTGCTCATATCCCAAGAGTATGGTAAAGAGTTTGAGTGGGTTTATGGAGTTAAAGGCGGAACTGAAGTCTATAAACAGGATGCGTGTGTAGGTGTTTGGTGATTCTAGGTGTTGCAGGGCATAGTGGAGTGCTATGCTGACTGCATCCTCAACAGACCGGTTGGCTTGGTAGGCAAATTGATATGAGTCCATCAGTGGGGAGGTGCAGGATTTCAAGTATGTCAGAATGATGCGCTCAAATGCTTTCATGGCCACAGATGTTAGGGCAACTGGTCTGAAGTCATTGAGGCAGGTGATCTTTGGGGACTTTGGCACAGGAATGATTGTAGAGAGTTTAAAGCACTGTGGGACTGTACATTGGCTTAGAGAGGTGTTAAATATGTTAGAAAACACCGGGGCCAATTGAGCTGCACACTGGCTCAGCAGAGCAGGACTGATCCTGTCTGGCCCTGCTGCTTTCCTGATGTTCAGCTTCTTGAACGTAGCTCTCACCTCATCCTCCTGGATGCAGAAGGGTGGCATTGGAGGGGGAGTAGGAGGGATGGTTAGTGGAATAGGTTTTTCAAAACGTGCATAAAACTCATTTAATTTATCTGGGAGGTTAGGGTTATTATCTGGAGGGGAGCAGGGGCATGATAATCTGTCATGTCCTTATTACTTTTCCATATTGATCTGGTGTTACTGGATGAGAATTGTTGTTCCAATTTCGTTGCATAGCTGGACTTTCCTTATTGCAGCACGCAACTTATATTTGGCTGCTATGTATTGATCCCTAGCAAGACATAGCAGCAGAGCAGGTACCGGGGCAAGCCTCACGGCTGCCATTGAAATTGGCTACGCCTAGCTAACCATTTGCAAACTGGTCTCGCACAGTAGAAAGTTGACTACGATAGGCTGGTCGGTCAAAATTCTCTAACACCAAACAAATGCCATGTGACAATGCGTGAGGCAAGATCAAAGAATGCCGCCTGGCTGTGTGTGTTATGAGCTTGCAGGGATGTGCATGGATACGAGTAATGCACAAAATTTGTAGTGCTTTTCAAAGGTTTTATTACAATATTCAACTGAGGGTGCAAAATATTAATCTAAGGGATGAGATGGTTTATCAAAAGGGAGCTCCTCCAGGTCATCACCCCCCTAAAGCTGACCAAACTGGATACAGATGTCCAGAAAAACTGGGTCTATGTGAAAAAAGCTGACATCTGCTTGAATGCAGGGTCTGTTCTCAAGATAATGCAGTAATTTAGTTGTATTTATTAACTTCAAATTAATTATCAGGGTGCAGATGAAATATTTAGGCCTATACACTATCAATTCCCTCATTTATATCCTTGCCAGGCTCTCCAGAGCAAATCAAGCAACAGTTAGTGAGCTCACTGCCCTCGGATTTAGAAAGGTCTCAATGAAGTGCCTGTCCAACATTGTTAAGAAGATGCAAGAGAAGAGCCCCTTGAAATATCCCACTGTCATGCGGATTGCATGCTTGGACCCCACTACCATGAGTAGAGGCCCAGAATGGTGCCAGGGAAAGATGGAATGTCTAGTTCAGAGATTTCTGCAGGAAAAGCAATTGGCAGGAGGAGTTTCAGCTTGTAGGAATATTTTATGGTATAGGGATAGATTAAGTTGAAAGGTTATGCATGATTATGCATACCAAAACGATTGTCTTCTATTATTTCCTTATATTTGAGAATTATCCTTGAGTTTCTTAGCCTTTTTTCGAGGCAATATAATAATTATTCCACTGAGGTCTTGTGTAAATAATACTTGTATTTTATTAGAAAAATAAAATTGGCTAATTTAGAAAAGGTTCTGCTATGGATTAAAAAAATTGGGAGCATTTTAACATTGTATGTAATGGTGAGCATTTTACCATAATGTGTGAACTCTTTTTCTCATATTTGGAACCTGCAGAGTTAATAATTTCAAGGACAAACAGGTTAAAAATAATCCACAGTGATACAGTAGATATACACCGATCAGCCACAACATTAAAGTCACTGACAGGGGAAGTGAATAACATTGATCATCTCGTTACAATGGTACCTGTCAAGGGGTGGGATATATTAGGCAGCAAGTGAACAGTGGGGAGCGAAAGCTAGCCGTCTGGTCTGATAGCGAAGGCTAGCCCGTCTGGTCTGATCCCACAGAAGAGCTACTGTAGCACAAATTGCTGAAAAAGTTAATGCTGGCTATGATAGAAAGGTGTCAGAACACAGTGCATCGCAGCTTGCTGCGTATGGGGCTGCGTAGCCACAGACCGGTCAGAGCACCTACAAATGGGCATGTGAGTGTCAGAACTGGACCATGGAGCAATGGAAGAAGGTGGGCTGGTCTGATGAATCACGTTTTCTTTTACATTATGTAGATGGCCGGGTGCGTGTGCGTTGTTTACCTGGGGAAGAGATGGCACCAGGATGGACTATGGGAAGAAGGCAAACTGGCGGAGGCAGTGTGATGCTCTGGGCAATGTTCTGCTGGGAAACCTTGGGTCCTGCCATTGATGTGGATGTTACTTTGACACGCACCACCTACCTAAACATTGTTGCAGACTAAGTACACCCCTTCATGGCAATGGTATTCTCTGATGGCAGTGGCCTCTTTCAGCAGGATAATGCGCCCTGCCACACTGCCAAAATTGTTCAGGAATGGTTTGAGGAATATGACAGAGTTCAAAGAGTTCTCCTTCCCTCCATCTGATACCCAGGTCCCGGCACGGATCTCTGCATTCTTGGCTGACATCTCCGCATGGATGTCCACCCACCACCTGAAGCTGAACCTGGGGAAGACAGAGCTGCTCTTCTTCCCTGCGAAGGGCTCCCCGACGATTGATGCATCAATCACCGTGGAATGCTCCATAGTGTCTCCGTCTCAGTCTGCCAGGAGCCTTGGAGTGACCCTGGACAACCAGCTGTGCTTCTCGAGCCATATTGCAAACTGCCGTTTCTCCCTCCACAACATCCGGAGGATCCGACCGTTCCTCACCCAAGAGGCCACTCAACTCCTGGTCCAGGCCCTGGTGATCTCACGTCTGGACTACTGCAATTCCTTGCTGGCAGGCCTTCCGGCCTGTGCCATCAAGCCTCTGCAACTAGTCCAGAACGCTGCCGCTCGCCTGGTGTTCAACCAGACGAAGTTCACCCACGTCACCCTCTACTCTCCTCTCTGCACTGGCTCCCCATCGCAGCACGCATCAGATTCAAGTCACTGGTGCTTGCTTTCAAGCGGCCAGAGGTACTGCTCCCCCATACCCCCAGTCACTCATCACTCCCTACACCCCCCAGACTCCTCCGCTCCGCCTCCTCTGGCAAACTGACTGCCCCATCCCTCCGGCGCCTGGGCAGCGCTCCTCGCGGTCTCGCCTCTTCTCTGTCCTGGTCCCTTGCTGGTGGAACGACCTCCCGCAATAGGTCAGGACTGCGGAATTACTTCCAATCTTCCACCTCTTCAGACTCCACTACCACTGAACACTGTCAATCTGTCATCACCACTGTTTACTTGTTCTACACTATTTAAAAAAAAAAAAAAAAAAAAAAAAAAAGTCCTCCGCACCTGCCTGATGCCAGAGAGGCATACCGCTGCCAACATTGCCCAAAGCCAGCAGCATGAACCTGGCGATGACTTTGTGTGAAGATTTCTCCCACGACCTTGGCTGCACTGGACATACATTACAGTTGGCGATAAAGGCAGGGCTGGATTTCCCTGAAGTAGCGAAGGCCTTCGATACGGCGAGGCGAGTGGTAAGTCATTTCCGCCACTCGGCAGTGCCAACCTGTGCACTGAAGAAGCGGCAGGCCCAGCTCAATGTCAAAGAGAACAGGCTCCAGACCGACTGTCCCATGCATTGGAATTCAACCTTTACAATGCTGGAGCGACTTCACGAGCAGCGCATCCCTGTCCAAACCGTACTCGAAGACGAGACTGTCACCAAATCCACTGCCAGAAAAGTCCTCTCACTGAGAGCCTCACAATGGGAGCTGATCTAGCAGCTACTGCCTGTGCTGAGACCCCTGGCAAAGGCAGCTACAATCATGTGCGGGGAAATGCACGTCGGGCTCTCATTTACTTACCCTGTTATCCTCAACCTGGTGGAGGATGGGGTGCTGAGAGTTGAAGAGTGATGTAGTGGCAGCTCGCAACTTTAAGAACGCGGTGCGAAAACAGCTGAAAACCAGGTTCAAGTTGGACACTGAAGAAAACTTGGCAGGGTCGGTTCCCATCATGGCCTGCATACTGAATCCCAGGTTTAAAGATCTCCATTTCCTCCCAGAGAACACCAGAGTGGAGGTTAAAAGCCACCTGATGCAGCTACTGCGAGATGGAGAGGCGGACCAGTCTGCAGCTACAGGTAAAGCCAGCCACCAGTACCCCAAGTGAGAGGGTTTTCTCCCTGGCCGGGAACACGATTACCCGGCAGCGATCAAGCTTACACCCGGCTCACGTGGATGCCCTTATCTATTTGAACGCTAACCAGGAGCGCAGGACGAGGATCATAAATGAGGACGACTTTGGCGAGAGCGAGTAGCCTTGGCAGATAAATATTTTGCTTTACTTTGCCATCTGTACAGTGTACACACAGTGGAATAATGTTTACCACCATGCACTTTCGTTATGGCGTTTCATTATGGTGAGTAAGTTTTGCATTTCTGTTTACACTAGCCATTTGTATTTTTCTTTACACTAGCCATGTGGGTAAAATGTATGTTAACAATCTGAATAGTGTTGTTACGACAGCTCATTCCGCTGTGTCAATGTGTCAGTCACTATTAATGTTTATTTCAATAATCCAGTACATTCATGAACTTTATGCAACCTGTGGACATTCGTGTTTATTGGCGAGATTGCTACAGTAGTTTCACAAGTTATATCCGAAGATCTTGTATTTCAAACTGTTTGAGCATGTAGCATGAGCATGCCTACATTAGTTAACCCTTTCCTGGTTGTATTTGAGATCTTTTTGACGAGAATTGATTATTGTTATTGGGTGGAGAAAAAAATAAATCTCCTGCGATTAATCGACTACTCGACTACTTTTTGGGAGTAGTTGATGACTACTAAAATGCAGCAGTCGTGAATGCCCTACGAGGGGGACCTATATAATATTAGGCAGCTGGTTTTAATGTTGTGGCTGATTGGTGTATACACTCAGTGGCCGCTTTATTAGGTACACCTGTTCGTTAATGCAATTATCTAATCAGCCAATCATGTGGCAGCAACTCAATGCATAAAAGCATGCAGAGGTTCAGTTGTTCAGATCAAAAGTCAGAATGGGCAAGAAATGTGATCGTGAAAGTGAAGTGTGTGAAAGTGACTTTGACCGTGGAATGATTGTTGGTGCCAGACGGGGTGGTGTGAGTATCTCAGAAACTGCTTATCTCATGGCATTTTCATGCACAACAGTCTCTAGAGTTTACAGAGAATTGTGCGAAAAACAAAAAACATCCAGTGAGCGGCAGTTCTGTGGGTGAAAATGTCTTGTTAGTGAGAGAGGTCAGAAGAGAATGGCCAAACTGGTTCAAGGTGACAGGAAGGCGACAGTAACTCAAATAACCACGAGTTACAACAGTGGTATGCAGAAGAGAATCTCTGAACGGACAACACGTCAAACTTTGAAGTGGATGGGCTACAGCAGCAGAAGACCACACCGGGTTCCACTCCTGTCAGCTAAGAACAGGAAAGTGAGGCTACAGTGGGCACAGGCTCACCAAAACTGGACAGTTGAAGATTGGAAAAACGTTGCCTGGTCTGACGAATATTGATTTCACAGGATTCACCTTGATGAATAATGGAGGAAGAGGGCGTGCGCCCTGCAGGGACTCAAGAGGAAGGCTGCTGAAGATGAATTGGAGGAGCTCAAAAAGAAAAGGGAGGTGTTAAGAGGTGTGTGACAGCCTACAGAAGGATGCTGATCAGCTTGCTGAGCAGGCTGAGAACAAATCCGGGTCTTTAATGGCTCAACTGATCACAAAGTCCAACACCCTCAGGAAGAGGCACAGGGACAAAAGCACTGCGTTGAAGCAAACTGAGTCCGAATTAGAAAAAAAGGCAAATGAACTAAGGCACATGCCATGATATATAGGGCATTGTCGGACATCGTTTATTGTTTAGCACAGTTGTTTTCATGCAAGCTTGAGCACACAGTACAAAACTTAAGACCTGAATGTGTGTAGAGGTGTGTTATTAGGTGGGTGTTGGGGGTTTGGATAGTCCTCACAAGCAAATGCCATAATGCCATCGCTGCATGTGGGTAGGGCATTGGAGGCGTGGACAACGCATTCTGACTTTGTGACTTTCTGTTCTTATATCTACTAATAAATCTTGTCAATCATTATATTCTGTCTAGTGATTTGTGCCCACTCCATTCTTTTGTATCACTACAGTGGCCCTCCCATTGGTAAAACACTACAGTGGTGGGGTTCTCACCCATCAAGACTGACTGCTTGGTTTTGCGTTCAAATACAGCTTTTATGTAGCCCTAATGGTGTAACCAGTTAGGACTCAGAGGGGCATTAAAAAGGTCTTATTAAATTCAATGTTCTGATACCTGCATAAACCCTGATTATGTTCTTAACATGAATTGCTATATACAGTCAGTCTAATAATTACATATTTTGATTGTAATTTTTCTTGATGTTCGTAGATGCTGGGTCTTTTTGTAAGCAGATTTTTATGACCGTCGTAACGCATACATTAACTCACATGAGCGGTTTTAAAGTCGATGTTGTGCACGCTGGCATGATTAATGTTCCATCTCAAGCCTCTTTTACTGACCCCGTGTTCATTGTTGTATATTATTACTATATTAATTGATGGCTTATTGTAGCGATTTACTGCGCTTCTCTCATAGGACGGTTGTTTGGGCTGTGCTGCGCCCCTCTGCCCGTGCTGACAGGCTCTGACTTCCCCGTCTATGTCCGCTTGCAGGTCGTGACTGAAGAGGGGGGTTTCGAAACGGTCAGCAAAGAGAGGCGTTGGGCTCGTGTGGCTCAGAGGATGGGGTACCCCCCTGGGAAGAACATTGGGTCCCTCCTGCGATCGCACTACGAGAGGATCGTCTGTCCCTTTGAGACGTTCCAGTCAGGGGCCAACCTGACGGTACTGTTGTCTTCATTTGTTTTGAGTGTTAGTTTGCCGTGCTAAATGTAGTATCTGGTTGAACAAGCATGAAACCATTAGCGCAGCATGCTTGAGCCTTTAAAAAAAAAAAATGTATCGCCTTGTTACCCATTTCTGTGTTTCTCAGCCTTTACATGCTGTTTTTCACTCCAGGACTAACCAAAAGTGTTTTTTCTTTCTCTGTACATGTAGAGTTAAACAGAGAGGGCTTAACATACCATAATAAGGCTAAGCAGAAGTGACGCATGTTTACATGTGCATATGTTTTTATTGCCAATAGAGTAATGCTCTTAAGTCATGCCTTCGGTCAGGTTAAAATGACAATATACAGTGAAACCTCTGCTTTCTTCTGTTTCCTTCCCTAGGCTCTTGCATTTAGTGTTACAAACTTAAACTCCACACTTTGTACTTCCCAGAAAGCATAGTATCATAAAACATGCGCATTGTGGCACATATCATTATTGTCTGTGTGTGTAACTGTCAAAATAAAGGCAACACTTGAGTAAATTAGGGATCCTTTAAACGGCTGCAGTACCGCGAGTGTCCGCCTGGGGGTGCCACCGCTGGTACTGGCAGATAGGCCCGACTCCCCTCCCGTCCCCTCCCCACCCAGCTTGGACATAGGGCCGTTTGTGTCCCCCCGGGTTCCCAAAGTGTTGCCTTGATTTTTCAGCTACCTGTATATCGTGATATCATTTTTAAGGCCACATTACCCACCCCTGTATCCAGCCCTTGGACCTGCACACATTGAGGTGTAAAATCTCTCCCACTCTGTCCACAGCAGTATAAGCCTAGGCCGTACGAGAGCGAAGAGGTGGACAAGGAGTACAAGCCACACTCCATTCCCCTCCGCCAGTCAGTCCAGCCGTCTAAAACGAGCAGCTACGGACGAAGAGCCAATCGGCTGCAGCCTGACGTAAGTGTCGCACCCCGTTGCCATGCCAACACAACACTCTAAATAGTGTGACAAATTCACCTTCTGTAAAAATTGAATGCTCTAATTGCACAACTTTTAAACTTTTTATTTTATTTATTTTACATTTCATTGATCATTGCTAGCCCATTTTTGCTAACCTTTGAGTGCTGGCAGCTTTCTCAAGTTTACCTTAAGCAACTTGTCTAATTTTATAAAATGTAACTGACCCTCACTGAAATGTTTTCTTCGCTGATTAAGGTTCCTGGAAGACTTGTCTGTGGTGTTTAAAAAATAAATAAATAAAATAATTTAAAAAAATAATAATTTATATATGTATATAGTATTGGGTGTTCTCGTTTTTGTACCATGCCTTGCTAACGTTGGTCTAACAAAATCTGGCGCACATACTCAACCCACGGAATCCATCTTCCTGGTCTTGGTCTGATGTTCGTTGTACTTTATGGTACCAGAGGTTCTGCGGTTTACTTAATGTTGTGTCTGAGTCCCGTAATCACTGCTGATCATTGACTACTCATTGGTTTATAATTTAAAAAAACAACAACCAAAAAATACTTAAGGTTTGCATGTCCCATCCGAGATGTTTTGTGAAGGTTTTTTAGCAGTTTTGTCACATTTTGTTGGATGTCCCGGCTTTCCCATTTTATTAAATAGTAAAATCGGCTAAACTGACCATACTGGTCAAATTTGTTAATCAACGCGCCACTGGGTGGCTCATCCTGTTAAGGCACTGGTGTGTGAATGAGCCCCATGGTATCGACTCCAGACCATTCCAGTGCCGATTGTGCCCAGCAGCCCGCGGAACGATGCATAATGGGCAGTAGGGTCGCCCAGGGAGCCAGGGATTCAGTTGGCAGGGTTGTCCGTGTCTAGTCACACACCAGCGACCCCTGCTGGTCAGTCAGTTCCCCATGGTCTACCTTTATAAAGCTGCACATGAAGTGTCTTCCTCCGACTCATGTCTGTGCAGCTTAACTTGAAGACTGAGGTTGAGAAGAAGCGTTGGCTGACATCACTCGTTTTGTCATGAGAGCGTATGGTTGTCTACCCTCTCCCACACTGACAGCGGATGTTGCAGTGAGGATGGCTTAAGAGTACGATTGGGCGAAAAAAGGGCATGGGGGGGATCAAATGTGTTGTACAAAGGTGTGTCAGCAACGCTTGCTGATGTAATAAGAATGTAATGAATTTTGGGAGTATGGGGCCCTCTGGGTCAGTGACATGAAAATAGCAATAGCAAAAGCATGAAACCTCTGCACAAGCTTTTAAAGGTTTAGGCAATATTGTGCGGATTTAAAAAGGCTACATGATTTGTCTGCGGTGAGTCCGTGATAATCTGTCATATTTCGCAAATAAACATTTTAATAACGTATTCAAACATAATTCTAAAACTTTAAAAGGTATCGACTAACGCTGATGCCAGTCACGGTCAGACAAAAATCCTTACGAAATTTGACCTGTCTTAAATGTGGGCGGAGATGCATTTAGTTTCTTTTGGAACGTGCAGAAGTTTAATGATTACTGCATTTCGCGTTTAGCCTTCGGCAGAGCAAAATATCTAGCTGACAGACCTTTCAACTACATTTTCATTTATAAGTTATAATTTTAAGACATTGATCTGATTCAATAAAAAAATCTAATTCAAAATTCTCAGTGGACTAACCTAGGGGTTTACCTTATCACAACAGGCGCCTAGTTAAGAATATGAATTTGCTGGGAGAGTTGTTCCCTTCCTTGGGCTGTTAATGCATGCAGGTATCCCAGCATGCCATTTTGTGCTGCCATGCTTTCAGAATACATCCCTCCCCTCCCCCTCCATTCCCATATCCCCCCTCCCACCTCTTCCCTTCTCTCACTTCTATCACTAGGCACATCCACAAACTCATCTTGCCCCTGCTGCTTGAAGAAGAACAGATTGGTTGTTTATTGTGTGTGAAATACTTTGAATGGATCCTAATTGGTTGGGAGAAGTGCACTGTAACTCACATATACGCCTTGCTTCCTTCCAGCCTCATTTAATATATTTGACCTCCCAGCCCACAGTACCGGGAGGTTGGGAGTCAAGCAACATGCTTGAAAGCCTTATTCTACTGATATATATTATTAGTCTGTTCCATAACTCTTCTTCACTCTCTCCCGAGTGAGAATTCTTACCTGAAGTTCCTTGTTTAAAAAAAAAAAAAAAAAAAAAAAACAATTTTCCAAACCCTTGCCATTTCAAAAGCCTTTCTTGTCAATATGACATCCACCATACAGAAATGGAACACAGTGAACAGGTCATTACAGCAAAACTCTGCCCTCAAAACGGGGTCTTTAGTTGACTTAAATGATAATTACTTTTGTTATTTCGAAAGAACATTTTTTTATTTGAAATGTTTTTGCTCAGAGGACAGAATACTTACCGCTGCCGGCCATTTTGTAACATTGTAAGTTAAAATGTACTTGTCAAGCTTAAAACTATGAATAGGTACTACAGGTGTAAGGATTGATCGACCTGATCGATGCATCGGTTTAAATTCCTAACAATAAAACTGCATGGATGTGCTTTGAAATGGCCAAGCCATCAGTCACCGTGGTGGGGAAGAACTCACTGCAGTGTCGACGATGGAATAAAACGGAACGGTTATCCAGGCTCGAGGGATGCCAATCTCCCACTCTAGGGTTATTACCCCTGATATCCTGTCTGAATAACTTACCCATCAGCCATTGCAATAGGCCTTTGCATTAAGCTGCAGTTCAGCTCTCTCCGTTCAGCTCGCACTGTCTTTACTCTTTCTGCCGCAGTTCTTTGATTCTTTTCCTCATTTTTCTGCATTCCACTCATGCTTCTCGTTATTGCTTCCAACTTAATCAATTTAACAAATGATGCCAAATGGAATCATTTTTTCACTGACTGATTAATTCTTTATTTTTATTTTTTGGTTTGTGGCCAACCTTATTTAGTATAGACTGCTTGTCAACACAATTTCTGAGATTAAAGTCTCTATACAATGCCAAATGTGGTTACTGTAAATGTGATACTTCCAAGCTTATTAGCTCCAACTTCAGTAATTGGCACTTCTCTGTGTAATGTTCAGTGTTAAGTGTGCAATAAGAGCGATGTCAGTTCCCTTCAACAGGCAGTTGAATGGATGAAGTTCCTCAAGATCATGTTGTTCTAGCCCCTTTGGTTTGAGGTATTTCATCTCTAATAAACAAACCTGTGGAATTGGAGCGCCTCAGTTCATACCTGCCCCCTCTCTCTATTCCCCCTGTTCCCCTTGATCTCAAGCAGTCTCCCCAAACATGCTTTCTCACCCGAACACCAAACTCCACACCCCTTCTCACTGTTTCTCTTTCCCAGTTTCTTGTCCCAATGTCTCTCCCCCCTCCCCCTCTCTCAGTCCATTGTTGCTGTTGTCTCTCCATGCAGGGTCCTGAAGATTTGCCCCCCCACCCTCTCACCACAGGCTCTCAACACACCTCGGTACTGCCTCTCGCTCTCTCGCTTTCTCTCTCGCTCTCTCTGTATCGTGTTCTGTCAGTCAGTCTCTCTCATCTTACCTTTCTCTCTCACTCACTCTCTCTACCTCTGTAAATGCATCTCTCCGCTTGTCTCTTGTCTGTTACCCTTGCTCCAATGAGGTGATTATTTGTCTCTCACTGTGTTGGCTTTTTTCGGCTGCTTTTCCTGCAAGTTTCTCCGTTCACCTGGTGTGCTTTTAAGGGTTCTGTACTGTGTTGGCTCTACCAGCTCCTCTTGCTTGTATGCGCTCTGTTATGTGCCTGCTCTCTCTAGGCCCACCTGCCCCCTGGCTATCGTGGAGTCTGCGTTTGTGTGCTGTTGGGTAAACCACCTTATGATAAAATGAAAACTGAACGTGCACGGTTCAACCACTGGCTGTAGGACAAGTTGTAGGACAACTACTGGTAAAACATTGGTACTGCAGGAGTCGTCACCAGTTTTTTTGTGAAGGACGCCACCGTTGCTAGGACTGCCTCTTCCAGCGTATTTTCTTGAAAGGGACATCAGCTAGGTATTGCTACCTCAGCATCCCACCCCATGTACAGTTTCAGCATTTTTATTTTTTTTTATTTTGGGAGTGTACTTAAGACACAACTTGGCTTAAGGATCGATTGTATGCATGCTGCCCCAGGTGGAGTGACTCGGGACAGGGTTAGAGACCTTAATTTGAGTGTTCCGCCTGACGGTAGCTCCACATCTCCCAGTGCAGTGATGGTGTGATCTTTTCCAGCCAGCGCCCCCCCTTTTCAGCACAGTGACCGTGAGGTGCTGTCCTCTTCACCACCTCCTTCCCTCTCTTTTAGCCTGAGCCCACAGAGGAGGACATAGAGAAGAACCCAGAGCTGAAGAAGCTGCAGATCTATGGGGCGGGACCAAAGATGATGGGGCTTGGACTGATGGCCAGGGACAAGGGTCCCAGAAAGAAAGGTACAAGTTCCTGAGGCTCAGAACGGGGCTCTCAACGGATCCTCAAACAGTATATGAACACCGGACATATACATAGCCGCCCGGCACAACAACCGATACGATTAGCCCACTGAGCTAAAGACCAAGGTCCCCAGCCAAGGCAACTAATTGTGCTCTTATTGCTCTTAGTGCTCTTATTGCTCTTAATGACTCCCTACAGACGATCAAAAGAACAGTGCTCACTCTTAGAAAACTGCACGTTTGTTTTAATTTGCGTTATCTGGAATACAAATGCAACACACTAACAAGCGAGGCGGAGCTGGCTACCTTCTCCATAAATAAAGATCACCCTTTGTAACTTTATTACAATCCAGGACTTGAGCTATTCCTGTCCCCACTAATTACGGCAAGATGGTGCTTTCACATCAGTGTTCAAATGATCAAAAATTTTAATTGGATGCTTTTTAAAAGCATAGTTTTAATACTCAAGTCCCATATAATCATTGTACAAAGGCCTCTGCACACTTATTACCTGGCCTGATATGAATGAACCCTTTTAAATACGTTGAAAATGCAAACATTACTACAAATGTGCCAAGTTGGCATTTCTTTCTGAAAGGTAAAAACATTCTGGGCACTTCCTCTGGTAGGAGGACCATAAAGCTCTTCCAAGTGTGATTTCAAAGTGGCCTGATGTGAATTAAATACAGTGATATGCTTATGTCAGCACAAAATAGCCATTTGTAACATGGCAGTCTAAAAAACCCCGCCTGATAACATGCTCTTCAGGTGTGACCACAATCGCAATCAGGTGTGACCACAATCGCCAAGTGATTGAGTAGCAAGTACTGGGGCTCCTTTGCTGTTGAGGTAGCAGGTAGTCACAGAAAATGTGCATCGTCGTTCCGTCCCCCCCTCCCCCAGACGAGCTGCCGCAGACAGTCATCGTGCGGGACAGCGCCGTGGTGACGGTGAAGGAGGAGCCATTGGAGGGAAGCGAGAGCCCAATGGAGGCGACCGCGACCCCGCCCGCCAAAGACCCCGCAGTCAAGAAGGAGGAAGGGGACGAGGAAGAGGACGAGGAGGGCAGCGAAGTCAGCATCAAAGACGAGCCCTGCACCAAGATGACCATGAGGCTGCGCCGAAACATGAGCAACACGCAGTTTGTGAGTACGGGCGTGCCGGGACACCATGTGGCAGGGCAGCGATCTGGAGCAGGGGTGGGCAGGTTTCCGTTTCCACCAATTACCCTGGCTCAGTTACCTATTTACCTGTGTGCACCTGCACGGGTTTGCTCACAGTGCAATGTTTCATACGAGGACAGAAGAGCATTAAGAGCAGAGGCTGACAGGAAACCTCATTGGCCACCCCTGGTCTAGAGGAAAGAAACCCAAACTGGGTACAGCCAATCATTGTGCTCTCCACAAAAAATATACAATCTTTTGATTGGTTCAAACAAGTCAGTGATTAACAGCTCCATTGTAGCTCCACCCATTATTGGGTTCAGGAAACCTCATTCTCCCATCACTATAAGAGCAGCTTGTAGTATGGAGGGAGGTGAAGGAAGGATGTGTAAAGATGGACTGAACACGCTCTCTCCCCCACCCCCAGGTCGACTCGTTTGTGTGCAGGATGTGCGGGCGCGGGGACGAGGACGAGAAGCTGCTGCTCTGCGACGGCTGCGACGACAACTACCACACCTTCTGCCTGCTGCCCCCCCTCACTGACCCGCCCAAGGGCAACTGGCGCTGCCCCAAATGCGTGGCTGAGGTGAGGGGCGGGCGGGATGGCATGGCACAGGGATCATCATTATTGGATGTAGGTGTTTCTTCTTTTAGGTTGTCCTGTTGAAGGCACTGTATTAAAATGTGCAGTACTGGGATGGAAGTGTGCAGACTACTTCCTCGGTGTCTCTACAGTTAGGCCGTATGTACTGCCTTGACTGTAATTCTGATGGTGTTGTGTTGCTGCTCTCCCTCCCAGGAGTGCAAGAGGCCCCCCGAGGCGTTCGGGTTCGAGCAGGCCACGAGGGAGTACACCCTGCAGAGCTTTGGCGAGATGGCCGATACCTTCAAGGCCGACTACTTCAACATGCCTGTGCACGTGAGTGCAGACCACAGAGGCACAAACGCACACGCACACACACACACACACACACACACACACAGATTGGTGATTGTTTGTGTGCTCCTGTAGATGGTTCCCACAGAGCTGGTGGAGAGGGAGTTCTGGAGGCTGGTCAGCAGCATAGAGGAAGACGTGACAGTGGAGTACGGGGCTGATATCCACTCCAAAGAGTTTGGCAGCGGCTTCCCCATGGACAACGGCAAGAGGCATCTGACCAAGGAGGAGGCGGTGAGAACCCTGCCGTGACCACCTCCGACACTGGCCCCTGCATGTGTGCACACCACTGACCATACAGCACTGACCCCTGCATCTCTGTACGTTACTGACCACACACCACTGACCCTCCAGCCCGTATCCCTCGTCTCTGTAAAGTTCTGTAGACACCATGTATCTCTGTACAGACCTCTCATTCTCCAGCACTGACCCCCCCTGCATCTCTGTACAGACCTCTCATTCTTCAGCACTGACCCCCTGTATCTCTGTACAGACCTCTCATTCTTCAGCACTGACCCCCTGCATCTCTGTACAGACCTCTCATTCTCCAGCACTGACCTCCTGTATCTCTGTATAGACCTCTCATTCTCCAGCACTGACCCCCTGCATCTCTGTACAGACCTCTCATTCTCCAGCACTGACCCCCTGCATCTCTGTACAGACCTCTCATTCTCCAGCACTGACCCCCTGCATCTCTGTACAGACCTCTCATTCTCCAGCACTGACCCCTGCATCTCTGTACAGACCTCTCATTCTTCAGCACTGACCCCCTGCATCTCTGTACAGACCTCTCATTCTCCAGCACTGACCCCCTGCATCTCTGTACAGACCTCTCATTCTCCAGCACTGACCTCCTGTATCTCTGTACAGACCTCTCATTCTTCAGCACTGACCCCCTGCATCTCTGTACAGACCTCTCATTCTCCAGCACTGACCCCCCTGCATCTCTGTACAGACCTCTCATTCTCCAGCACTGACCCCTGCATCTCTACAGACCTCTCATTCTCCAGCACTGACCCCCTGCATCTCTGTACAGACCTCTCATTCTCCAGCACTGACCCCTGATTCTGTACAGACCTCTCATTCTCTAGCACTGACCCCCTGCATCTCTCTGTACAGACCTCTCATTCTCCAGACCACTGCACTGACCCCCTGCATCTCTGTACAGACCTCTCATTCTTCAGCACTGACCCCCTGTATCTCTGTACAGACCTCTCATTCTTGCATCTCTGTACAGACCTCTCATTCTCCAGCACTGACCCCTGCATCTCTGTACAGACCTCATTCTCCAGCACTGACCCCTGCATCTCTGTACAGACCTCTCATTCTCCAGCACTGACCCCCTGCATCTCTGTACAGACCTCTCATTCTTCAGCACTGACCCCCTGCATCTCTGTACAGACCTCTCATTCTCCAGCACTGACCCCCTGCATCTCTGTACAGACCTCTCATTCTCCAGCACTGACCTCCTGTATCTCTGTACAGACCTCTCATTCTTCAGCACTGACCCCCTGCATCTCTGTACAGACCTCTCATTCTCCAGCACTGACCCCCTGCATCTCTGTACAGACCTCTCATTCTCCAGCACTGACCCCTGCATCTCTGTACAGACCTCTCATTCTCCAGCACTGACCCCCTGCATCTCTGTACAGACCTCTCATTCTCCAGCACTGACCCCCTGTATCTCTGTACAGACCTCTCATTCTCTAGCACTGACCCCCCTGCATCTCTGTACAGACCTCTCATTCTCCACACTGACCCCCTGCATCTCTGTACAGACCTCTCATTCTCCAGCACTGACCCCCTGTATCTCTGTACAGACCTCTCATTCTCTAGCACTGACCCCCCTGCATCTCTGTACAGACCTCTCATTCTCCACACTGACCCCCCCTGTATCTCTGTACAGACCTCTCATTCTCTACCCCTGACCCTCAGGCATATCAGTACTGACTGCCGTGTCCCTCCCTCTTTCCTAGGAGTACGCCCGCAGCGGCTGGAACCTGAATGTGATGCCCGTGCTGGAGCAGTCGGTCCTGTGCCACATAAACGCCGACATCTCAGGAATGAAAGTGCCCTGGCTGTACGTGGGCATGGTCTTCTCTGCCTTCTGCTGGCACATCGAGGACCACTGGAGCTACTCCATCAACTACCTGCACTGGTACCGGGCTCTAATTCACCTCTCATTTATGAGTGCTGAAATACATGAGATGAGAAAAGTATTCAAATATTTTAACAGTCATGGCCACCTCATAAATGCTGTCTGTTCAATGGCACAACGGGTTTAGGGGCCAGCAGGTTTTGGAATGGAATTAGATTTCTCAAATGGGAAACTATTCTACTTCTATGTTTATATATTTTTTATAATGCATTATCCATTTTTACATATATATACAGTACTGTGCTAAAGTTTTAGGCAGGTGTGAAAAAATGCTGTAAAGTAAGAATGCTTTCAAAAATAGAAGTGTTAATAGTTTATTTTTATCAATTAACAAAATGCAAAGTGAATGAACAGAAGAGAAATCTAAATCAAATCAATATTTGGTGTGACCACCCTTTGCCTTCAAAACAGCATCAAGTCTTCTAGGTACACTTGCACTTTTTGAAGGAACTCAGCAGGTAGGTTGTTCCAAACATCTTGGAGAACTAACCACAGATCTTCTGTGGATGTAGGCTGCCTCAAATCCTTCTGTCTCCATGTAATCCCAGACAGACTCAATGATGTTGAGATCAGGGCTCTGTGGGGGCCAAACCATCACTTCCAGGACTCCTTGTTCTTCTTTACACTGAAGATAGTTCTTAATGACATTGGCTGTATGTTTGGGGTTATTGTCCTGCCGCAGAATACATTTGGAGCCAATCAGACTCCTCCCTGATGGTATTGCATGATGGATAAGTATCTGCCTGTATTTCTCAGCATTGAGGACACCATTAATCCTGACCAAATCCCCAACTCCATTTGCAGAAATGCAGTCCCAAACTTGCAAGGAACCTCCACCATGCTTCACTGTTGTCTGCAGACACTCATTATTGTACTGCTCTCCAGCCCTTCGGTGAACAAACTGCCTTCTGCTACAGCCAAATATTTCACATTTTGACTCATCAGTCCAGAGCACCTGCTGCCATTTTTCTGCACCCCAGTTCCTATGTTTTCATGCATAGTTGAGTCGCTTAGCCTTGTTTCCACGTCGGAGGTATGGCTTTTCGGCCGCAATTCTTCCATGAAGACTTCTGGCCAGACTTCTCCGGACAGTAGATGGGTGTACCTGGGTCCCACTGGTTTCTGCCAGTTCTGAGCTGATGGCACTGCTGGACATCTTCCGATGAAATTGATGATCATTAGCACCTGTTTGGTATAATAGGTTAATCATACACCTGACTATAATCCTACAAAATCCCCGACTTTGTGCAAGTGTACCTACAAGAATTGATGCTGGTTTGAAGGCAAAGGGTAGTCACACCAAATATTGATTTGATTTAGATTTTTCTTCTGTTCGCTCACTTTGCATTTACATTACAGGCATTTAGCAGACGCTCTTATCCAGAGCGACTTAGTTTTACATTTCTTTACAATCAATTTATACAGCTGGATATTAACTGAAGCAATGCAGGGTAAGTACCTTGCTCAAGGGTACAATGGCAGTGTCCCACCTGGGGATTGAACCTGCAACCTTAACGTTACAAGCCCAGTTCCCTAACCATTATACCACACTGCCTGCCAGATAATGCATGCTCACGTTTTGGTCATTCAGCAACGTTACAGGTTTCTAAGAATAGAAATGCTATTGAGGACACAGAGTTAAGGACGCAATCGCTGTAAAACCTATAGTGCTCAGTGCGGGTGTCAGCCATCTGTTTTCAGAGTCATTGGGGGCGTGATACTGTGGTCACGTGTCGCAAGAGGAAGCTGAACCTGAGTGTGACCCACCCTTCCTCTTCCCTCCTCAGGGGCGAGCCGAAGACGTGGTACGGGGTTCCCTCTGTGGCAGCCGAGCGGTTGGAGGAGGTGATGAAGAAGCTGACCCCCGAGCTCTTTGAGTGCCAGCCCGACCTGCTCCACCAGCTGGTCACCATCATGAACCCCAATATCCTCATGGCCCACGGCGTGCCGGTCAGAGCTCCCCGCCTCTGCTGTTCATCACGGGGGGGTTTAGACTAGATTCAACTAGTTTATCTCCGCAATCGCTTTTTGTACGGTTCCATAGGGTTTACATTCACATTCAGGAAGTCTTATTGATCTTTCACATAAATGTTTTTATATACACTACCGGTCAAAAGTTTTAGAACACCCCCATTTTCCAGTTTTTACTGAAATGTGAGCAGTTCAAGTCCAGTGAATAACCTGAAATGGTACAAAGGTAAGCGGTAAACTGCCAGGTGGTAAAAAATAATAATTTGGGTTACCAAAAACTGGAGAAAAAAATAAGTTATTGTTTTTGTAGTGAGTAGTTTCCTACACCATCAAAAGGCACTTGGAAACGAGGAAACTCTGACAAGAATAGGTCTGGCAGACCCAAAGCCACAAAAAAGGTTTCTGAGAGTCAACAGCTTGCGTGATAGGCGGCTCACAGGACAACAGCTTCAAGCACAGCTTAGCACTGGTCTAAGTAAGGAAGTCTGTTTCAACTGTGAAGAGAAGACTTTGAGCTGCAGGTTTGACAGGTCGAGTGGCAGTAAGAAAACCATTGCTAAGATGGCAAAATAAGAAAAAGAAGCTTGCCTGGGCCATGAAGCACCGCCAGTGGACTACTGAAGACTGGACGAAGGTCTTATGGGCCGATTAATCAAAATCTTCGGTTCATCACGCAGGGTTTTTGTACGCTATCGAGTAGGCGAAAAGGATGGTTCCTCAGTGTGTGACCAACTGTCCAACATGGAGGAGGAAGCGTAATGGTCTGGGCCTCTTTTGCTGGATCCAGAGTCGGCGACTTGCACAGAGGGACTGTTAACCCACGTTAACCCATTACTTGTTCCCTGAAAAGGTCCTTTTTTTTTTTAATGACTCTGAAATGTACATTATTTTTCAGTTTTTGGTAACAAAGTTAAAAATAAAAATAAATTACATTTTTTTTAATAAACCTCTGGCAGTTTACCGCTTACCTTTGTACCATTCCAGGTTATTTACTGGACTTGAACTGCTTACATTTCTGTAAAAACTGGAAAATGAGGGTGTTTTTTTGACCGGTAGTGTATATATTTAATTTCACTATATACAATCACATATCCAATAAATGTCTGTTGTATAATGGGGAGCGTAAGTTGGCGTAAGTGGGTGTGCCGAAGCTCGTAGTAGGGCCAGATCGGAAGCGAAAGTTAAGCACTACTAATGCACATCTTCTCTTTGGCAGTATGGCATTTCAGAAGTTATTTATGTTTTGTTTTTTGTCATCATCCCTTGAGACATGAAATTACATAATGGGGCAGGTGATGCCAACTTAAGTCCGGTATTTCCAGTTCTGAAAAGGGCCTTTGCTGTAAGCCTCCCTCACATTTTACCTTCAGGCTGTTTGTGATCTTAATTTACTGCCTCCCCCTCTAACCTGATTGGCTGTTCTTGGCCTTGGGCGTAATGACTCCAGTTCCTGCTTGGTAGCAGTAGCTTCACTGTGGGCCTGTGCCTGTCTCTAGCTTTGTCATTAAAAATGGTACGCTTCTAATGGTACTTCAGTTCTGTTGTATAGGTAACCTGCCCAGGGACTACAGATGTAAATTGGCCTCAGAGATAACTAGTCCAAAGTACTGGATGTACGAACATCATGTTGAAAATTGTGCAAAATTCATCAAATGAATACTTCCAGGTTTTTGATTTTGAGAGTGGAAAAACCCATATAGTCTTAGAACTTCTATATCCGTCTCTAAAATTTCTTAAATTCATGGGGGGGGAATTGCCAACCGAAAATGCAGACCTGCTTACCTGTTTTTTTTTTTTTTTTTTTTTGACAGGTGGTGCGTACCAACCAGTGCGCAGGGGAGTTTGTCATTACTTTCCCCCGGGCCTACCACAGTGGTTTCAACCAAGGGTACAACTTTGCTGAAGCTGTCAACTTCTGCACAGCTGATTGGGTGAGCGTCCCTTTCCGACTTGAGCCGAAATGAATAATGATGATCATGCATGTTATTTATAGAGTGAAGCCATCTCAGTGCTTCACAGTGGCAGCATAGAAAAACGTACAGGAAATGCAGGAATCGGAAGTGACAGACGGTTCATAAAAAATAAAACGAGGATAAAACCGTTAACAGGATAATATGAATAAAATAGATAAAAATAAGAGAGGTGGGCCATTCTGAAAAGCCAGCCGATGGAAGTAAGCTTTCAAAGTTGACTTAAAGGCCCCGGTGGAATCAGCAGCCGTCACATGGTGATGTACAAATGAGGGATATTTTTGGAGGTGTATTAATTTGTATTAATAAGTCAGTTCCTGCACCATGGACCCCTCATGGCCTTATTTCTCTCTCTCTCTCTTGCCCTGTCTGGCTCTCTCTCTCTCTCTCTCGCTCCACCCCCAGCTCCCAGCCGGTCGCTCCTGCATCGATCACTATCGGCGGCTGCGCAGATACTGCGTCTTCTCCCACGAGGAGCTCACCTGCAAGATGGCTGCCTGTCCCGAGAAGCTGGACCTCAACCTGGCCGCTGCCACCCACCGAGAAATGTTCAGCATCGTGCAGGAAGAGAGGAAGCTGAGGAAAGGCCTCCTGGAGAAGGTTAGCGAGCGAGCGAGAGAGAGCGACGGAGGAAGGAGTGATCGAGAATGGGCACCTGCAGTCTCACATTGTACCCTGAAACAAGTGCATTTAGTGCAAGGTTCTGTGTGGCTCAGTTGAGCATGGCACTGACAACGCTTATGTTGTGGGTTTGATTCTCATTGGGACCACATATACTGAAAAATGCATGCATGCAACAAGTTGCATTGGTTAAAAGCGTCTGCTAAATGGCACGTTATGTTCTATATGTTCAGGACATGAAATGAACACCTGGCAAATGCCGGTAAAAGTTGCTTGATGTGGGTAATTAAGCTAATTTTGTGGAAAGAAAAATCCTGAGCTACCCCCATAGCTATAGACCAGTTGTGATAGTGTGATTTACCGCATACTTTCGTTTTTGAAGGTGTAAGTGCAGTGCGTTTTAATACATTTTCCTGTTTCCCTCTACATGCCTGAGACACTGAAGGAAGAACAAACTGATACAGCCACTTTAGTTGAAAGTTTAGCCTTAAGTTTATGAAATTCTGAACAGGGCATTGTCATTTTTCCTGTAATTTTACGAATGTTCATAAAGTGTAACAAGACGTCCAAACAACCAAAACAACACAAGCAACACTGAATATTCAGTTGTCTCAGAATCCTAATAATGGATCAAGCTGTGTAGTCCAGCTCGGACGGAACCAAAACCAGAAACTTCTCTGGCACTCCAGGACCAGGGTTGCCTACCATGGTGTAAACCTGCGTAAGGCAGTGTGTGTATCTGCATGTCTGTCTGTCTCGCTCTCTGTCTGACTGCGTGTGTCTCTCTGTCCTGTAAACAGGGCATCACGGAGGCGGAGAGAGAGGCCTTTGAGCTCCTCCCCGATGACGAGAGGCAGTGCGACAAGTGCAAGACCACCTGCTTCCTGTCGGCCCTGGCCTGCTCCAACTGCACCGAGCGCCTCGTGTGTCTCTATCACACTCAGGACCTGTGTTCCTGCCCCACCGACAAGCACTACCTCAGGTACTGCCTTTCACAGGGCTTCAACAGCATCCATGTTGAAGTTTAAGTACTATATGTCTTGTATCGGTAACCTGCTCTGGGGCTACAGATGTAAATTTGCCCCGCAGCTAACTAGTCCAATCTACTGGACTGACTAGCATCCATGTTGAAAATTGTGTACATGTATACAGTATATAAATTATACATTAAATCAAGTATATACATTTAATAAAATGAATAGTTCCAGGTTTCTGATTCTGACATTGGAAAATTGTAGTCTTTTTTCATCATGTATGTTTTTATGTTTGGTATACTGTATGTTTTATTGCTGCTGTCTTGGCCAGGTCTCCCTTGTAAAATAGATCCTGTATCTCAATGGGACTTCCTGGTTAAATCAAATAAAAATAATTCTAATGTCTTATTTAATCACATATATATTATTATTATGTTTTACAATACATGTATCAGAAAGTAACTATTCAAAAATGAATAAACACCATTTGGAAGTAATTTAAAATATTTGAATATTGATTATAGAAAGTAACCTCTTTTTCACCAATGCTAATTATATGCATGTTTAAATATTTACGAAATAATGGTAACATATTGGAGCTAATGTGAGCTGAATGTTATAATTATTTTCCTGAAATCATAGGCAGTTTAAACTTGTCCTTGTTAGGAGTCCTCAACCATTCTGTAGTAGTTGAACTCGGTAACTATCTGGGAACCACTGAATCTATTGAATTTCTTAAAGTTGTATTTAAAAAATTAATTAATATATTTAAGTACTTTCAAGTGTGTGTGTGCGTGCGTGCGTGCTGAAATGAAATGAAATGAAAAGAAAAGAAAACATGCAAAGGAGAAACCGAGGGCCATGCTTTTTTGTCTGGCCCAGGTACCGATACACTTTGGACGAGCTGTTGGCCATGCTCCACCGGCTGAAGGTTCGGGCCGAATCCTTCGACTCCTGGGCCAACCGCGTGAAGGAGGCGCTGGAACAGGAGGAGGGCAGCAAGATCGGTGAGGAAGAGCAAGGGCTCACGCTGGGTCACAAGGCCCGTTTTTGGGCTCATAGTGCCTGTGCTTTAGATTTTGTGCTAATGGGTGCATGCTGTTTTTGGGGGGGTGGAGGCTGGTGCTGGAGTCTGTGGGCTGTTTGTGACTTTTAGGTGTGTGTGTGTGTGCATAAAGGTTTTCGAGAACTGGAGCGTCTGAAGGAGGAGGCAACAGAAAAGAAGTTTCCAGACAATGAACTACTTCACCGCCTCAACACGGTGATGAGCGACATACAGCACTGCCAGACCGTCGGCACTGAGCTCCTGACAACCCCTCAGAGCAGGTAAGCAGTGTCGTATAGTGGTCTGGGAACAGGCCGTGTAACTCAGGTCACAGATTCCCTGGTGGGGCACTGCCGTTGTACCCTTGAGCAAAGGTACTTAACCTGGATTGCTTCAGTAATCCAGCTCATGATTTTATTTCATTTATTAGATTATTTCATTTATACAGCTCTATAAATGGATTGTATGTTAAAGAAATGTAAACTGTAAGTCGCTCTGAGTAAGAACATCTGCTAAATGGTTAAACTGTCTCGTATATGGCTAAACTCTGTCCTTTATTCAACCGTATACTGTCGATTCTCTAGGCCGGTGGTGGAGTTAGGGGAACTTGGTGTGTTTCTTTGCCAGTTAATTCTCAACAGTTAATGTCACTGTCGAGCAAATCATGATAGTGACATTTTCTTTTCATTCCGAAAGAAAACAAGAAGGTGTTTTGTGAATGCTCTACAGGCACTATAGATGGCAGTGACGGGATCAAAAGATCACATTTACACAAAACGCCCTTAGGCAAAATGTTGCTTTGATTCAGAGCTCAAAAGAAAAAAGACAAAGGATTGTCTTGAAGCAGGAAGATATGAGCAGTTGTGGTAGATACAGGCAACGGCCAAAATGAAGGCAACACTTGAGTAAATGATGGATCATTTTAATGGTTGCAGTATTGCAAGTGTCCGATGGGGGGTGCCACGGATAGGCCCGGCCCTCCCCCCCTCTGCCTGGCTGTGACACTAGCGGGCTCGGACTCTGTCCCCCCCACGTTACCAAAGTGTTGCCTTTATTTGGCAGTTTCCTGTACATTGCCACTGCATTGTGAGGTGAGATTCTCAACTGAGTAAGCTGCATTATGTGGCACTTGGCAGAAACCTTAAAGCAATGGAGAACATTTTTTATTTTTACATTTTTGTTGTGAGGATGTCTTGCCCCAACTCGCATTCACTGAAGGCATGATATATTAGTGGCATTCTTTTGTGACCAAGCTGGTTCCAACAAAAAAGGGGCCGAAAAGTGTAACCAAGGACTTTGTATGTAGTTTCTGAGACAAAAAATTAAATAAAAAAAGATTTTAATGTAATAAAATTACTAAAATTAATCATTAAATTAATTTCTTAATAGCAAAATTTTGATTGATGGAAAGGTTTTTAAAGTTTTTTATTGTGAATTTGATGCACAAATGTTGCAGCCAGGCTGAGGAAATTGCTTCCACACGTGGACTAAACGGAGCCTGCGGGCACCACGTCATGTAGTTTATTCACCCAGCCAAACCTTCCGTCCATCAGAGGTTTGCTATTGGGCCTGGCGCTCCGGAGTATCTCACGCTTTGCTTTTATCGGTGTCTGTAGGAGCATGACGCTGACAGAGCTGAAGTCCCTCGTGGAGAGGATGCAGAACCTGCCCTGTGTGATCACACAGCTCGGGGAAGTGCAGGTGAGATCCTGGCATGTGATTGGCCCGCGTGCCCACGCAGCGTAAAAAAAAAAGCGATTTCACCTGTGATGCGTATGTAGACGCGTCATGTGGACAGAAATTGTGATGTGATATCGGGGGTCGTGAATGATGGGGGAGCACTTTGAAGTAGACCGTGCCGTCCTTCGGATCAGACGTTAAACTAAGGTCCTGACTAACGGGAATAAAGACTCCGATAGGGAGTTCTTTGCCTTTCACCATGATGATGGCTGACCGCAGTATTTCGTACATGTTCCCTCCTTTTTATACCCTAGAGAAACAGGAAAACAGTGTAGGCCACTGTATAGTTCCATAACCTTCCAATGAACTTCAAATAGGTTCTGTGTGGCTCAGTAGGTAGAGCACGGCGTCGGCAACGCTGAGGTTGTGGGTTCAATTCCCACCGGGACCACATGTACTGAAAATTGTATGCATTCACTACTGTAAGTCCCTTTGGATAAAAGCATCTGCTAAATGGCATATATTATATTATTAAATAAGTTTTGTTTTTGTTGGATTACATTTAAAAGAATAGTTAGGGGTGTGCATAATTGTGATCCAGATGTTTTCTGGGAAAAAAAATATGTTATTAATGAAACAGATTGTTTTTCTGAACAATGGTATTGGTATTGTAGGTTTCGGATTTTCTGATTTTTTTTTGCATAAAATATACCTATAATATATATAAAGTGTAGTTTGTTATACAATCTCTTTTGTTCGTCTTTATCAAGGGTGTGACGAAAAACGTCTTCTGTAGTTATAAAAGATCCCATGGCCCTTTTCGAAAGAGATCCCCCCTACATGTTGTTGGCAGATTTATTTGTCTGTGCGGGGTGTGCTTGTGCATACACACACGCAAAACTGCCCATAAGATGTAAGGAGGGTGATTAGGTGGGCACATGTAGAGTCCACAGATGTTTTTGTTGTACGTGAGTGTGAGAGAGAGTTTATCATATCCCTTGTCCCAGACACTGCTGCAGACAGTGGAGCGGTTCCAGAGCAGCGCCCAGGCCCTGCTGGGAGGTGATCAGTGGTCCCAGGGTCCCCCCGCCCCTGAGCAGCTGCAGGCCCTCCTGGATCAGGGGGCTACCCTGGTGGCCGAGCCCCCCGAGGTGCAGCTGCTGCGGGGGCTGCAGGCGCAGGGCCGCTGGCTGGAGGAGGTGCGGCGCACACTGGGGCCTCAGGGCGGCGAGGTGACGCTGGGCGTGCTCCGCGCCCTCATGGAGGCTGGCTGCAACGTGCCCCAGAGCCCCGCCGTGGAGACCGCCATGGCCGAGCTGCAGGAGCTGCTCACCATCGCAGAGCGCTGGGAGGAGAAGGCCCATATCTGCCTGGAGCACAGGTACACCTCGCCCCCTGTCCCGTCCCGTCCCATCCCTGGCAATATCATCAAAGTACTATATGCTGGTTTGTGCGCGACGCCTGATGGTTGGTTTTGCGGCCCCTTGCAGGCAGAAGCACCCGCTCTCCACCCTGGAGGCCATCGTGAACGAAGCCCAGCTCATCCCTGTGCAGCTGCCCAACATCCTGTCCCTTCAGGCCTGCCTGTCCCGCGCACACGCCTGGGTCACAGACCTGGAGGAGATACAGGTACACCTTCCTGACAACGGGGCGACCCAGGGGTCCGTCTCCCTGACAACGGGGCTTGCCACCCCAGCCCCCTGGTATAGAGGCTGGCCAGTCGGAGAGGAAAAGCAATTAGAAGAGTGGCCCAGAACCTCGGTTGGGGACCCCTTGTGATGATCACTGACTGAACTGTGCTGCCAGTCCCTGCGAGGAAGTCCAGATTTTTCTTTAAATCAATGAATTGTGGTATTCAATCAAAACCCTGACTAGTTGAATTAGGTGTTTGTTTTAGTGCAGGGTTAGACCAAAATCCTCCATCTACACCCCCGTCCCTTCTCTGGTATGGTATAAACCAATCGTGGGTGTCCAATCTTATCCGATAAGGGTCGGTGTGGGCACAGCCTTTTGTTCTAGATCACTTGATTCAACTAGTTATGTTCTTCAGTCAAGACCTCGATTAGTTGAATTGTTAGTAGTGCTGGGCCTACAACGGGAACCTGCTGACCCTTTTCAGACATGATTGGTTGAAACTGCTGTTTTGTTTTGTGGCACAGAACGGAGAGCACTACCCCTGCCTGGATGACCTGGAGGGGCTGGTGGCGATTGGGAGGGACCTGCCCGTCCGCATGGAGGAGCTGAGGCAGCTGGAGCTGCAGGTGGCCACTGCTCACTCCTGGAGGGACAAGGCTAGCAAGACCTTCCTCAAGAAGAACACACAGCACAGCCTCCTTGAGGTGAGACATCGTAAGGGGATTGTAATGGGATCGTGAGGGCAGGCGACGGGGATCGTGAGGGCAGGCGACGGGGATCGTGAGGGCAGGCGATGGGAACAAGTCATTCAGCCCACCTAGGCTCTTCGTTTAACCTACAGACTGGAACAGGGGTGGGCAGGAGAGGCATGTCTGTTTCTGGAATGATTGACCACTTCATAAGCACTTTGCTCTCAATTGTTGAATTAATCCAATCTCTCACATGATCTGACATTTTGGTTAAATGTATTGATAAGCTCAACAACTGAAAACTTATTGTGTCCCTATATGAAATATTTTACTGTTGTCTGATTTGAGTGAACCAACGTTGGTTTAAACCGCTAATCAGCTCATTGATCCAGGACAATTGGTGGAAACAAAAACCTGCATATATTCCAGCCCTCCAGAACCTAATATATTCCAGAACCGAATTGCCCACCCCTGCTCTAGAGAATATGCAGTACTGCATCAAGCCTGGACTTAAATACCCCAAGAGGCTCTGCCTTTACTACACCCATGGCCAAAAGTTTTGAGAATGACACAAATATTAATTTTCACAAAGTCTGCTGCCTCAGTTTTTATGATGGCAATTTGCATATACTCCAGAATGTTATGAAGAGTGATCAGATGAATTGCAATGAATTGCAAAGTCCCTCTTTGCCATGAAAATGAACTTAATCCCCCCAAAAACATTTACACTGCATTTCAGCCCTGCCACAAAAGGAATAGCTGACATCATGTCAGTGATTCTCTCATTAACACAGGTGAGAGTGTTGATGAGGACAAGGCTGGAGATCACTCTGTCATGCTGATTGAGTTAGAATAACAGACTGGAAGCTTTAAAAGGAGGGTGGTGCTTGAAATCATTGTTCTTCCTCTGTTAACCATGGTTACCTGCAAGGAAACACGTGCAGTCATCATTGCTTTGCACAAAAAGGGCTTCACAGGCAAGGATATTGCTGCTAGTAAGATTGCACCTAAATCAACCATTTATCGGATCATCAAGAACTTCAAGGAGAGAGGTTCAATTGTTGTGAAGAAGGCTTCAGGGCGCCCAAGAAAGTCCAGCAAGCGCCAGGACCGTCTCCTAAAGTTCAGCTACGGGATAGGGGCACCACCAGTGCAGAGCTTGCTCAGGAATGGCAGCAGGCAGGTGTGAGTGCATCTGCACGCACAGTGAGGTGAAGACTTTTGGAGGATGGCCTGGTGTCAAGAAGGGCAGCAAAGAAGCCACTTCTCTCCAGGAAAAACATCAGGGACAGACTGATATTCTGCAAACGGTACATGGATCCTACTGCTGAGGACTGGGGTAAAGTCATTTTCTCTGATGAATCCCCTTTCTGATTATTTGGGGCATCCGGAAAAAAGCTTGTCCGGAGAAGAAAAGGTAAGCGCTACCATCAGTCCTGTGTCATGCCAACAGTAAAGCATCCTGAGACCATTCATGTGTGGGGTTGCTTCTCAGCCAAGGGAGTGGGCTCACTCACAATTTTGCCTAAGAACACAGCCATGAATAAAGAATGGTACCAAAACATCCTCCAAGAGCAACTTCTCCCAACCATCCAAGAACAGTTTGGTGACGAACAATGCCTTTTCCAGCATGATGGAGCACCTTGCCATAAGGCAAAAGTGATAACTAAGTGGCTCGGGGAACAAAACATCAACATTTTGGGTCCATGGCCAGGAAACTCCCCAGACCTTAATCCCATTGAGAACTTGTGGTCAATCCTCAAGTGGCGGGTGGACAAACAAAAACCCACAAATTCTGACAAACTCCAAGCATTGATTATGCAAGAATGGGCTGCCATCAGTCCGGATGTGGCCCAGAAGTTAATTGACAACATGCCAGGGCGAATTGCAGAGGTCTTGAAAAAGAAGGGTCAACACTGCAAATATTGACTCTTTGCATAAACGTAATGTAATTGTCAATAAAAGCCTTTGACACTTGTGAAATGCTTGTAATTATACTTCAGTATACCATAGTAACATCTGACAAAAAGATCTAAAAACACTGAAGCAGCAAACTTTGTGAAAACCAATACTTGTGTCATTCTCAAAACTTTTGGCCACGGCTGTACATGGCCTGGAAAACTCTTCCACCTATTGGAAACTGTGTAAACAAAATAAAGCGATTTTAAAAATGTGTGTGCAGGTGCTGTGCCCCTGTGCAGAGCAGCAGAGGGAAAAGGGAGAGGGGAAAGAGTACCATTCTGACACCGACAGCCTGGGTCTCACAGCACAGGACCTGAGGGACCCTGGAGCCATCGTGAGTCTCTCTGTCTCTCTCTCTCTCTCTAGTATGTCTAGTGTCACTCGTATGTGCATTTTCCAACCACTCAGTGCCTGTCTGTAGCTGTATGTTTGTCTTTGTCTTTGTGTGTGTGTGTGTTTGACGCTCCCCCTGCCTTCGTGTGTCAGGTGTCGGCGTTCAAAGAGGGTGAGAAGCGTGAGAAGGAGGCACTGCGGAGACTTCAGGAGGTGAACCTGGCCAAGCCGGGCCTGGAGCGGAGCGACAGGGACGAGAGAAGGCGGAGCAACGGCATGGAGCAGGACGTCTCCATCCCCTCTGTGGACTTGACAAAGGAGAAGGAGGAAACCCCGAGCCCCACGCCCCCTCATGCCCCCAGCCCCACCCCCTCACCCACCTCCTCCTCCATCTGCGTCTGCGGCCGGCCGCCCCGGCCCCCGCTCCTCCGCTGCCGTTTATGCAAAGACTGGTTCCACGGCGGGTGCGTGCCCTTCCCCTCCTTGCTGCCCCCCTCTTTCGCCCCCAGCCCCGCCCCGCCCCGCAGCTGCTGGTGGGACTGGGACACCCGCTTCCTGTGCCCGCTGTGCCAGCGCTCACGTCGGCCGCGGCTGGAGACCATCCTGGCGCTGCTGGTGGCGCTGCAGAGGCTGCCCGTCAGGCTGCCCGAGGGCGAGGCGCTGCAGTGCCTGACGGAGCGCGCCATCACCTGGCAGGGACGCGCCAAGCAGGCGCTGGATGCACCCGAGCTCCGGCAGGCCCTGGACACCCTGCGGGCCCTTGGGGAGGGTCGGGGCCGCGGCGCAAAGAAGGACCAGCCTGAGGAAGAGGACGATGACGACGAGGAAGAGGAGGAGGAGGAGGAGGGCGATAGCAAGAAAGGGAACTCTGTCATCGTCCTGTCCGATTCAGAGGGAGGGGAGCGGGACGAAGGGGTCATCGACCTGACGGAGGACAGGAGCCCGCGCAAAATGGCCAATAAGAGAGCGGCAGATGCAACTCCGGTAAAAGATGAGGAGTAGTAGTCGCAGTAGTAGTAGTAGTAGTGGTAGTTATAGTAGTAGTAGTCATTGTGATAGTAGTAGTAGTAATAGTTATAATAGTTTTTTTTAATTGGGCTTTTCATATACCCAAGTGCATAAGAAACATTATACTACGAATAACTAACAGCAAATCATTGATTATGATTGCACAAAAGGTCAGAGTGCATCATGTAGTTTAACACTACCTTTTTCAATTTTTTTGTGCAGATGGGCTTTGAGAACGGACACAGCAAGAAGGAGAACTCTGACAGCCCCACAGGTCTGTTTCACCGTCACACCTTTTAAACGGGGCTGCGCCCATCTGGGTTTTTGTACAGCCAAATCGGCCAATCCAGACTTCTACATTAAGAACTGATCATTTAAAAACTAACTTTAATTGTCTGTCTTATGCATATTTTGTACATGCAAATCATAAACATAAACAATGTGATTAAATAAATCATAACAAAAACTCTCTGTAGCCCATATCAATGGTTTTGAACAGAGGAAGATGGTTTAAACATTTAAACACTTTTATGCGTATGTTGTACCTGTAAATCATTAAATTAAATTAAAAATGCATAAATCATAAAGGGAGCCAGTTGGCAAGGGAGCTATTGGAAAAAAATATAGCACAGTAACGTTAGCTGGAGTTGTCATTGGGACAGGGAACATTTCAAATTTGATTGTGTTCTGTTCAGTTTAACAATCTTGTTTTGGAACGTTTCTATTGTCAGTGGGTGTGTTTGCCATTTTTTACCCTTTTCAACCTTTTGATCGGTGCACCCCTACTTTTAAACCATTCGTCTACAAAATGTTGAAAATGGTCCGTGAAGGTTCCTTAAATTGAATACAAACTTCAGGGATGCGGTCATTTCTGGCATAAACTTGCAGGAACCGAAAATTCCATTAGAATTTGAATGAGAAGCTTTCCCTTCCTCCCTCTCCCAGGTGTGGAGTCCCTGCTCTCCCTGGTGCCCTTGCTGAAGGGGCCAGTGATCGAGCTCTCCCCCGCGGCCCGCGCCCAGCTGGAGGAGCTACAGCTGGAGGGGGATCTGCTGGAGGTGACGCTGGACCAGACCCAGGCCATCCACCGGGTCCTTCAGGCAGCGTCGCAGCCGCAACGCCACGCCCTGCACACCCTCATACTGGTGAGAGAGCCCGGTCTAACCCAACCCAACTAAAGGCTGCAGCTAAAAAAAAAACTTTATTTGCCATTTTGGTGCTGTATTTTATCATGCGACTCATGTTGTTTCTTCAGCTTTTAGAAAGCGCTATACAAATAACATTATTTGTAGAGTAATAATGAGTTTAGATCTTCCCTGAAAGGCATATGGTTGAAATTAATATTCTATAATTAATGCTCCCCCCTGTCTGCTCTACTCTCCTTCATTCCCTGTCGTTCCTACCCTCCTCTCTCCCTCCCTCCCTCCCTCAGATCGAGCTGCAGGAGCAGCGTAGCACGGGACGGGGAGGCCGGACAAAGGATTCCAAGAGGAAGAGGAAGAGTCAGAGAGGAGAAGGAGGAGGGGGAGGGGCGGACAGCATCCCACATTCTCAGGATGGCTCGGAGTCCAAGAAAACACGTTCCCTCAGCGACGTCCCCTCCGAAACTCTACTGCATACCCCAGAGGTATGGTCCCCCACCCAAACCACAGCATGTACAGCTAATACCCCCACCCAAACCACATTTTTGCGTTTACGTTTTAGGCATTTATTAGACGTTCTTATCCAGAGCAACTTACAAGATGAATACATGGTAAGATCAATCATTGTTCGCGCAAGAGATCAGTGTAGTGATACAGTAAAGGTTTGTAGCTGCATACCATACCTTTTTTTTTTTTAGACAGTCTTAAGCGTAGATGCATATTACAAAATGCAGTATTTAAACATAAGCAGTGGTGATTTCAATTAGTTAAATGTACAGAGTCAATGGTAGTGGAGTCTGAAGAGGTGGGTTTTGAGTCTCTTGCGGAAGATGGCCAGTGATTCCGCGGTCCTGACCGAATGCGGAAGATCGTTCCACCACCAGGTCAGGACAGAGAAGAGGCGAGACCGCGAGGAGTGTGTGCCTGTGGCCCGGAGGGATGGGACAGTCCGCTTGCCAGAGGAGGCAGAGCGGAGGGGTCTGGCTGGGGTGTAGGGTGTGATGACTGTCTGGAGGTAGAAGGGAGCAGTTCATCTAGCGGCTTGATAAGCCAGCACCAGTGATTTAAATTTGATCCGTGCTACGATAGAGAGCCAGGGCAGAGAGGTGAGTAGACTGGTGACATCTGTGAACTTGGGTTGGTTGAACACTCGACGTGTGGCAGCAGTTGTAATGGCTTGATGGCACAGGCCAGTAGGCCTGCCAGCAAGGAATTGCAGTAGTTCAGATGTGAGATCACCAGGGCCTGGACCAGGAGTTGTGTGGCCTCTTGGGTGAGGAACGGTCAGATTCTCTGGATGTTCTGGAGGGAGAATCCGCAGGTATGGGTGATCGCTGCGATGTGGCCTGAGAAGCACAGCACAGGGACTCTGGTAGAGAGGGTGTGGGGAGAGGAGATCTAAACCATGCCAGTGCAGATCCAGAGATTCCCATCTCGGCGAGAGATGGGAGCAGGATCTGGTGGTCAATGGTGTCGATTACCCACTGGTAACAATGGACTGAAACCAGGTATGAATGAGTCCCGCCCACTATTCAACACGCACGGAACTAAACTGATTGCTTGTTAGACAACTATGATACAAGCAATAAACTGAGAAGATGTCTTCAAATTGAACAATTAAATACTAAACCATGCTAAAACGGATAGATACAATTATGTAAAACAGAGCGAGGTTATGACCGCTAAAATTATTCAGGAACAACTGTTACAAAGTATAGTTACAAAGTAGCCAATCGATGACAAATCCAAAACCACATCGAAACCACAGCATGTACAGCTCCTACCCCCACCCAAACCACAGCATCTACAGCTCCCCCTACCTATGACATACCCCGAGCATCAATGTTACTCAGCTCTTCATTGATCCTTTTTGGCAGGCCATGCATCAAAACCCCCTATTTTTATAGTTATTTTTATAACTTTTCGATCCCCAATGGTTTTTGCCGGTGCGATCTTCGGACGAAGATCCTCAGGGCCGTTTCTGTTGATTGAAGACCATGACTCATTGATTTGTTAAGTTAGTTGAATGTGTGCCCTGGGAATAAAACGTGGCCTGTTTTGTGTGCGTGTAGAAATTAATGAATTTGGGTGCATTAAGAGTTGTCCGCTGTGTTTGTTGTTTTGGCTTGCTGCTGTTGTATACATTTACATGCTGTGTCAGCCCCAGCTTGACCGATGAACCTTTCTGTTCCCAGATCTTGTGATGAGATTGCTTCAGCCATGGGGAGGTGGCAGAAAAAACCCCGGGAAGACTTACCAATGGACAGAGCATCAAACTCAGAACTTAAGAAATAAGGAATAAAGAATGGAGGAAGGAATGCAGGATGTACCTCCTCCACCTCCTCCACCTCACACTTCATCTGCCTCCTCACATCCACTTCCCCAGCTTTCATTCCTTACACACTACTACCCCCCACTCCATCTCTCGCATATCAACCACTTGAAAATGCTGAGTGTGGCTGACCTCGTACGCTTGGGGGAGGGGGAGAGCGAGAGCGATAATCTCCTGGTCTTAAATGAATTTGAGTATGTTATTTTGGCCCCTCATGAGGTTCTGAGGTCTTGTCATACGCTGTGTATTTGTTCCAGACTGTTTTCCACAGCTTCAGTTTTATGACACACGTTGTTGGGTAGTGTTTTGTATATTGAGGACGGCCAACAATAGTGCAAAGCGCTAGTCCCCTCACTCACTTCAAATATTATTTTTATGTTTTCCAGGACTTCCAGGAGAAAAAAAAAAAAAAAAAAAAAAAAAGCAAGCACGTTGAGGCACTGTGCTTGACACACCTGTATTTTTTGTATTAGGTCTCGTGTTTTTGGAATTTGCCAGGAGCGGGAATTTGTGTTTTGGATAAGACAAAAAAAATAATTGGGAAGTTTAAAAAAAAAAAAAACATTAAAAAAAAAAAAAAAAAAAAAGCATACGTTTTTGGTGCTACTTGACTGTCCCATAACAGGTCCCCTCATACTGCTCCTCTCTTTGATCATCTGGCATTTTCTGGTGTTTCTTACCTTTTTTTTTTCTCCACCTCTTCTCCTGCTCACACTCACTCCCCCTTCGGTTCTTGTATCTGCCCCTCTTCTGTTCATCTTCTTCCTTTTTATCTCCTTCCCTTTTTCCCCCTAGATCGCACCCTTCACTGTAACTCAGTTTATCAGCATTTGATTATTTTGTTTCTTCTGGGTTCAGATAATTATATTATTAATATTATTGATATTGCTATATTATTGCAGACAGGCAATTGTGGGTTTGTGTATAAAAACCTTTTCATTTCAATGTTGCCTTTTTGTTTCTTCTCCCCCCCCCTCCCCCTCCCCCCTTCTTGTGAGTAATAAAGATTTAGAATTGTTTTAGGAATTCCAGACTCTTCAGTGTGTTAGTCCTTGTCTTGTCTCATAGAGCAATGGTTCTCAAACCATGGGTCGGGACTTCCTAGTGGGTAAAGCCAGAGGTTTAAACAAAACTTAAGTGTATAATTTGGACCCAGAATGTTTGGGCTTTTATATATAAAAAACAAAATTATATTGGGAGGTTCTGGGTTGATTTTAAAATTAAGGCTTGTTTTAGTGAAGCTAGGTAAACATGTTGACAAACTGCACTGCCCCGGCCTGGGCGAGGGCGAGCGGGCTTGTTGGAAAGGGGAAGGCCGGGCCTATCCGTCAATACTGGCTATGGCACCACCCTGACGGACACCCATCTGCACCCGTTTAAGGAGCGATCATTTACTCAAGTGTTGCCTTTATATAGAAGTTTGGTAAAAATGCATGACGTGGAGCTCATAGTAGAGGTTGAGAAATGTCCAGTGCTTTACGACCTTAAGGGATTGGCCAGGGTGTGTTCACACCTGACTTCCAGTTAAAGGGAGGGTGGAAGAATGGCAGTGCTCAGCCCACGAGGACCGTGATTTGAGTAACCCTGGTGTAAGGAATATACCACGGCGTTCTGTGCACTTTTATTAAAATGAACCATGATGGTTGTGAATCGTTAACCTCAGAATCGACTATTTGGTAGAAATTCCAAAAAGCCACAATCTGTATATACAGGCACTCCCTAGGTTCCATTCTTGAAGGATTACATAGGTCACATTTTTTGTAAGTTGGGATACACTGTATACTGTATTTAAGAGATTTAAAATGAAATTACTTTTAATCAATTATGTATTTTCCATCACTTTCAATGACCGTCTTCCTGCCCTTTCCATAACTAACGCAATCTTGGTGGGCAATTTATAAAATGTAATTACGGTGAAATACAATTTCTGTAAGCCGAGGTTTGCGTAACCTAAGGAGTGTCTGTAATGTAAATAAGGAGGCTAACATTAAATAAAATATTGCTGGAAAATATGTGAAATGCAGAGGCTGGGACAGTCAAGCTGGCACTTCCTTATCAACTAGCAGTAATTTACAGGATGAAACTACCGGAAACCATTCATTTCCAATGAGACAAACTACTCCATTAGGTCTAAGAAAATTACCATTGGAACACATCTAGGGGCTGTTCCTTGATTTTATTTGTTGATAAGCAAACACTTTTATGAAGGAATCGGACAATCAATGTAAAAAGTACAGAATTAAACTACAGCTGCAGGCCCCACCAGTCGATGGGAAATGTTGAGCCCTCATGGGAGTAGTTTGATATTTATTATTTAATGTTTGAGTAGGGACAGATAGAAAAAACAGACACATTGTGCTGATTCACGCTGATGTATCAAAACATTTGTAGCTTCCACTAATTTTCAGTGTTCGTCCCTACTTGGATTTTTAAAAGTCTACACCTGCACGTAGATGTTGGTTAAGACAATAAAAATACAAGAAATAAAATAGTTTTAGGACAGGACAGCATTGAAAAAGTATAACTACTAACAGTATTAAAAGTAAAGTGGCTTTGACCGTCCTACTCCTAGCTTTTTCACATGCTTGTCAAATTTCAAATGAGAGTCAAGGCTGAGTACTAAATATTTGATCTCAGATACCTGTTCAACTAGTTCTCCTTTGATCATGACATTAAATACATCTGGGATGGGCTGTTTTCTTAGGGAAAAGCAGATGGAGGCAGTTTTATGCAAGTTAAACTGACAGGCCTATAGTTCCCTGGGTCAGTACGGTCCCCCTTCTTATATATTGGAATTATAGTATCCTGCTTCCAGTCATCTGGCATTTCTCCAGTGATTATGGATTGCATAAAAATATCTGTCAATGGTTTCTATATAATTTCCCCAAGTTCTTTGAGTGATCTGGGATATATGCCATCAGGACCTGCTGCCTTATTTGTCTTTAAGTTTCTGTAGTTTTTGTAGTACTTCTACATCCCTTATCTCAAAGTCCTCCAAAACATTCTGTACCTTGGCTATGCATTTACGCATATTTATAACCTCTAGTAAAGCTCTCAACAAAGTAACTTTCTTATTCTTAATGCACTTAACCTAATCCTTAACTTTCCTTTTTCTACTACAAAATTGAAAAAACGTATTAGGCTAATTTCAACCGTTTTAGCTGATCTTATTTCCTTTTTAGCCTTAGCCCGCATATTACAATAATCTAACTTGTTTCTCTCCGAGTTACCCTTCTAAAAAAAAAAAAATTATAGAGTTAGAGGAGGCTGTCTTAACTTGCCAAAACAAATCTAAAATAACTGCACTGTGGTCACTTGCCCCTATTGGTTCTCCTACCTCTGCTGCAAATTCTATCAGGATTATTACACAAAACCAGATCCAGTATTGATTTCCCTCTTGTAGGCTGAGTTAAAGACTACCAAAAAGCAGTCATTGACCTTATCTAAAAACTCCTCTTCACATTTACCCTGACCTGTCACTACCTCCCAATTAAAAGAGGGGTAATTGAAGTCGCCCATTATTATCGTCTCTCCTTCAGCACAGGTTTGTTTTATGTTACCAAAGCGCAAACTATTTATGTTACTGTCTAAAGCTGGAGGTCTATAGCATACAACAACCAAAATGGCGGCGCTATGCCCGACAGCAGCCGACCACTTCCTAGCTCTTTGGTCGTTTGTACTCTTGTTTTGTGTCCTGGTGCGTTTAATTGTTGTACAAACTAACCTGTTTGTCTACCGATATGATCTGCAAACTCTTCTATGGAGGAAAAATCTGATCACCACGAGGAACACCTGGCACATCACAGCGTCTTCTCCCCGTCTCCATTTATCCCCCGGGACCATGGAGTGTGAACCGATGGACCCACCGTAGAGGCGGAGACCATCGCCGAGGAAAGCGAGCGGGTGCAAGAGCCAAACGGGAACCGCGGGCTCCTCTCACTACCCCGCTGCCTCTCCCCTCTCAAAATCGGCCGCCAGACCAGCGAGAGTCGCTGCACTGGTCCTCCTCGACCTAAGTGCAGCCTTTGACACGATTGACCACACCATCCTCATTAACCGCCTCCAACAGGGGGCTGGCATCACAAACACCGCCCTGGCTTGGTTCAAGTCCTACCTTGAAAATAGAACTTTCTCGGTGAACCTAGCAAACTGCTCCTCCCAGAAAACCAACCACACCTGCGGAGTCCCACAGGGTTCGATCCTGGCTCCCATTCTCTTCAATCTCTACATGCTCCCCCTCAGTCAGATTATCACTCGGCACAACATCTCGCTCCACTGCTATGCCGATGATACCCAGGTCTACTTACCACTCACCACAGACGACCCCACTGGTTTAAACCGTCTGAAGGACTGCCTGGGAAACATCAAGGAGTGGATGTCGCAAAGTTTCATGCAGCTAAATGAGAGCAAGGGCGAGATAATCCTGTTCGGCACATCCACCTCTGTCAGCCAGATCGCTAACAACATGGGTAGTCTGTCCACCCTGATAAAACCCCATGTCAAAAACCTGGGAGTCTTCTTTGACTCCGATCTGAAGTTCGACAAACAAGTGCGAGCAGTGGCACAGTCCTGCTTTTTCCAACTGCGTACCATTGCAAAAATCAAATCATTCCTCTCCCCCCAGCGACCTTCAGAGGGTCACCCTCACTCTGATTTTGTCAAGACTGGACTATTGTAACGCCCTCTACTCTGGTGTGGCCGAGAAAACCATCAACCGCCTACAACTCGTCCAGAACGCAGCTGCCAGGCTCGTGTCGGGCACCAAAATGAGGGACCACATTTCCCCAGTCCTTGCATCCCTCCACTGGCTCCCTGTGAAGCAGAGAGTCAACTTCAAAATCCTCATGCTCATCTACAAAGCCCTAAACGGTCTCGCTCCAGCCTACATTGAAGAACTCCTGGTCCGATCATCCAGCTCCAGATCCCTCAGATCCAACGACCAAGTTTGCCTGAAGATCCCGCAGTCAAAATTGGTGACAAAGGGAGACCGAGCATTCGCTGTTGCAGCGCCGAAACTGTGGAATAAGCTCCCTCTAAACATCAAGTCTGCAAACACCCTACAGACTTAAGGCCATGCTTAAAACACACCTTTTCACCAGAGACAATCCCTGAGTTAGTTTTACTGTTGTGTGACAGGTGTATTTATGTCTTTATGTTCTCTGTCTGTTTGGATGGCTGACTACTTTGCATGTTCCTATTGTTTTTGTCTTTTGTTTTCTTCTTCCCCGGGCTGCGCTCCGGGCTGATGTAACTACTGGTTGGGGGGCGCAATATAAATGAAACTATCATATCATATCATATCATATCATACTCCTATATTAAGCCCCTTCTCATGATCTCCCAGTAATCTAATCCAGATGTCCTCACAAGAAACGAATGAATTAATACCTGGAATTTCCTGCACATTAAGATTGTCTTTCACATAAAGGGCCACTCCCCACTCCTCTTATATTAGTTCTATCCTTCCTAAACAATTTGTACCCCTCTACATTATATTCATCCCCATCCGCTGCGCCAAGCCATGTTTCAATAATCCCAATGATGTCATAACCCCCATTCAACATGACAGCCTCCAGTTCCAAAAATTTATTTTTTATGCTTCTTGCATTTAAACACATGAACTTCAGAGCCTTACTCACACTTACATTGTCCTTCCCCCACATAACTGTGCCGAACCACCTCTATTCACAATATGATCTAAAAAATCTTTATTAATTATATCCTCAGATTTATTATACTCTGCCCTGGTATCTTCCATCTGGGCAGTCTGTACCTCCCTATCCATAATACTACTACTAATTTCCCTCCTTGGCCCCCCAGTCCCTAGTTTAAATATTCCTCCGCTACCCTAAGCATATGCTGGCCCAATGCAGCTGTACCCCTCCGGTTGAAGTGTAGCCTGTCCCACTTGTACAGGTCACCCCTGTTCCAAAAGGAGTGCCCCATAAACCTGTATTCCTCTTTCCAGGTTTGTAGCCACGTGATGATTCTGGCAGATCATTTATGCACAAACTAAAGAGAAGTGGTCCTAGTACTGATCCCTAAGGAATTCCTGTTTGACTTTTCAGGAATGATGATTTCATATTATGACTACACATTGTTCATGATTTTGTAGGTAGAAGTCAAACCCTGTGATGTTTTTTTCTTAGAAATTGAATTTGAAGTTTTGAAAGCAAAATTTCATGATTTACAGTGTCGAATGCAAGAAATCAACTAAGACTTCAAGAAATACTGCCCCCACCAGTTTGCCTTTATCAAGGGAGAGTTTGCTTTCCAGTAGGAAGCAGTTTGCGCACTCAGTAGAAAGCTTGGAAAGAAAGCCACATTTTTGAGGATGAAGATAATGGTTATTCTCCAGGCATTTCATTAGTTGCTTTGCAACCACCTTCTCCAACACCTCCAAAATTGGGAGTATACTGATTGGTCTGTAGTTGCTGGCCTAGTCAGTTTTTCCAGATTTAAAAATGGGTATCACAACTGCTTGTTTCCAGCACTCAGGGAATTTTTCATTGTTGATGGATATATTTATCAAATGTGTAAGAGGCTTAAGTACATCACTGCATGTCTTTAAAAATGCTACATCTAGCCTGGCGGATGGCGCAGCGGTCTAACGCACCACGCTTCAGAGTGGTGTGCGCTGCCCGTCAGGGACGCGGATCGAAACCCGTGTCTACCAGACCGGCCCTGGTTGCCAGCCTGATCGGAGGCGGCATTTGGCTGTCCGTCTCCGGGGAGGGGGGAAGGAGAGCCGGCACGAGTTAGTCGAGGAGAAGGTTAAGGAGTCCGTGGAAGATTTCCTGTCTCGAAAGAGGCGGGAACACTCAACCAGGAATGTGTGTCTCGATCAGCTAAGTCAATTTCCAGAGAAAAGTCAGACACCAAGAAGCTGAACCTGGACTTTGATTTAAAACAATAGACCCGGTAGGGGGTGGCAGCTGGAGGTGCAGCTCTGCTTAACCACAAGTTCAAGTTTTACACTGCAACACAAGAAAACACCAATAAATGTACAATTTAAAAAAATTGTCTCAAAATAACATACCATTCTGCATTTCTCTTTCTGAGACATCACTACAAAATCCACTGCAATTAATTTCAATAGGGTAAAACAGCAGGCAGTATAACAGGCTGACTTCCAACACTGACCCCTAGGTCTTTCGAATTCAACTCCTTTTTAAAATAAAAAGTAGATTTAATTTAGAACACTACTTTATTAAATAAATAATTGGATGCCCTACTCAGCGCTTTCCCTGAGGATGGCACCCCCGTCTTACTCCTCGGTGACTTCAACCTGCCGCTGGAGACCTCTCAGGCCTCTGCATTCCTCCCCCTGCTTCAGTCTTTCGACTTCACCCTGGCTGAATCCCCATCCACCCACAAGGCCGGTAACCAACTGGACCTGATCTTCACTAGGAACTGCGCATTACCTAACATTACGGTATCTCCCCTACATGTGTCTGACCATTGCTTTCTGCCTTTCTCTCTCCCCCTCTCCTCTGTGCCTAAACCATCCTCACCTGCTCCCACTGTCCTTGTCCGTCGCAACCTCCGCTCTCTCTCCCCCGCTGCCCTGTTGGCTACTGTTCTATCTTCCCTTCCCCCTACTGATGCCTTCTCTCAGCTACCTGCTGAGGAAGCATTGTCCATCCTACTTTCCTCTCTCTCCTCCTCCTTTGACTCACACTGTCCTCTATCCACTAAACCTGCACGCCTCCGACCCCTCGCCCCCTGGCTAACCGACTCCATTCGGGCTAACAGACTGAAACTGCGAGCGGCAGAAAGGAAATGGAGAAAATCCAAACCCCCTTTCCAAAATTCAATCTTCAGTTTCTAACCCTCGTAAACTCTACTCTACGTTTTCCTCTCTCCTCACCCCTCCTCCTCCCCCAACCCCCTCCTCTCTAACCACGGATGACTTTGCATCCTTCTTTCACGAGAAGGTTGATGTCATTCGCAACTCCTTCCCCCCAACCTCTCCCTCACCCATCTCGCTACCTAAACCTCTCACCCCTCTGTCCTCCTTCTCGCCCCTCCCTGACTCGGACATCCTTCAACTTGTCCTCTCCCACCGTCCCACCACCTGCCCTCTTGATCCCATTCCTTCCCCCCTCTTCCAGTCCATTTCTATGGACATCCTCCCCTTTGTCTCCAATGTCACTAACTCCTCTCTTTCCTCTGGCTCTGTCCCCTCTTCCCTCAAATGTGCTCATGTTGTCCCCCTCCTCAAAAAACCCTCTCTGAATCCTGCTGTTATTTGAAACTACCGACCTGTCTCTCTCCTCCCATTCCTTTCCAAAACGTTAGAGCGGGCTGTCTATAACCAACTGTCTGCTCATCTCTTACAGAACGACCTGCTTGATCCCAACCAATCTGGGTTCAGAGCAGGCCACCCACAGAGACTGCTCTCCTTGCTGTCACTGAGGCACTTCATGGGGCTAAGTCCCAATCCCTTAGCTCCGCCCTCCTCCTCCTCGACCTGTCGGCGGCATTCGACCACCGGATCCTGCTCTCATCTCTCGTTGAGATGGGAATCTCTGGATCTGCGTTGACATGTTTCGAGTCCTACCTGGCTGACCGGTCCTACCAGGTGGCCTGGAGAGGATCCCTCTCCTCTCCCCACACTCTCTCTCCCGGAGTCCCGCAGGGCTCGGTGCTAGGCCCCGTCCTATTTTCTCTGTACACCAAGTCACTTGGCTCTGTTATTTCTGCTCATGGTTTTTCCTATCACTGTTATGCTGATGACACTCAACTGTTTCTCTCCTTCTCTCCATCTGATACCCAGGTCCCGGCACGGATCTCTGCATACCTGGCTGACATCTCCGCATGGATGTCCACCCACCACCTGAAGCTGAACCTGGGGAAGACAGAGCTGCTCTTCCTCCCAGCGAAGGGCTCCCCGATGATTGATGCGTCAATCACCGTGGAAGGCTCCATAGTGTCTCCGTCCCAGTCTGCCAGGAGTCTTGGGGTAACCTTGGACAACCAGCTGTGCTTCTTGAGCCATATTGCAGCGATCACTCGGACCTGCCGTTTCTCCCTCCACAACATCCGGAGGATCCGACCGTTCCTCACCCAAGAGGCCACTCAACTCCTGGTCCAGGCCCTGGTGATCTCACGTCTGGACTACTGCAATTCCTTGCTGGCAGGCCTTCTGGCCTGCGCTATCAAGCCACTGCAACTAGTCCAGAACGCTGCTGCTCGTCTGGTGTTCAACCAGCCGAAGTTAACCCACGTCACCCCTCTACTCTCCTCTCTGCACTGGCTCCCCATCGCAGCACGCATCAGATTCAAGTCACTGGTGCTTGCTTTTCAAGCGGCCTTAGGTACTGCTCCCCCATACTTCCAGTCACTCATCACTCCCTACACACCTCCCAGACCCCTCCGCTCTGCCTCCTCTGGTAAACTGACTGTCCCTTCCCTCTGGGCGCCTGGCAGCCGCTCCTCGCGTTCTCGCCTCTTCTCTGTCCTGATCCCTCGCTGGTGGAACGACCTTCCGCAATCGGTCAGGACCGTGGAATCACTTGCGATCTTCCGCAAGAGACTCAAAACCCACCTCTTCAGACTCCACTACCACTGAACTCCATCTAGCTAAATTGTCTTCACCACTGTTTACTTGTTCAACACTATACTCCCCCCCCCAAAAATAAATTAAAAAATTAAAAAAATTCACTAACCTTTTCCTTCCCGGTGTTACAGGTATGGTACGCAAATGCCTGCAATGATGTCTATTGCTGTATTCCTGCACTGATCTCGTGCGCTAACTATGATTGTTCCTACCATGTATTAATGCACATCTTGTAAGTCGCTCTGGATAAGAGCGTCTGCTAAATGCTTAAAATGTAAATGTAAATAGGCAAATAGTGACCTTGGTATAAAAACATATATACATTTATCCTTGCAAAAATCTCTCTTAAAAACAGAGCTTAATGGTAATATAAAAGAAACTAACAACCAGAGAGTTACAATGTCAAGTAATTACATCACACATTACGTCACTGACGGAGTGAGGGAGAGGACAGGCAAGATCCCGCATTTCAGGTCGGCCATACCTGCATGTGAAACTTAATGGCAAGACAGTACACTAACGTGCGATACGTAATCGGTACAACTTTAACATCTTACTCGTTACACAACGTGTAAATACACCACCCATAAGGCAGGCAACCCTCGCCAGAATGTGCGTCGTCACCCTCGCTCCAAAAACCCAGTTTAAATGAGAAAACACAGGGTTTATATAGCCCGCATTTCCGCCTGGTAATCGTCACCTCATCTCATCTCATCGTCTAAGCCGCTTATTCCTGGTCAGGGTCGCGGGGGGGGGGCTGGAGCCTATCCCAGCATGCATAGGGGCGAGAGGCAGGAATAAACCCTGGACAGGTCGCCAATCCATCGCAGGGCACACACACCATTCACTCACACACTCATACCTATGGGCAATTTAGACTCCAATTAGGCTAACATGCATGTCTTTGGACTGTGGAAGGAAACCGGAGTACCCGGAGGAAACCCACGCGGACACGGGGAGAACATGCAAACTCCACACAGAAAGGCCCCCGGCCTGGATTCGAACCCGAGACCTTCTTGCTGTGAGGCGACAGTGCTATCCACTGCACCACCGTGCCGCCCGTAATCGTCACCTGGTGCATTCAATTTCCCTTATTAGTGTTGCCACAATGAGAAGGAAAATGCGAGATATATTCTACCGGTCAAAAGTTTTAGAACACCCCCATTTTCCAGGTTTTACTGAAATTTAAGCAGTTCAACTCCAATGAATAACCTGAAATGGTACAAAGGTAAGGTAAACTGCCAGAGGTAAAAAAAACAAAAAAACATTTAGGTTACAAAAACTGAAAAAGAATGTACATTTTTTTTTTTTTTTTTTGGCAGTGAGTAGTTTCCTACACCATCAAAAGGCACTTGGAAACTGGAGGAAACTCTGACAGGAAGAGATCTGGCAGACCCAAAGCCACAACAAAATCAGAAGACAAGTTTCTGAGAGCTTGCGTGATAGGCAGCTCACAGGACAACAGCTTCAAGCACAGCTTAACACTGGTCGAAGTAAGGAAGTCTCAGTTTCTTCTGTGAAGAGAAGACTTCGAGCTGCAGGTTTGACACGTCGAGTGGCAGTAAGAAAGCAATTGCTAAGATGGCAAAATAAGAAAAAGAGGCTTGCCTGGGCCATGAACCACCGCCAGTGGACTACTGAAGACTGGAAGAAGGTCTTATGGACCGATGAATCAGAATTTGAAATCTTGAAATTTTGAAATGTTTTTGTAGGCCGTCCAGAAAGCGAAAGGATAGTTCCTCAGTGTGTGACACCAACTGTCAAACATGGAGGAGGAAGCGTGATGGTCTGGGGCTCTTTTGCTGGATCCAGAGTCGGCGACTTGCACAGAGTGACTGTTAACCCACGTTAACCCATTACCTGTTCGCTGAAAAGGGCCTTTTTGTATAACTCAGAAATGTACATTATTTTTCAGTTTTTGGTAACCTAACCTTTTTTTTTTTTTTTTTTTTACCTCTGCCAGTTTACCGTTTACCTTTGTACGATTTCAGGTTATTCACTGGACTTGAAGTGCTTAAATTTCAGTAAAAACTGGAAAACGGGGGTTTTCTAAAACTTTTGACCGGTAGTGTACTTCTACGAACTCTCACTGTCACTATCTGCAGCGCATCATTTAACTCCAGAGCTGGTTACACATTCCCTTAACCACACGGTTTCGGAGCCCTTTGTATAATACCATGTCAGTGTTTGAGCGGCTCTTTAGGAACGTTTTTACTGCCAAGCCCCGCTGTTTCATCAGCTGTCGTTAGGGTGGCCATACGTCCTATTCCGGACAGTCCGGTTTTCAAGCGCTCTGTCCTCTGTCCAGCACGTTTTCAAGTCTAGACTAGAAAAACACTAAATTCTTCTTTATATCACGTTTGGAGATTCATATTGGTTTATGTATTTGTCAAATAATGAATCGCCTGTGTCATTGGTCTAATAAATGTCAACAAATACCACACTTTAATATGACATTCTTACGTACACTATGGGCATGAGCGCCAAGCTACGCAATTTTTCTTTAAGTGCTATCTGAGAGCATTCGGTGCTATTGTAGCCAGCCCTGCAAAATGCAGAAATGGAAGACTTCATACAACCCAGTGGTCAAAAGACCACAGATTTATTTCTAAAATCAGAAAAGAAGACTATCATGCCTTCTGTACAATGTGTCGGTGTGAGGTTGACGTGTAAGCGAACAGTGTCAAAGCAGAACGCCAGATCTGCATTAACTTTACTGAGGGGTGCACAGAAAGTTACCAAAAGTTCCTGGCCAACAGAAGGGTTCTGGAAAATGCCAGGAATGGACAGAAGTAACAAAAGTATACCATCCTACTGTGAGTACACATTTTCAATCTCAGTTAGTCTATATAGGTTATGGCTTTAAATTGATCTTATAATTACATGTTAAATTGCCGCTGCCCGAAGTGTCCTCCATTCTGGGGTTTTGGAAATGGCCACCCTAGCTGTCGTACCGGTGTATTTACCCATGTAAGTTGTCTTTGTCGATTTCAATGGTTGCGTCTTTTTAAAAACTTGCCAATAATTCCTCCAAATGTGGACAGTAATTCATCACAGCACGTGTTCGGGCCACTGTGGTCTAAAATATCATCCCACCTAACGCATTACAATTCTGTCTCCAGGGCCGTCAAGTCACGTTTGTGACCAAGTCACTGTAAAGCCTCTACATGCTTCTGCGTAACTTGTGCGACATCTTCGCGGTTCGTGCAATGCAACAATGTCGCAAACACTCCGCAATTTATACGTCTGCGTAACCTATGCGACATGGTGTCCTTACACTTCTGTACACTAGTAGGCATCAATGTATTGAACAAGGTCGGTAAAGTTTTCATGAAAGCTGGGAAACACCTGTAACTTTGAACTTCTTCAGCCAATCTTTCCTGAAGCTGGTTCATTTTATACCGTGTCTAACAAATTATGCTAGCTATGAATGATGTACTAGCTCGATGAACTATGACTATGACAGCTCCGCCTCCATTCGCTAACCAACCAATCAATGATGCGCAATATCTACGCCAAATGTTGCGCTACGGTCGCGAGTTAGATTTTTCTGCTAGGTACGCGACATCCTCTGCTACACCCTCTGCATAGGTCGCAGAGGTTGCATTGATGTTGCAGAGCCCTGGTTGTGTTGCTGTCGCGTTGCTGCCGCTCGAGCATGTAGAGGCCTTTATGCAACGGTTATACTCAACGGTAGCATAACCTACTGTATGCCCTCTCAGAAGTTGAGATAAAAGAATAAGGCCCTAGGCTAAATATTTTCCTTCAGTAATATTATTTTCTCTGCAATACGGCAGTTATAACTGTAACACTGTATATTGTATACAGCATATATTTGTGTGTACAGTATCTCAACGAACACAAAACTCAACATCCCAACAAACAATACAAAACAGCTTCATCATTTCAATACACAAGACCACAAACACACTCTCTCTGATTGTCTACCTACTGTAGTGCAACAGGACCTACAATGCATTGCATTTGCTAAATATAAAGGTAGTGTATGATAAAATCTTGCGACGTTAGAAATAGTAATATACTTTTATTGCTGCTCGGATCGTCGGCGATTCAGATGACCTCAGAGGGTTAATCGCCCATTTGAGCATGATGGGGTTGCATTATTATCCCCCCATGGCTGAACACACGCTCCACTGGAGCACTTCATGCTGGCACTGCCAAGACTCTCACTGCCACACAGAAAAGTGAAGGAAGAGTCTTTCTGTTCAGAGCCTAGAACAAGAGGCTGCTCTGTCCTTCACAGATATCAAGTTAGTGGCTAAGCGGATATAACTAACACTAGCTGCTTTCCTGGCTTTCTTTCGATATGCTGAAAACAGCCCTGCTTCTTCCATAGGATGGTCCTCCTCCTCAGTGGCGGTTGAGGACACAGAAGCTTGTACGTGTGCGTGCCAGACAGCACACATATGATCTGCCCAATAAATCGTTAGTTTGAACATCGGGGCTAACGTTACAATATATGCCATTTAGCAGACGCTTTTATCCAAAGCGACTTTTTCAGTATATGTGGTCCCAATGGAAATTTAACCCACAACCTGAGCGTTGTCAGCGCCATGCTCTACCTACTGAGCCACACAGAACCACACGCCCTGCCACGTCAAAAATATAATTAAACAATATACTGTTGTGTTAGGAGTTCTGAAATAGAATATACAATGTTCAATGTTATTGTTATGAGTGCTGAAATAGAATATACAATGCTCAATTTTACTTTTGACGTTGTCAACCTTTTTTTGCCAACGATGTTGGCCAAATGGGCTTGATGTCTGGGCAGCTTCACAATACATCCTGCAGATTCATGTGTGGGTGTGGGTGTTTGACTCACAAGCTAGCATCTACCAAACAAGCCTTACCTCTCTTTGTGGGTTTTCAGATGGCGGACAAAGTTTGACGTTGGTGAAATCGCGTCAGATAGTTTTGCAAACAGCAGTTCTTTTTTCCAACAACAACAAAATGTTTATAACGGTAAAGCATTATTTTTGGAATCGGTCCAGATGACATGGTGCTCAAATGCTGGCACTCGCATTGCATACAACTGTAGAGATGTGTGCACGTGTGTGTATGTGATTGTGTGCGCGCTGGAAATGAAGAATAATAATTTAAAAATATATAGGAGAGAGAAGACATCACGCATAAACGCTGGAAAAACATTCAAAACAAAGTCTCTTGTGTCATCCAGCTCAAGTTCAAGTCTAGTCCCAATTCATAGACATACAAGTCAAAGTCAAGTCTCAAGTACTTTTATTTTTTGCAAGTCAAGTCTGAAGTCTTCAAAATTGTGACTCGATTCGCACTCCAGTCCAAGTCATGTGACTCGAGTCCACAACTCTGCATTTGGGTATTGCGAATGTCTGTGTTTTTTGAGTAATGCGCCCCTGAGAAGCACTCTCTTTGACAGCCCATTTACAAGATTGTAGGTATTTATTAGGCCAACAAAGGATCAGGTCAATTCGTGTTTGGGTGTTACGTGTTACTATGGTTGGTCCTAGAACTGACTGACTGAATTCAAATTTTGACATTACGGTTTTGAGGGGTTTTTTCTACCTTTTTTGTCAGAACAAGTGATATTAAAATAAATTAAAAAAACATCACTTCTGACCTATGTGTAATTGTTTTGAGCACTTCCTGTAATCTTTCATAAAATTCAGCATTACACGCAGGGGGATTGTACACAACAGGAATATAAAAAAAAAACATATGTGGTGACAGGTAAACATTCAAGCCTATACATTCAATCTGAACATAATTTCCCAAATTTAATTATGTACACTTGAAGGAGTCCTTAATGTAAATGAATACCCCACCTCCCCTCCCTGTGGTTCTATCCTTCCTGAAACACATGTACCTAGGCACATCAATAAATGTATATGTAGCCAGGGGCCTGTCTCACGAAGCAGGATTAGTGGGTTAATGAGCTAACTTTGGGCTTAACCCTATATCAGAGGTACAGATTCTCCGTGGAGGGAATATTGTATCTATGCAAGCTTCTAGAGCCGCATGTCACAAATGCCACTCGTCGAAGCCATGCGATCACTGTGCAGCAAACTGTATATATTGCCCTACTTTTTCTAGTCACCGGTACATATATGTATTCCGTTGGTGATGCGGAGAACCTGAGCAAACATACAATTCATATAGTTATATACTGTATATATATATATATATATATATATATATATATATATATATATATATATATATATATATACTGTATATAGTTATCAATAATTAATACAATTTACTGTTGCATGTTAAGTGCGGTGTAATTTTCTTATAGGATTCCCAAGAGTGATTGGTACAATAGATTGCAGTCACATTCCCATCACTGCAGCCCTGGGTGAGCCACAGTTGTGAGACTAGTATTGGGCGAAAAAGAACAAACAAATAATTTTGAACGAATCATTCTCTTGCTCGAATCATACCGAGTCTGTAATGGTACGCACTGGTTCCTCCCACTCGAGTTTCCCTCGCCAGCAGCTCTTCCAATGTCAGGCTAGTTGCGCTCCCTTCTCCGTCGCCCGCCTACTCTTTCAACCTTATATGCACTGAGACAAATGGCTTCTGTAAATGATCAATGTACAGGCTACAGTGAACCACAGAACCACTGTCAATGATCGCCATATAAGTATTGCAAGAGGCTTAGACAATTTGTTGCAGTATACCTTCTCAAGCAAACGTTTTATGGTCTGGTATTGAGCTGTTTTGACTGGTTCCAAGTTGTGGTTTTCCCCACAGGACTTTCAGCAAAGTCGAGCTCGACCCCACTCGACTAGACATGGCAGTGGTACTGAATACTGATACAGAAAACTCAAGCTCGACTCGACTCAACATGGCAGTGGTACTGAATACTGATACAGCAAACTCGAGCTGGACTCGACATGACGGTGGTACTGACACAGCAAACTCGAGCCCGACTCGACATGACGGTGGTAATGAACGCTCTAGACGCTGCTCGTTTCGGACCAGACAGCCTGCAGCTGAGCCTGCGGTATTTGGCAAGGCTCGCTGCTGTAGTTTTCTGCTTGGTTGGTACTTTCTGAGCCTGTTGATGACGTAGGAAATATGTTTTCATTATGAAAACATATGCGTGCTCTATGGATCACCCCCATTTTGAATAAGCCACCACAAGCCAATCAAAAAGCAGCATTAGTCTGCATTATAAAAACCCCTAACACATTGACCTATATCAATAATAAAATTCAATAAGTTCATAGAACTTACTTGCAAAATGTCACATCCAGTTTACCTCATGGGGTTGCAATAACAGGAACATTCTTCAAAGACAATTGATACATTTTCCCCAAATTTGGACAATGCACAAGGATGATATCTGCCATCAACAAAAGGGCTTTGGGACTGATTTGCACCATCAGGGCACTGTAGACTTGCTGTATATTACTTGGTTTAAGTGCTTGGCCCCAGTAATCACTGCTTGCAGCTATATTAATTATTATTATAACTATTATTAAGCTTTATCAGCTGAGAAACAATTTCTTAGTCACATTGATGACCTGGCGAAATGAGGTGGGTAGGGAGTGCAAGGGAGTTGGGTAGCCAATCAACTGCAGAGGGGATGATTAGACAGGAACAGCCTGTATGGAGCCTCACTTGTTCAGCTCAATAACTTTAGAGCACTACAAGCCTAACCAGGCTGTAACTCTGATGTGAGATAAGTCTGCCCAACTTCTGGGGATGTGCTTTGCGAATAAACCAATGGTCAGTTACTATTTCTGACAAATCATGATCTTGTGTAGTAGGGGCTCCAATTGGAAGCGGCGATTTAAAGGTATACTAAGTGGTTTGACGTCACTACATGAGAGGTAGTGGTCCAAAGACCTACATGTACTTTCATTGTTGTGCAAACACACAACAATGAAAGTACATGTAGGTCTTTGGATCATAGTATTGTGTTGCCAGTTGACTGTTCATAACTAATAGCAAGAAATATCAATCCATTTTTATATGGAAAGGACGTTCATGTGTAAATATATTTGATTCTAGATTTCCTATACTGGTACTTAGACATTCACTAATTCACAGACCCATAAATCTACTATAGCTAAGTCTCATCCACCATGGCAAATGTGCCCATCAGCCACTGCTTGGTCGTAGCCATTGCAACTGCCGAAATGTGTTGAGGTAGGCTTGTTACAGATGATGGCTATCCTAGCAAATGCTAACTAGACTTGCTCACCTGTCAAGGAGGAAAGATGCAATCTCAGCATTGGTGCAAATAAGCTAAGCCACTTTCAGCTCTTGCCATCTCAAAAACATTTTCTACATCTAAGTACATTTTGTGTTCAATGTTTTTTAGTTTTTTTTAAGTTACATAGCTAGCAAATGTTATTATTTTCTTTTTCTTCTTCTAACCCAAACTAGGTGGCAAACAGGAACAACTAGCGCCAAATTCTATTGTGGCTAATGGTTGGATTGCAGTTTGTATATGTTCCAGCGCGTTTGTTTAGGAAGTTGCCCGCCACTGAGCGATGACGCCAAATCATTTAGTGTGCCTTTAAGCCAACGCAACCATTGATCTATAGCATGACTCTGGCTAAGACTAATAAGAACCAATCAGTTTGCAGGAAACCAATCTCACAAACTGTAACTTGCCTTTCCAGACATTATAATATATGCCATTTAGCAGACACTTTTGTCCAAAGCGACTTGCAGTAATGAATACATACATTTTTTAGTATATGTGGTCCCAATGGGAATTGAACCCACAACCTAAGCATTGTCAACACCATGCTCTACCTACTGAGCCACACAGAACCACACTACAGAGACTACTTATGATTTGGAGGGAAGAGCAGGTGATGGCGAATGTACTAATATATATATACAGTACCAGTCAAAAGTTTGAGTACACCTGCTGGAAACTAGGTTTATCTCATAATTGGCAATGCTTTACACCGTATACGTTTCTGTAAATACTTTAAAATGACAAAAAAATGTTTTACCAATGAACAAAATGAACATCAAAGAAATGTTCAAGAAAATTATATTGAAAATTGAATCTTGGATTCCTCAAAATAGCCACCCTTTGCTGTGATAACAGCCTCACAAACACGGGCCATTCGGTTAATACGTTTCAGCAGGAAATCACCCGATATGTCTTCCCAGCTCTCCTGCAGCAATTCCCAGAGAAACTTGTGGGTTGCTTTGCTTTGACTCTTCTGTCCAGTTCGTCCCATACAATTTATATGGGATTGAGGTCTGGACACTGGGCAGGCCAGGTTATCAGTTTGAGTTGTCCTTCACGTTCCTCTTTCACCAGGTAGTTCTTGCACAACTTCAAGGTGTTTCGGGTCGTTATCTTGCTGAAGAATGAAGGAGTGCCCGATTAGCCGTAGTCCAGATGGAAGGTGTACTCAAACTTGACTGGTACTGTATATATAAAAAATATAATAATAATAATAACCCATGAGACCCTTGAGCATCAGAGTAAGGCTGTCCAAGTTCTATCAAGTTTGTGTCGAGAAAATGTATAAGACAACATTTTAATATAAAAGTTTTTATTTCAGAACATTTCCTTTGAACCAGAACACAGCCTTAATCTACAATACACTGAACAAAACAGTTGTGCACTTTACAGAATGTAGCTTTTCCAAGTCTTAAAATAAGAAAAATGACCCACTAGCTTTACAAGACATACACGTACGAGTAAAAATCTACAGTTCTAGACATTATCCAGTGACAAACATTTTTTTCTTTTGTATTTTTTTTTCTATAATTTATTTTATTTTATTTTAAAGGCCTGCACAATTCTAGATGTCAATGGCATGCAAATAATTTACAATATTAAAACAACCCCAAGTCATATCAGGTTTTAATTTTGCAATCTTGAGGCAATTGGATTTACCATCCACCTTCTCGTGGTGGTGCAAAACAGTTGCCTCTTTAAAAACCTTTTACCCCCTGTAACAATGGAACACAAGCTCATGTTCCGTGTGGGGGCTCTACTCTTCCTGTGCTATTGTAAGCTTGTAAGGACTGGTTTGTTGCACCTCTGCAATGCTGTGCCAGATGAACCGTGTGCTTTCCAATTATATTGTGTCTAATAATAATGGCCCTTAGCATTACTGTGCTAATGGCATATCTGTGCTATTCTCTGTCCTAAACCCACTCTACAGCGTTATTGGGGTATACAGAAATAGCTGAGGATTGGGCACTCTTGTCTACTCAGTGTGCTTCAGAGGGAATGTTCCTCGTTTCCTGTAGAGTGGTCAGTCGATTAAAAAACAAATTGGTTGATACATTTTTTCATATTAATTGAATCAATTAGTATATTAATCAGATGTCAGTTTTATTAGCTTTACTTAATCTGGTGTTCATTCCCAATGCATTCTTAAATTCCAACACAGTGGCATTCAGTTTGAGTTTTTTTTGCACACAGATTTTGTGTGTGCACGTTTGTATTTAAATTTGAATATAGGACAAAATAAAAGTTGCTCATTTTCAGTTAGTCTCCTTATAATTGTGAGCAAATGCTTAGCTCAAACGTAGATGATAGCTGAAACATGTTACACTGCCCTTATTTGAAACTGTACTTACAATGCAAACAGGATACTTAGTTTTTTCTTTCACATTGTCCTCTGCATCTACCCTAACAAGTCAATTCCCCTTAAGATGTCTGTACCACGTTGTGTTGTTGCTCAAATGGGCTATCAGGGACTGTATCACACTGGATGTGTATGATTTCATTATTTTAAATTACTGTTTGCTTTGAACAGAAAATAGATAATTTGTTACCTATATTGCTGTATGGTGAACACATTATGCATTTAATTGTTTTTTTATTAATTGAAAAAAAAGAAGATTGTTTGTTCCACCATTGCATTAATTAATTAATTGCCCCCAATTAATATGTTAATCCTTGCAGCCCTACTCGTGGTTAGTGTGCTTATAGAAGAGGAGTACTAATGTGCCTTCCCACAAGGAACAACTCTCCACTTTAGTTCAAAAGTTCAAAAGGCTAATGTATCTAAACACAACGTCAAGGCACGGTAGCCCATTTAATTAAAAAAAATTCTGTTTTGTAATCTGCACTTCATTTTAGTCGATATACAGTGTCATGCTTTGTGCATCTTTCTGTGAACCCCCTGATGTCATGTTTTACCAAAACTGCATCATCAGTACGGCAGTCTTTTTCCCACTGTCTTCTTTATAGTACAACAGTATCCTCATAGGTTAGGCCCAGAGCAAATCATCCCCTTTTCAATTTGAGCTATCCAGCTGTACCTTCAGCCAGCTTGTCTGTGTGGCCCCATAAGACCAAGGCATACTTCAGAGTCCCAAGTATCCTAGAGACACTCACCTCTTTTTGTAAAAAGCTAAGTGACATGTACCATTGCACAGCCAGTTTGTTCCTTGAGTTTGCTGTTCTGAAAGGGCACTGAATTGTCCCTTCAGCCTGCTGCTTTTCAGTTTCTTTGGGTGGGTTGCAGGGTGGGGAGAACTATCCACATGTATAACCACACATAGAAATAGTCTTAAATCAGATAAGTTGCAAGACAAATCCTGGCTGTGGCAGCCTGCCATGCTATACCACAAACTTTGAAGGTTTGAGTGCAGTGACTATTCCCTTGCGGAACTCAGGGTCCTCCAGCGCAGTAACCTCCCACAAAAGTTGCTTGTGTCCTTTGAGACCTCGGTCGCCTTTCTTTCATTGTGCTCTTTCTGCCATACTGATTCCAGAATGTTGAGTTATCCCTCGCCGTTGTGAGAAGAACAAGCAACCCTGTACTATACTGTTTTCTCTCTCTCTCTCTCTCTCTCTCTCTCTCTCTCTCTCTCTCTCTCTCTCTCTCTCTCTCTCTCTCTCTCTCTCTCTCTCTCTCTCTCTCTCTCTCTCTCTCTCTCTCTCTCTCTCTCTCTCTCTCTCTCTCTCTCTCTCTCTCTCTCTCTCTCTCTCTCTCGCCTTCTCTCTCTCTCTCTCTCTCTCTCTCACGTTGCAGTGTACACCACAATGGAATGTTCAGTCTCCTGCAGTATTAGCTGTGTAAAAACAAATCTATTCAGTTTGTCTGCCTTTACCACGCTTTCCAGACTTAATTCTTGGGACTTTCAAGACCAAATATTCCCTCTAGGGAGGCAGTTTTGGTGATCATGTCATTACTATGGGCCTGAACTGCTTCAGTATGGCCATATGAACATATAGTGTAGAAGAGCACAAACCCACCCTTGATAAAGAAGAACACCTTTGAACATTCAAAAGTCTTTCCAATGCACCGAAACTGGGATGCCACAAATTTAAGTTGCTAAGGCAGATGTTCCTCTGCGTGGTTTAGGCGGTTAAATCTTCCGCTAAACAAACAAAAGCTTTCTCAAAATTGTTGTGAAATGGCAAATCACTTTTGGCGGGTTCTGTCTGGGTTCCTTTTGATTCTCCTTCACTATTCTCTGTTAGTGTCCGTTTGAGAGAAGTCTTTTTTTCATCACTTAGTTATGTGAAATTCTTTTGATCAGTTACAAATGTCTGTTCCCACCATATTACTTTATTTCAGCTTCTTCAAGGAAAAAAACACTTTCTCTCTCATCCCACTGTAATTCCCTCTCTGGCAGTAGTGACAGGTAGCAGCGTGTGGTAGATACTCTTACCTTGCTGTCTTCCTCCCATCTTCTCTCCGGCAGTAATGACAGACATCCTCCCTTTCTCCCTTCCTCCCTCTCCCCTCTCTTGCAGCTCTCTCCCTCCACAGACTTATCTCCCATCTATATTTGTCTGATCTCCCTCACTCTTCCCCCACTTAGACAGTTGTGACTGACAGCAAGGGGTTGTAGACCTTCTTCCCATCGGGGGAGCGGGTGCCGTGGGCCAACAGCTCCTGGATGGTGATCCAGTTGTCCAGAATCCTCCGACTCCTCTTCTTCATGCTCTTCCGCTGGCTGAGCTCCAGTATGCTGGCCTCCTGTGGTGGCCCCTGCTGGCCGCCCTTGCCATCGGCGCTGCCCTGCTGCTGCTCCTTCTCCCGCAGGCAGTCCAGACGGCTCTGCATCATAAACTCGCGGCGGCGGCGGTACTCGCGGGCACGCATCAGCTGCTGCTTGCGCTCCTCCTTGCTCCAGTAGCGGCCCATCTTCATCTCACTCACCGCGTCATCGTCCGTGGTCATTCCGCTGCGCTCCTCCCGGATCTTCATGGCCCGCGCCTTGAGCAGCCGGTCCCTGACAGGCCTCTTGGCCACATATCGGGACCCGTCACTGCGCACCTTCACCTTCCATTCCATCCTCGGGGAGGTGGGGGGCAGCGGCGGGGGTGGGGGCAGGAGGAGGGGCGCGGGGGAGGAGTCCGGTCTTGGGCTGGCCGCAGGGTTGAGGGAGCTGCCGATGCTCATTGGGCTGAGGTCGCCACTGGTGTTGTCCCTGACGACGGCCCTGCCCCCCCTCTCCTCTGCGCAGTCCACGGGGGCCAAACCCTCTGAGGCGGAGGCAGACCGCAGCTGCATGCAACTCTGGTAGCGCTCAGGCAGCTTGGCCAGGCGGTGGCGGCGGGAGAAATAAGGGCTGGTCTCTGCGCTCCGCCCGCCGCCCCTGTCCAGCGTCCCGCTGCCCTTGGGGCTCCTCCTCATCGCCCCCTCTGACCCCCTCCTGGCCACCCCGTCCCGGGACAGGGATCTGAACTTGGTGGCCGCTGTGGGGCTGGTGCGTCCGCCGGCGTCCTCATACTTTCTGTTGCCATTCGGGGAGTAGGGGCGGTTGAGGTTGACCTGGCCCCGGTCCCTGTGCCTGCCAGTAGCGCAAGACCGCAGGGTGGCTGAGGCGCTCGAGTCCTCACCCCCATGTGTGGAAGGTGGTGGGAATTGCTCGCTCACCAGCGGGGTGCTCCTGCAGCTCTCCCCGCCGGTGTTATAGGCGCTGGTGCTGTCCTTGTCTGACCGCTCCCTCTCGGGCAGCTCGGTGATGTCCGACAGCTCATGGTGGGAGGGGTCCTCGCTGCCCCCCCCACCCCTAATCCCGCCCCTGCCCCCTCCTCCTCCAGCGGCCAGGCCTTCATGCAGCGCTCCCTCAGCTGCTGCATTTTCTGCGCCCGCAGGATGTTGCGGCACTTGAACTCCAGGTGGCGCAGCTCCTCCTCCAGCAGCGCCATCTCGTGCTGCATCAGGCTCTCGTTCCGGTTCATGTCCAGGGGGACCCGCCCCCCTCCCTCTCCCCGCCCCCGCTCTGCCCCCAACGTCAGCAGTGCATTCCCGTTCTTCTCGTAGTAGCACTTGATCTCCAGCAGCTCCCGGTACCGCTCGCACTCCTCCTCGGTCAACCCCGGCATCATCATCACCACAGGGTCCAGGATGTATCCGCCCCCACCCCCGCTCCCTCCGCCCCTCTCCCCTCCGCCCCCGCCACAGTCCAGCCCCAGCAGGGAATCGGTGCTGAAGTGGAACTCGCGGGAGTGCAGCAGGGGCGGTGTGTCGCCCCGGCCCGGGCGGAACTTGCGCATGCTCCCCGGCGTGTTGGTAGCGTTGGTGTTGGAGGCGCTGGTCTGCTCGTCCCCCAGCAGGTCATGCTCAGAGGACTCCTCGTTCCGCGTGCTCTCGTCCGTGCGCCCGACGCCGCTGTCCAGCTCCTGGCTGTTGCTGAGGACGGTGTGCCGGAGGGACGGTGTGTCCCTGAACGGGACGCGGCCCCGCCTCTCCGACGCTCCGCCCACGCCGCCCCGCCCAGCACCCCCGCGGGAGCCCCCCTTCCTCTGTCGCTGGGGACTGGGCAGATGGGAGGCATTGTCCAGGGCTTCCATCCCCATTCCAACCTGCAGCTCCAGCTCCAGCTCGTCAGGGTCCAGCTGGTTGTCGTTCTGTAAAGGGTCAAAAAGCGGGAGGCATTATTTCACTTATTTATGATGAAAAATGTCAAACCAAGTAAGTTATTAGACTGATTTAAATAATTAAGAGCAGAAGTTAGCATGAAACCCCGAAATGGATCGGCCCTCATTGTGCACCCCTGCTGTACTATATTATCATAGACTGAGTCTGCTCATTACGGAGGACCACTGCACCACACAACTCTCAGTCTACAAACCTTTATCCAAAATGGCATAAGAGCCAGCTTTGTTTTATCATCTGATATGTAATTCATTTTAAGATGAAACCCTTGCAATTTGGCCATTTATAGAGGAGATCAATGTAACTTGCAATTACAATACTTTTATCGTGCAATTACGTCGGATGAGCATTGTAGCATTCCATCTTGCCCGCTCTCTCCCCGTAGACTATTTCTACAGCGGTTTTCCACTGAGAGAAAACGGGCGCTTCAGCCACTGAAATCGTCTGGTCAAAATGTATCTGACTGAATAACTAGTTCAGCACCTGAAAACTTTCTTTTGAAGATAGAAATTGGACACCTAATCTGAGTAACACCCACATATTCCTGCCACAATTTCAAGGAAGTAATTGAGTACTTAAATAGATTTTTACTAATCTGTGTCTGTTTGTTCTGCCTGCTACCCCATCAAGCTGAATAGAAAAATCTTGCTTTACAGCCATCTCTTTCACAATGAAGAGCCCAAGATTATTACTATTTTTTATTACATATTTTATTAAATAAAATAAAATTTATTTTTATTTAATAAATATTCATTTTTGTAAGATTTTTTTTTGTAAGTTATGTTTAAGAAAAATGGGGTGAGCATGAGATGTGGGCATTTAAAAGAACACTTATTTCATTTGATTAACAGATTGAAAATTGCATAACAATTTCGCTGGTGGTTAAGCAAAATTTTCCATTTACGGACACAATTTTTCCAGCTCAAACACTAGATGGCGATATAAAGCCAAATATAATTGTTGATTGTATGGCACAAGCTACAGGTCTTATCAGGCACAATCACCAGCAAATGGTTCAGGAGGATATTTTTACAGCAGGTTTCCATGGAGCCAGTAGCTAAGGGATATACTGTGCTTTTGTCATTTGTTTTGTTGTTTTTAAATTAACTGCAATTTCCTTCTCTGCGCACTAATAAGTGAAACACTGGACAGCCCACTTTGAGGATCTGGGCGTGGAACCGAGGTGACTGAATGAGATTTGAAAAGTCAAGTGTTTATTATGGTAGTTATCCTACAATGTCTCATATCTAAAATGTTATTGTTAGTGGAAGGCGCAATGATATTAAAATGATGTACGTACATTCTATCTAGCCATGCTATAATGTAAATATCGGTGCTGCCTGGAAGTCTGGTTGACCAATCAGCATCCAGGACCGGAAATATCCATTTTATAATCAAGGATAAAGAACATCCTTGTCTCAGCCCTCAACGGTAGTGTACCCTCCCCACCTGGTTTTCATTCCAACCATAATCCTGAATTATTACAAACTGTTAATTTGTTAATTGTTCTCAATTAGACCATTTTAATGTCTCTATAGCAGGGGTGGGTGAGGAGGATTTGTTTCTGATTGTCATACCCCTGCTCTTTATTACTTCATTAGCTCAATCATTTACATGATTTGATGTTTTAGCTTTTCTTGATATGCTAACAAATGAGAGCTGAAGTTCTTGTGTCCCTATATGAAACGGTTTAACTGTGGTCAAATCTAAGAGTGAACTGGTGTTAATTAACTAATTAGGCCAGGGTAATTGTGGAAACAAAAACCTGCATACCCACCAGGCCTCCAGGAATGGAACTGCCCACCCCTGCTTTCAAAGGTTCAAGCCAGATTCGCAAAATCGACTTTAAAAGCTCAGCTTTTTACATTTCATTATTTTAGATTTTATTATTCAGAGTTTGGAAATGAGTAAAATAAATGTGGATCTTCATGCACTCTCCCCCAGAATTTAATATTGGACACCTTGGGAATATTACTACACAGAGCATAAGCTTCTTGGTTTTTGCAACAAAAAAAAGGTGTGATTCTCAAAACTAGTGCATCCCCTGAGAAACAACTGCAAGTTTCCACACCAAGTTTCCACAAGTGACTGTGACTATGTGACGTGAGATCACATGAAAATCGTGCAGAATCATTTTTCCATCCACAAAGATAGCTAGGTGAGTTCAACGGTTACCAAAACTAAGTAGCCAAATTGTGTTTGTGAAGAAAATAAGTCATACTTGCATGTATTTGTAAGTCAAAGTTATGGACAAATGTTGATTGGCTCCAGGGCTAAGTTGCTGGTTTTGATATCCCACTACACTGATGAGATTTATGTCATATTTTATAAGGTTTTGAGCAGTGTTCTGCAGGGTCAACATTTCTCAGCAATATTACAATGAGCTTCTCTGAACAGCAGTAATTTAATTAAAATCGGGATGGCCCTGTCTGCAAGTGCAATTGACTGGATTTCTGATTGTCTTCTGCAACTCATTTCAATTCGTAAAGCTCTCCCTTCTTTTGGTCCCTCTGACAGTCAAGTGCATGCTCTGCTTGATCCCTGCTCTCTTATCCTTTCCCTCCTTTGTGTGTCTCTCATCTGCTTATTCTGCCTTTTCTTTTTTCTTTTACTTTCTCCTCCCTTCCCTCTACTGATCTTTATTTTCAGTATCACTTAAGAACAGCAGTGTGTGAACATGCATGCATGTTTGTGTGCATGTGTGTGTGCATGTGTGTGTGTGAACACGCGTGTGTGCATGTGTGTGTGTGTATATATGCATAATGCGTGTATGTGCGCGCGTGTGTTTGTGTGTGTGTGCATGCATGCATGCATGTGTGTGTATGTTTGTGTGTGTGCGTGTGTGTGTGCATGCGTGTGTGTGTTTGTGTGTGAGTGTGTGTGGGTGACTGTGTATGTTTGTGTGTGTGTGTGTGTGTGTGTGCTCTTGTTGGGGTGGATAGGGTTTACTCACATTATCACGGTAGATTTTCACCAGACTTCCCTTCAGTCTCCACTGCATTAATGTGGTCAGCATTTTGTCCTGCGTTGTTATGGCAACGGTAGTCCCATTGCATGTGTGTGCCTGTGTGTGTGTGTGTGTGTGGCCGTGTATATGTGTGTGTTCTGTGTGTGTGTGTGTTTGCGTGCGCGTTGTTTGGTCTTTCCATGCCCCTTGATAGAGGGCCTATTGGCCAAGTTTAGTCATTTAATAATATTATCATTCCTCAGCCCTAGTGCCGGCCTGCGTGCACATGAGGCAGTGTTGCTGTCGTGCTTGTATAATCGTGTCTAGTGTGTCTGTGTGTGTTTAATGGAGGTGGCGGGTGGCTGTCAGTGGCAGTATCTCCACGGTCTGACATTATACACGCGTGACAGTCAAACAGTCGTCTGCCGCGGCTTCAGAGAGGAAGCCTCCGTGGAACAGTGACCTTGAGGGAAACAAAGGACCGGGCTACACTGCGCTGCCTGGAACGAACCCTCTCTTCCTCTCCCTCCCCCCTCAGTCTTTCTTTTCTTACATATTCGCCTTATTGGTCTCCTATTTACACCCCCCAATCCCTGTTTCATATCGTTTCTATGTTGATCTCAGACTCATCAGCAACTGATCTAGTTTGGTTGTTTCCATATAGAACTGCCCCGTATTTACTGGTTTCCATCATTGTGAGGTATTCACCTTGTATTATCCCTTGAATTTAGATTTGGTACTTCAAAAAATAAATAATTGGTCAGCTGAACCATTCATTTATATGACAATATGTTGTCTTGGCAACACAGTATTTTCTAGCTATCAAGAGGAGGAAAATCGTTCATAATCCCCAGTTACATTTGTTATTCGGAAATGATAGAAAATGGTTGTGCATATGTATTTTTTTTATTATTATTTTTTTTTTGCAGGATCTGATTAAGATCCTGAAATCAAACACAAAAAAATATTCTGCCAGTAGCAAGGATATTGTCCAATATCTTGATCCTAATTAGGAATTTAAGGGAATCTTTAAGATCCTTAAATATTACAGGATCCTGGTAAAGATTGCTACTAGGGTATCACAAATAACATTTAGAACACAATCATTTTGGCCCAGGTCTGCTTGAGCGATCATGGACTGCACTTGCCCTGCCACGCCAAATAAATCCCATCAGCCGAGCTGTCCCACACAGCTCACAGCGCCTCAGGACATTACAGCATTGTGCTGCTTCATTGTGAATTTCGTTGACTACATTTATGATGAAAATTGTCAACCTATTTTTATTTTTTATTTTTTATAATTAGTTTCAGATTTTTTTCCGTCTTTCTCCCAATTTAGTAGCCAATTATACCCTCTATTTATTTTGATTTGCCCTCCCTACACAAACACAGCTTGTTTCTACGAGGCAAGCTAATTTTCTGAGGGCAGCGAACTCCGCTTCCTTCGACATGGAATTCGCCCCCCTACGTTCTGGAGATACCCTCACGCACTTCTCAGCGTGTTCATGCCGGCTCACCCTCCCCCTGGGACAGACAGCTAAAGACACCCCCAATTGGGACTCCTCACCAGGGCCAGTCTGGTACAGTCCGGTTTCGAACTGAAACCGTGATAGGCAGCTCATACTTGTAAAGGACCAGTCGATACGCGTTAGACCACTACTATATGGCAAGACGAAAATGTCCATCTCAATGCTGAAAAAGTTTGCCAAAGCTTTCCCTTGTCAGATATCAGAATCTGTTGATCCAATAAAGCTGCAGAAGCTTTAGAATCAGAATGCTAAATGCATGCCCGTCATTGGCTGGATACCCTACATGAAGTTTATGAACTGATCGTTTGCCCATTGCTCACCTTGTTTGCTATCATAAGTTTAGTAATCACCATCAACTGAAATGTTAGCTATGCTGTTTGAAGCTAATTCAAATAATTGTACAGACATGTCCCTTCTCGCTTCTGGGATTGGAAAAACCCAGATTTAGCAGCCTTTTCAATATAATTGCGCCAAGGACGAGTTGAGGAACGATGCTAATAACGTTAGATGCACCTATACACTGTTGGGGGAAATAGAACCAATCTGAAGGGCCACAGAAGCCATCCTGACATCTATGCAATGATAAGTGGGGTATGAACCCATCCATTTTTGCATGTGTAACCAAGTTTTGGCAGTTCTAGTCATCCACATTTCCAAGTCATTTACACCTGTGACATATCTCATGGGCATTGAACTACTGGAGAGAACTAGATGTGGCTGTAATTAGGTTATGACTAAAATGTGACTAAAACAGTAAGTGAGGGAACAAATAAAAGCTAGCTTGTTAGTTAGTTTAATGAGTGAGGGAATTAGTTAGTGAGTGCATCAAGTCTCACCTCTATTTCGGGCCGGGCTAGGAGCAGTGAGATGTTGGTGCTATCCTCCCGGGTCAAGATGGCCACTGCCTCCTCTCGGTTCTGTATGTCCACTCCATTAATCTGAGAGATAGAAAGGGGGGCAGAGAGAGGGAGGGGGTAAAAAAAGGAAGAGAAAGGAAGGGAGAGAGAGAGAGATAATGAGGAGAGGGATGGAAGAGAAATGGAGGGAGAGAGATATAATGAGGAGAGGAATGGAAGAGAAAGGGAGGGAGAGTGGTGGAGGAGAAAAGAAGAGAGAGAATGAGGAGAGAGAGGGAGGGTGTAATAAAGGAAGAGAAAAGAAGGGAGGGAGAGAGAATGAGGAGAGGGGTAGTGAACAAAGGAAGAGAATCAGAGGGTTGGAGGAGAACAGAAGACAAAGGGGGAGAGAGAATGATGAGAGGGGTGGAGGAGGAGAAAGAGAGAGACCGAACAAGTTCACTACGCAGGCTCAATTAGTGCCGGCATGTCGCAATAAAACCACAAGATTGCCAGTTAGTCACGGAGGTGGGATCAGCATCTTCTGTTTGACTGATGTTTTAATTTTGTTGCTGTTGTTTCTGTTCAGTTTTGATTCCGTTTTGTCAATTCTCATTCATCCCTGTGGACCAAATGATTGTAGAACTTGCCATGTGCAAGTGAGCAGGTTCACGCAGTGCTCAGTCCTTTTATTAGCCTACATTTAATTGAGTTAAATGATGAAAGCACAGCTGGTGAAATCTAAAATGGGATATCGCAGGATTATGAAGATACGGATGGAAAGGACATGAGGAGATGTCTATTATCTATTGTGCAAGTCTTTTTTTAATTAAATAAAATGGATCTCTCCCCAATTTGGAATCGCCATTTGGAGCTCTCGGGTTGCTAATGTGACACCAGCAATCCTCCAATTCACTGGACTGTAAGCCCTGTTTTAAACATATGGTACAGGCCTTGGTAGACTGAAGCAGAGTTCGCCTTGACCCCAGCTCTATTCCTCGAGTTTCTGGAAAGGGAAGGTACAGTGTATGAGTTTTCCTGTGATCTGATTATAATCTATAAGAAGTTACTTTCAGCATCATATTATAGGTCAGTGGTAAGCGAGATCATGATGCGCCAGAAGATATGACTGACCATTGGTTTTTAGCAAAGCAGATCCCTGGACTTATTCTGGGATTTTATTCCCACCCGGACTTCCTCTCTGGCTAGCTCTTTAGAATCCCTGGCAGGAAGAGAACTGAACAGGGCATCTCTCAAATGCCATTTCTTCAAAAGATTGACATGGTAAATTTGCTCTGATTTCTTACTTCCAGGTTGTCTTACCTTGTAGTTCTCCTCTGTGATTCACTCAATGACCTCATATGGTCCCTTCCAGGTTTCAAAAATTTGCACTCAACAGTTGGGATAAGGACCAGAACTCGCTCACCTGGCTTGAACTCTCTCGGTTGGGCTGGGCGGTTATAAAAAAACTGCTGTTGGCATTGTGTTCCCATACAATAGGATAAATGATGATCATTCTGTCCCTCATAGCTCCAACATATTCAATCAGGGTGCGGTGAGGGCAGCCAGACCTCTTTGGCAATATCCAGCAGACCCCTTAGCTTGTGGGAATACAGTACGTCAAAAGGTGAGAAACCAGTGGGAGATTGAGGAACTTCTCTTACCGCAAACATCAGGTACGGAAGCGGCTGGTCCCAGTTGCGTCTATCCTTTTTAATCGCCTTCCATAGCATGACCTTGAGGGTTTTGTTGAATCTTTCTACAAGGCCATCTGTCTGGGGGTGGTACACTGAAGTCCTCAGCTGTTTCACTCTCAGGAGCATACACGGGTCCTTAGTAACTCTGGACATGAAAGGACTCCCTTGATCTGTCAGGATTTATTTTGGGATCCTAACCCTACTGCTGAGAAGGAACAATTATTTGGCAATTTCTTTAGCTGTAGCATTTCAGAGTGGGATTGCTTCGGGATAGCGAGTGGCATAGTCAACTATGAGTAAAATATACCGATGTCCCCAAGCACTGTTAGGTAACAGTCTGACTATATCCAAAACAATCCTCTTCAAGGGGGTTTCAATAATAGGCAATGGGATGAGAGAGTTTATTTATTTATTTATTTATTCTGATTTTATCCCGTTTTTCTCCCAATTTGGTAGCCAATTACACCTGCTATTTTCAGGTCAATCCCTCCCTCATAGGAGACACTCATCAGGCTGTCAACTGTAACTCCGGCACCCCAGAGCCACTCCTGTGCGCAGCGAACATCTTGTCAGCTTCCCTCCCTGGAGTGGACAGCCAATTGCCAGCCCCGGTGGCACTCCCGGCCAGAGCCAACTTTGGTGCGGCCGGGGAATCAAACCCTGGTCGCTGTGGTCAGCGTTGAACGTTGAAACCACTAGATCACGCGGAAGACCCTCTGGATGAGAGGGTTTCTAAATGTTGGCCTTGGAGCAGTGAGCTGACACTGGACAACTACAACAAAAGTTTTCAACTTCAGGCCTCCCGGATGGTCTAGCGGTTACAACGTTCGACGATGGCCACTGCAACCAGGGTTTGATTCCACCGGCCATGGCAGCAAACTCACAATACAAGGGGGGGGGGGGATTGGCATAACAAATAGAGAATGTAATTGGCTACTAAATTGGGAGAAAATGGGTAAAATCAGAAACAAATTCTTTGAAAAATGTTAAACTTCCTTATGGACTCCAGGCCATAAGAACCGCTGCAAGACTGTCTTTAGTCTTCTCCATCTCCAGATAGGCACCCAACAGGTGTGTGTGAGCCAGATTCAAGACTGTTCTATGATGGGGTTGGGGCACAAGTAGCTGCTCAAGGATGATGTCATTTTCATTTTTTACCATCTGGTAAAGCAAACCATTTTCCACAGAGAAATGGGGATATGTGGGTATGAGTCTATTCCCTTGTACTACACCCTCTAAGACCTGTAGAGCATTCATCAGAGTGTGGTCCTGTAATTGGGCAGTTCCATACTAGTCTGTTAGGGAGGGAAAAACCCTGGCTACCTGGTGGTCCTCGTCACTGGAGTACAGGAGGCTTATCTGGTCCCTGACCTCCTCCTCCACTTCCGGGGCTGACACCGTCTCACCTGGGTAGTCCACTGCGCCGGCAAGAGCATGTGCTAGAGAGGGGGCTTTCAAAAACTTCATCAAGCAAACACCAGACTTATTTCTCTCAGGGTTTGTTTTACCTTTACGCTTCCGTGGTTCCCTGGTTAGCCTGTATTGGGCTTCTCTCCACAGCATTTGGAGGGCCGGACAGTCACATCCTATTAAGAGGTTAGCTGATGATCCGTTTCGCCTCATAAGGCAAGGCTCGAAGATAGCAATCCACCACAATGGTTTCAACCACAGCGGCAGAGTTGTTGGTTTCTGGCTGGAGCCACTTCCTGGTGACATTTATGCCCAAGGGGTTTGATCATTTTGAAACGCCCAGGTATGGAAACGCTGTGCCATGCCAACTTTAGTGAGCCTATTCCTACTCATGATCTCCTGATGCAAGTGGTCATAGTTATTGGCTAGAGCTGGGTCAAAATCCTGGAAGGCTTTCTGGGACTCCCCGGACAGAAAAAGGGCTAACCTTCCTTTGCTCCTCCAATAGAGCCATATCGGTTTCATGTTGGGCCCGGTTGCTCTCAACGAACAGCTTCATCAAGGCTTGCATTGCTTCTGGGCAGTCACTTGTGGATAGATTGAAAAAAATGGCTAGTCAGCACTTAACCCACACAGTTGCCCGCATTCTCCACCATATGTGACAGCATGAGAGGTTGTTCTCCAGACTGTCAGGCGTAGGTAGTGCAAAGATTTCAAGAAGTACGGCTCAAGAAGGTTTGGGGGAAAAAAGGTTAACTCAGGCATACAGTATGTTGAAAAAGGTAAAAACAAAATATTTTCTTCATCCAGTCATCAACTTAAAAGATTTACTGCTATAATTGTCCATCAAGAGAAAAAACTCAAAGATTGTATCTTGGTTACCGCCAGCTGAGGATTCTCCAGGAGAGGCCAAGAACACAAACCTCCTCCCATGGCTTCCTCCCTTTTGTCCCTGCCTGTAGTGAATATATAGGTATTCCATGAGGCAATCACTGTTCTTGATCACTTTCAGCTCCACCGTCCTGCACACGGGCTCTGGGGCTCACGTAGTTCTTCAGGTGGCCGCCATTTTGTAGTTGTAGTCCTGACTGCAGTCATTGGATAGGGACATATCTGCCCTCAACCACCACGCCTCTCATGGTGTCACAATATTTACATTGAAACTTCCCCCGTGATTTTGTCAAATCCCCTAGTTGATGTAGCACAGGGTGGTCTTTGACCACAACACAGAATCAAGACTGTAAGGAAATTTCCTTCTATTGCTGTTCTTTGGGAGTCTTTGGAGCCCTTTGTAAGGAATAAACCACACATTATTCTGCTTATACCATGGCTACTGGCAACAGAAATAAACAAACACTCAATTAAACAAAATGGTGTACAGTTGTGTTGCTGTTACAACATAGCTCTGTTGTTAACTTGGTACCTTTTTATCGCTGTTTTCAGTTTTGAATCAATTGTTCAATTGACATAGAATGTTGGACAGCTGTATTGATTTGGAACTGTGATAAGGCCACCTTTGCTGGAACTACTTCATAGCTGTACATTATTATATTTCTCAGAGCGGTTTACGTAAGGAATAAACCATGACAGAGTGGTGTGATGCATTAACCACCCTGAAGTTTTGGCATTCCAATTTGGCATTTCTTTTTTTTTGGTTAAATATCTTTATTGGTGAGAAAAGGGTTCCATACAGTTCACAGTAATTCACAATATCATCGCCATATTTCTTTTAAATCCCTCCCACCCGCACCCCCATATCTAAAAGAAATAAAAGAAAAAAATGGGGATTGACATCTCTTGTTCAGTAGAAACCAGTGTATTACAGAATACCATTTGGTGGTGCAAGTCTGAATAGGTATAGTATGTACCAGACTATCTGTCATATTAAGTACAATAAAATCAGGGTTGTAGGGAGCAGGCCTGATTCTCATAATTTTCATTCTGGTGGAAGACTGGGTAGGTTTTTGAAGTAATCTATAAATGGTTGCCATAAACTGAAAAATCTATCATTGGTTCTCTGAGGGTAAATTTTATTTTCTCTAAATTCAGGAAAAACATCACATCTTTTAGCCAAGTAGAAAATGATGGGGGTTTTGGGGATTTGCAAGCTAATAATATTCTCTGCCCCGCCTGGAGTAGTGAAAGCGATAATATCAGTCTCACTAGACTTGCATGGCATTCTTACATCCAAACCCCAGATAGTGTGGACCCCAGATAGTGTTTTTCCCATGCAGATTCAGAAGGGGGCTTGAGGAAAAAGTAAAATAGTTTTTTAACAAAGTGGCGAAGTTGAAAATATCTAAATAGGTTGGAATGAGGTAATCCGAACTTTGTGCAGAAAGATGTAAAACGTGTCACTCTCATAAAGGTCCTTGAAACATTTCAAACCTGACTGACTAGAAGTAAATGTTGAATCCAAAATGGAGGGAGTGAACAAGTGGTTGTTGCCAATCGGAGCCCACGTGGATAAACACAATTTAAAGTGACACCAAAATTTCATCCAGATCTTTAGAGTTGAGAGCAGTATAGGATTAGATGAGTGACAGGAGGGACATACAGGGAGGGATGGCAAATTTCGCATTTCATCATATGTGAGTAAAACCCAATAATCACGGGCCGCCGGGTGGTGCAACCAGTAAGTGCACTTGTTCTAAGTGCAGCTTGGCCACTGCAACCTGGGTTTGATTGGTTGCAGCACTGAGCTCATAATACAAGGGGGGATAGTTCAATTAGAAGAGGGTACGATTGGCCACCAAATTGGGAGATAAAAATTTAAAAAACAATAGTCACCTGCAATATTCTGTCCCCCTCACGGATACGGCCATCTTTTGCTGCTATGCTGTTGGGGTTGACCTGGGAGAGAATGGAAAGCCAGGGTGAGTGCCTATACGCTGCCGAAAGAGAGCTAGTTAACAACAAAAACACATTCCCAAGTCCCAACAAGTGCATGCATACCATATACACTCCCCAAATGAGTGAGAAACAACACAAATACATTACCACAAGTTAATGTAGCTAGCTAAAACTGACTGTAACAGTCGCCAGTAGTAGTTGTTGTAGCTAGTGTTGCTATGCAGTTGCTACCTAGCTAAGTAGTGATAGCCTGCGCATACTGTCAACTCACCCTCCACTTGCCACATGCAGCCCATCACATGTAAGTAGGATGCGGTCTCTGCACTCTAGCTAGCTAACTAGCTGGTCAGCTAGCTAAAACTGACTAGCTAGCTAGGTATGTAGCCAGTTTTAGTTTTTGTAGCTAGTGTTGCCATACAGTAGCTACCTATCTAAGTAGTAATAGTCTGTGAATATGATCTATGATAGATAATCCATCTAGTAATCCAGCTAGCTACTTTGCTAAATGTTTAAGCTTGCTTTGGCAGTGACTGGCCAATGACAAAAACAAATGATGCTGCCCCCCTAATTTCATCTCCTGAATGGGCGACACACCAAAAGCGGTTCTGCTTTCCACTTTTAACTCTCTGTCCCAGAAAAAGACCCCTAAGAGGACAGAAACATTCCCACGGTCACCCTTCCTACCGTTGTGATGCAGCTCGTTTTTCTCCTCACCTCTCCCACGTAAATGCCAAGGTCCTCTTCATCGTCTGTGCGATAGCATACTGTCAGTCCCAACTTATCCTGCTGGTGAGGTTTGTACAGCTCCACCTCCTGATTGGGAAATTCGATTTTATTTCATTATTACTCTGATCTGTGTGTGTTATTTGTTTAACGTTTATTGTTTCATCATAATCATAGTGAAATGATTCCACAGACTAGAGTGTATGTGTATTGCTGTTCCTCTTCGTTGATTTTTTTTCATGGCAGTAAAACAAATCAAATTGAAACCGAGACAGAAGGTTAACATGAAACTCATGTAGTATGCACTGCTGTGGCTTAGACACAACTTTAGATGTTCAAAGGTATGAGCGTTTGACAGACTAAAGAGAAGTAAAAGATCCATATAATTTCTGCCCTCTTCTTCTCTCGTTATAGCTCAGTACTGTTTAGATTGAAATTTGAGAGGGAGCCAGACCTCATACTCCATTTCGTCTTGCCTGTCGACCTCATGCTGAGAGATGTCAAAGTAGTCGTTGGGGTCGTAGTAATCATGCTCTATAGGGGGCCTGAGAGAGAGGATGAACAAACGTCATATTTAGAGGCGGGAACGCCTCTCCACGGGCTCCTCGGAAATCCTACGTGTCTTCTCTGGAGGATGGCTTTGCACGCTTTCGGATGCCTCGCAGTCAAGGAAAATAATTGAAGAGTGTTTTTCCAAAACTCACTCTGAGGACTGAGTTTTGATAAACCATATTTTTCTGATAAATGGTTAGATATTTGCAGTTTTACTTTTACACTATTATTGTTAGGGATTTAAGTATTAAAACGTGATTTTTTGTGCAAAAAAACTCCACCAATTTAAAATAAACAAACTTTTTAGGTTTTGTCAAAATTTGTCAAAGTGGACTGAGTGACATTTGGATAAACACTCTTCAATTGTCATGATCAAAAGTTACAAAAACATGTTTTTAAATTGAAAAAGCAGACTTTTTCTATCATTTAGTGCCAAAAACTTTTTTTTAACATTTTTTTTTTGGAGAAGGTCACAAATCAAATGTTGAAGTTACAAATTACAATGCTGTTTTTTGGCAGACGCTTTTATCCAAAGGGACTTACAAGAGTGCATTCATATGGCTAGAGGTCAACGAGAGAACTAGTTCAATAAGTTGGTAACTCGGGGTACAGAACTGAATCGTGAGTCTCCTACTTGTAATTACGACTCGGAGGCTGACTGGTTTTACAATTATTCCTTGAAACACCTTGTAAGCCCTGAGGGACTGGGTTGCCATGCATGGAAGGGCAGACAGATGGATGGACACAGGCACTCACAGCTCATTCAAGATGTACGGCTCCGGGATGGGCGGCAGCGGGGGGGATGAGGGGGGTGGGGGTAAGGTGCCACGGGCGTGGGTCAGCCGGCCCAGAGTGAGGATGTGCTGGAAGCTGATGTCCGTCTGGGTCCCACTGTCCACGCAGCCCGCCACCACGCTTGCTGTCACTGCGGCAACTGGCACACCCGCAGCCCCTGCTTTCCTCCTCGGGCCCCTGCGGACAATGTGTGGCGGGTCGCGGGACGAGCGGAGGGCCTCCAGAGCCTGTTCCTGGGAGAGGCGGGACAGCTCCTTCCCATTGACCTGCAGGGGAGGGAGTGGGACAGAGCGGGATGGGGTGAGCCATGAAGGAACAGCAGATGAGGAACGGGAGGAAACAAAGGACATAAGTCGATAAGAGGGATGGAGAGAAAAAGTAATATGTTGATGAGAGAAGATGGAGAAGGAGGAATTGGAGTGGGAGAAGTTTTAGGAACGAGTCAAAAGTTGGGGTGAATTGATGAAGGATAGCGATACATTGATAAGGGGGATGGAGAAGGAGAAAAGGAAGAAAGGGATTGGTTTTTTTGGGGGGGAGGCGAAATGTATGAGAGTGGCCAGGGGATGACAAGAAAAGGGAGAAACAATGGTGTGAGGAAAGAGGGAATAAAGCAAGCAGGGGAAGTGAAGAGACAGATGAGTGGAGAAAGGAGTGGGAGACGGTTTAGGAAAGAGTGAGAAAAGTTTGCAAGAAGGGGTGGGAGGAAATGACAAATAGCAGGCAAGGAGCGATACATTTGTGAGACTCTAGGTTATACACCCGCCGCTTCAAAACTGTGAACACTGTTTAGAAGCAACTCAAGTGACAAGTACTATTGTGGTCTCACAACTAGTGATGGGTGAATGAGGTATCATGACACAAAAATGGCTGGAGCTACAATCAGCTGTCAATCAGTGACTTGTTTGAATCAATCAAAAGGTTTTGCTCTTCACAACAAAACACAATGATTGTTTCAAATCAGTTAGTTACTGGTGGCATACGGTAGCTCCGCCCAGTTTTGGTGTCATGCTTCATTTACCAATAACGGCACTGACTGCACAGAAAAGGGAAAAAGATATGGGTCTGAGAAGTTCATAAACGTATATAAAAATGTTGTCAGGAAGAGGAGGAGGAGGGAGGTTATTCCACAAACTGCACAGCACTGTCCTAAAACAGGTTAGTACGTGTACGGACACAAACGGAGCTTGCCCCGAAATACAAAAGCACTTACACGTCACAGCAAGAACAGAAGAATAGAGCACTTAGGCCAGACACATGCAGGCTAACCGTGCTCTGGACTGGAGATGGGACAGGGACAGTTGGGACAACTAAGTGCATATACAGTATATATAAAACAGATTGTTATACTGCAACCTTCATTCGACCTTCTGCATCAATAGAGTACAGCATTTTACTTATGTGACCCTTCTGTGGAGAGAGAGAGAAATAGGGAGAGAGGGAGGGGGAGGAAGGAGAGAGTCAATGTTGAAGAGGCAAAGAAAGGAGTAAGCAGTTTGTCAAGGGAAATAGAAGAGTAGCGATAAAGAGCTACTTTTTTATATATCTTTTTAATATATATTTTGCTGAATCAAACATTTTTTTTTTTTTTTTTCATAGGTAAATTGTGGTCAGAAAGATCACACAAATATTGTGGAGAGATGGGAAAATTTCATATCACAGACAGTATCGATTGTCATCAATTGAGTATTCTACTCAGGATGGGTATGTAATATAATTATGAGTATAATTAATAAATAGTACATATAGTCAGTGTTGTCAGCAATGCTGTTTGCTGGCAGGGTTTGTACATGGCTATTTTCCATATGAATTGCAATAACAGAGTTCTCTGAATCGCGCACAACCACTGACACAGGCTTTTTATGACCCTCTCGTGTATCTCTGTTGTCGTTTAACCTCGGACTGTATAATCCCTTCTTTCATCCACTCTTCCCTCCCCTCCGTATCTGCATATTTCTCAACTCTGTCTCCGACGCTACCCCGCTGCCCCGTCTGCACACAGAGAGGGAAGCAGAATGGAGGGATGTATAATTGGGGATTAGGAAATGTTAATCCAGCCCAGCAAACTAATTAAAGCAGCAGGACGCTATGAGAGTGGCACACCCACACACCCACCCACACAAGCACACACACACACTCTTTCACACACCCACACACACACTCACTCACACACTCTCTTGTTCTCTCTCTGTCACACACACATACACACACCCTCTTGCTCTCTCTCTCACATTCATTCACACCCACACACACTCGCATGCACACATACACTTGCTCACACACTCTCTCTCTGTCTCTCACACACACACACACACACACACACACACACACAGTCTCTCTCTGTCACACACACCCACACACACACACACACTCAAGCACATATACACACACTCTCTTGTTCTCTCTCTCACATACATACACACTCGCACACACACTCTCTCACACACACACACACTACCTCATACTCTCTCGTTCTGTCTCTGTCACATACCATCTCAAGCACACATACTCTTGCTCTCTCTCTCACATACACACACACACTCACTCACACTCTCTTGTTCTCTCTCTGTCACACACACCCACACACACACTCTCATGCACACATACACTCTCTAATTTTCTCACTCTGTCTTTCTCTCATACATACACACACACCCTTGCACACGGACATACATACATACACACACATCCCCTCCACCCCCTGGTCATCTCAGACCTAGAAATAACACAGGGCACAGACGATACCAACGACATTCAGACTGGGTGAAGTGATACATATTGTGGCATCCTAAAGGGCAGCATGGGGAAATGGATGCCTGACTCTTGTGAGCCACTAGAGCCATCAGGACTCCCAGCAGCCTGCAGTGAGTGAGTGAGTGAGTGAGTGAGTGAGTGAGTGATAGTTAGACGATTGTTTTGGATTGTTTTTTGGATTTGACTTTGATTGTTTTGAGAACCCTGTTTTGTGTAACGACTATTTTGTGTTTGAGGAACTGGATTGGATTTTGACATTGGATTATGGACAAAGACAACGAGCAAAGGATTATGGACTGTATGTGGTTGTTTTTCCTGATTACCCCATCTTTTTTGCATTTTTGTAAAGAAACCAGTTTAATAAAATGATCATTTTATTTGGAATACTGCCTCCTCTGGATTATTCAATAGCCTACACCCTCTGAAAAGGTCCTCGAGTGTCACCCCACCCCAACTGGCACTGCAATATGAACTACCTGACGTGGACGCACAGAGTCGGTGAAGGGCGTTTTACATTGTCTCCTAAATGCGTATACCCACGCATTGAGATTCAGCTAGAGACCCACTGTTGGTTGTTAGTCACTAATTCAGCGAGGAATGGACGTAGTAGTTCAACTAACAGAATAACTGAGAGCAGAGTGTGTGTATAATGTATAGGTCTTCAGTTTTTCTACCCCTGATAAAATGTTTTTCATTTTTTTAAAATGTTTAAAAGCACGGCTCTTCAACCCTGGTCCTGGAGGGCCATAAGATGTGCTTGTCCAGTCCAGGCTCAAGAAACCAGGTGAGGTGAGGCTAACCGTGTAATTAACTGCTTTCATTGGTGTACAAGTAACCATGAAAGAGCATCACACCCTGGAAAGGAAAACCAGGATCGAATTTGGATTTGTGGGCCAGATTTGAAATACCCTGCTGTAATCAATGCCAGTGATGTACACTGCCTAATATTACAATTGATTTGCTCTGGAGGGGTTAACCTACAGAGGAATGTGACACAACACACACAAAGGAAGAAATAAAAGTGGACAACAGAGCAGTATCATGGTTCGGGAACTGGGCTTGTAACTCAGAGGCAGGTACTTAACCTGAATTGCTTCAGTTAAATATCTGGCTGTGTAAATGGATTGTATGTAAAGAAATGTAAACTGTAAATTGCTCTGGATAAGAGCGTCTGCAAAATGCCAAATTTTAATTGTAAATAATATATAGTCATTGCAAAGCAGAAATGCTATGACCCAATCATAGTGAAGTGCATTAAAAAAGGTTTCTGATACAGCATTTAGCATCAGACGATACAGTCAAAGTGGCTTAGTCTAATATTGCTGTCCTGATACAGCATTTAGCATCAGACAATACAGTCAAAGTGGCTTGGTCTAATATTACTGAATCCTGCTGTCATTTCGAACTACCGACTTGTCTCTCTCCTCCCATTCCTTTCCAAATCACTAGAGCGCGCTATCTATAACCAACTGTCTGCTCATATCCTACAGAACGACCTGCTTGATCCTAACCAATCTGGGTTCAAGGCAGGCCACTCCACAGAAACTGCTCTGCTTGCGGTCACTGAGACTCTACAAATGGTTAAGTCCCAATCTCTTAGCTCCATCCTCCTCCTCCTCGACCTGTCAGCTGCATTTGACACCGTGGACCACCAGATCCTGCTCTCATCTCCCGTTGAGATGGGAACTCTGGATCTGCACTGACAATGTTCAAGTCATACCTGGCTGACCGGTCTTACCAGGTGGCTTGGAGAGGATCTCTCTCCTCTCCCCACACCCTCTCCACCAGAGTCCCGCAGGGCTCGGTGCTAGGCCCTGTCCTATTCTCCCTGTACACCAAGTCACTTGGTTCTGGTATCTCTGCTCATGGCTTTTCTTATCACTGTTATGCCGACGACACTCAACTCTTTCTCTCCTTCTCTCCTTCTGAGACCCAGGTCCTGGCGCGGATCTCTGCATGCCTGGCTGACATCTCTGCCTGGATGTCCACCCACCACCTGAAGCTGAACCTGGGGAAGACTGAGCTGCTCTTCCTCCCAGTAAAGGGCTCCCCGATGATTGTTGCTCCATAGTGTCTCCGGCCAGGAGTGACCCTGGACGACCAGCTGTGCTTCTCGGGCCATATCGCAGCGATCACCCGGACCTGCTGATCCTCCCTCCACAACATTCGGAGGATCCGACTGTTCCTCACCCAAGAGGCCACACAACTCCTGGTCCAGGCCCTGGTGATCTCACGTCTGAACTACTGCAATTCCTTGCTGGCAGGCCTACCGGCCTGTGCCATCAAGCCACTGCAACTAGTCCAGAATGCTGCTGCACGTCTGGTGTTCAATCAACCTAAGTTCACCCATGTCACCCCTCTACTCTCCTCTCTGCACTGGCTCCCCATCGCAGCACGCATAAGATTCAAATCACTGGTGCTGGCTTATCAAGCGGCTAGAGGAACTGCTCCCCCTTACCTCCAGACACTCATCACACCCTACACCCCAGCCAGATCCCTCCGCTCCACCTCCTCTGGCAAACTGACTGTCCCATCTCTCCAGGCGCTCGGCAGTCGCTCCTCGTGGTCTCGCCTCTTCTCTGTCTTGACCCCTCGGTGGTGGAATGACCTTCTGCAATTGGTCAGGACCGTGGAATCATTTGCGATCTTCCGCAAGAGACTCAAAACCCACCTTTTCAGACTCCACTACCACTGAATTCTGTACATCTAGCAAATTGTCATCACCACTGCCTACTTGGTCAATACTTTTTGTATATGTATCCTTGCTTACTCATCATTAAAAAAATTATAAAAATAAAACATTTACTAACCTTTTCCTTCCCAGTGTTACAGGTATGGTATTCAGCTGCCTACAACGATGTCTATCACTGTATTACTGCACTGATCTCTTGCGCAAACTATGATTTTTCTTACCATGTATTAATGCACATCTTGTAAGTTGCTCTGGATAAGAGCATCTGCTAAATGCTTAAAATGTAAATGTAATGTAATATTGCTGTGGACATCTCTAAAATACATACAGGTACCTGCTAAAATAAAGGAAACGCCAACATAGTGTCTTCATAGCACCACGTTGGAACACCATGAGCGACCAGAACAACTTCAATGTGCCTTGGCATAGATTCTACAAGTGTCTGGAACTCTATTGAAGGGATGCAACACCATTCTTCCATGATAATTTCCATCATTTGGTGTTTTGTTGATGGTGGTAGAAAATGCTGTCTAAGGCTGTTTATTTGAAGTTTCTTTGTAAATAATAAAGGTGCCTCACTCCTTTTTTGGCACATATATTTGTGTAAAAACAATAGTAAAGTACACATGCAGCTAAGAATGTGTGTGTGTGTGTGTGTGTGTGTGTGTGTGTGTGTGTTGCTAACCAGCAGTATGGCCCTGTACACACAGAACTACCTGTCAAGCGAATGATGACAGACAGGAGTTACATGATCTGTCTCGCAGCACAGACACTGACCTTGCCTCGGTCTGTGGGTCGCCCCCGCACTGCATTTTCTTTTCCTTTCTAATGACGTCTGCCTCTCTCTCTCTCTTTGCTCTTTTTCCTCCATCCTCTTCAAATAATTGCATTTCAAATTGATGTTCTTGTGGTCAGTCAACCGTAAAAAGTCTCACTGCCAACCTTTTCCTTGTATTTTCACCCCACCACCAATCTCTTTCTCCATCTCTATCTGTCCATTTCTCTCTCATCTTTTTCTCTATCTGCATCCCTCTCTCTTTTCTTTTGCTCTCTCTCTTCAATTCAATTCATTTCAATTCAATAGTGGTTTATATGCAGAACAGAGCCAAAGCAGTCCTATCCACCATTTAACTACAAGGAAGCTCAATTGTGCCATATAATTCTCTCTCCCTCCTCCTCCAGTGCCATGTCCCTTGTTCCACGGTTTGCTGTTTCAGCATTCTCTTTCTTTAGCCCTTCCTCAAAAACTTCAAGTGGTGCCCTTACATTCCAGTGGGTTTTCCTTATTCTGTCTGTCCCTCCCTCCCTTTCTGTGTCAGTCCATCCTTCCACCTTTTTCACCTTGGCTCTTTGCAGCCCTCTCTGAAATAAGACATTGACGATTCAGGGCTGGGGATAACAATCAAAATGGCTTCAGGGTTCCTCTTAAATTGCCCATTTCTCTTTCCCTTCTCCTTGTCGCCTTACAGTCGGCTGTGAAGCCTTGCTCTGTGTCCGTGTTTCATCTCTCTATCTCAGAGACACAGAGTGAAATTAGAATCCTCTCTCTGAGGACCTGACAAGGGGAAGATAGTGGTGTTAGGAGAGTCAGAGAGTCAGGGCTGGGAGTACAGACAGAGAGAGAGAGAGAGAGAGAGAAAGGACCAGGGAGACATCCTTATTGGTGGCTAGGCTAACAGTATATTCCAGTAGACCCACCCCCCCTCCCCAGGTTAATATTTGCTGTTTATTTGAACTTTTATCTACTAGTTCCTGATTGGTGTTCAGTGGAACTCTGTACAGCTGGTGATCAGTGCCAATGGGTTCATTAAACCTTATTTGCTAGACCTTTAGCTAGGTTTTTGGGGGACACTTGTCCCTTGCAGCTACAATACAATACAATACAAAAAGCTCTTATGTAGCGCTCTTGCGAACAACCCAGGGCGCTTTACAAAGAGAAGAATACAATTTTTAAAAAATTATGAAATAAGTCAATAAAATAATAAAATAAATGAAATAAAATTAAAATAAATAAATAAATCTGAATCAGATAAGTCCAAACTAGGAAGAATAGACTCATGAGAACAGGTAAGTCATTCCAAGCGCTTTACAAAATATTTTAAAATTAAAATCAAAATCAGCTAAAAATTCAAACTAGGAGGAATGGGCACACGAGAAGAAATAAGTCTTAAGACCTGATTTAAAAGAGCCGACTGTAGCTGCACCTCTGATATGGCTTGGAATTGAGTTCCACAGACGAAGTGCAGAACAGCTAAAAGCTCTTCCCCCAACTGTTTTTAAACGACTGTAAGGTATCACCAAGAGATCAGCATTTGCTGAGTGCAGATTGCGGCTGGGAACATAAGGTTCAATCAGATACTGCAAGTATGAAGGTCCAAGGCCATGAAGTGCTTTATAAGTAGTAAGCAACACCTTAAATTCAACCCTCAATTCCAGTGTGTTCCATTGAACCCAAAAGCCATACCTTAATGAGAACAGAAACCCTGGTAAGATGTCTCTGAGAGAACAGCTCTATGGTTTTAGATGGAAAAATTGTCCAATTCCAAGTCTTTCATGAATAAAAAGGATCTCATTGATGCTGCCAGGTCAGGTAGCATGTCCTATTAAAACACCAGCGACTGGTTTCAAATCAACATTTGTACTTAATTTTGTGTATTTCCTTCCTAAACGCAGTTTGGCGAGTAGAGCATTCACCAAAAATTCACTCGCCAAACTGTTTGTGAAGGGAAGAAAAAAAACGACTAAATGAACAGTTGTATTTCATTGTCAATGTTGATTGGATACAGGCCTGAGTTTTAGCGTGTAACGCTAGTGTGTCATGCCAGTGCTGACTGCAGCTGTTAGCCCCACAGGGCGGTGCGTAATAAGCTGTGGCATCTCCCAGGGAGGGAAGGCTATAGTCAGCAGGGTTGCTCTTGTCTCACCGTGTGAGAGCGACTCCTGTGGTTGATCAGGCACCTGCAGTCTGCCTGAATGGAATGCCATGAAACGCTGCTCTCCCTGTGCAATGAGCACAGAGCTCAACTGATGGGAACAAATGTTGATTGAATCCTAGCCAATGCCGCTGAAATATGAAAGGGGTTTTCGGGTCTGAAAGGTTGCGAGTTAATTTACTGTTTTCTACTGATTGTAGATGCCATTGCCTTTTATACCTTGTGTATCTAGTTTCTTTTGTCTGAGTGCACCTGACGATTATGGAGCAGTTGAGATGAGAATCCGTATCTCCAATTCTGAAGTCATGGTTATTGCTTCCAGGAACGTGGATTGTTCTCTCTGGCTGAGGGGAGAAGAGCTGCCCTTTGTAGACAAGGTTTAGTGCCTTATAGATCACCACTAATAAGTAATTAATATTGTGGCAAAGTAGTATTAATAAGTAATAATATTCCGGTGCTGCTGGGTGGCCAAATCCGTTAAAGAACTGGGCCCGTATTCACAAAGAATTTTATCTTACCACTAGGAGTACTTCTAAATCGCACTAAAACCTTTTAGTTAGGAGTCCCACCTTAAAACCTATTCACAAAGCTCCAAAGACCAACTCTTACTAAGGAATTCCTAGCTAAGAGTGAGGGCGGGGTTGACGTCGTTGCTAGGGATGACGTTGTTTCTCATGAACGAGTTTACTCAGAATGCCCACAGTGATTGGCTGATATAGGGGATGGGTCATCATAGAGAAATAGTTTTTCTGTCGCTGTTTTTACAGTAACAATTCCCTAAATCTCGATGCAGAGTTACAGTGAAGAGATAGACAACCATGTATGTTTTGGTTTGCTTTGTTTTCATACTAAATGCCTTTCTGGGAGGCATGTTTTAGAAAACGTGACCGAATTAAATAGAATTGAAACATTAGCGATCTTTTTATTTTTATTTTTATTAATTCAGGCGTAAGACCACCTAGTTACATACGCCTAAGGCGTACTGAATCTAAAAAATGTATTTTGTGAAATTTTCGAATAAAGATTTAGTGAAATAACTTACATTGAAAAACTGAAATTATCATTCATTCAAACGCGCCTTTGGTCCCGTTATTTTTTTTTTGCTGATCCGAAAAATGATCCGATGCACCCTATTATATTCTAATAAAGATTCTAAAATACAAATGTAGGCTCGTGTCACTGATTTAACATGAAACCAAGAATACTGACTAGTCAATTGGTTACATGTCTGCATCGTAAACAATCAGAGGGTATCTATATATAATATATATAATATTATATATATAATACCTCGCGATTGAGGCGGTACCTTTTTATGAGCTCTGTATCATTCAATATCTCCAGTGTTGACACGATTGCGACAACGATTGCTGGCCGCAGCAGATTTTCGGATCACCGTGAGTAGGTCTTTAGCAACTTAGAAGTCCTCTTGGCTGCTTTTAACTTCTCCTGGACTTAGGAGCTGTTTTTAGCTCTCAAACCCTTTGTGAAATACTCTTATCCCAAAAATATAGGACTCCTAAATTTATGAGTGACACGCCCATTATTTTGGGGACTTGCTCCTAAATTGCGCAGTTAGGACCAACTTTTACCCTTAAAATTCTTTGTGAATACGGGCCCTGGTCTAGTGTGTAGATGAGCCTCACGGTCTGAAATCGAATCTGGACCGTGCCAGTGCTAACTGTGGCCAAAGCATAATTGGTGGTAGCGTTGCCCAGGGAGGGAGGGATATAGTCAGCCACAACCCCTTCTTGTCAATCAGGTACCCACAATTTGCCTGTATAAACCCATAGCAACCTCTTCCTCTGACTCATGTGAAGCTTAACTTGTGGACTGTGATGTGAAAAGACACCACGGAGGAGAACACATGCTTGCCTACAGTCTGCCTAATTGACGGCGCAGTTTTGCAGCAAGCGTGGTTCAGAATATGATTCCAAATTGGGAGAAAACATGGGTAAAAACATTAAAAAATCATAATATTCCTCCCAGCCCTACAAAGGTGCATGAAAAAGACAAACTGAATGTAAGAATTTCAGCCATTCTTGGATGAATCTTTTAAAAAAACAACGCGTTTTGACTGCAAGCCATGATCAGGACAGTGTTGAGAAAGACAAAGAATGGTTCATATACAGGTAACTGCCAAAATAAAGGAAACACCAACATAATATTACGTCCACCACAAGCCACCAGAACAGCTTCAGTGTGCCTTGGCATTGATTCTACAAGTGTCTGAAACACAATTGGAGGGATGCAACTCCATTCTTTCACAAGAAAATTTCATCATTTGGTGTTTTGTTGATGGTGGTGGAAAATGCTCTCTCAGACACCACTCCAGAAACTTCCATAAGTGTTCAATTGAGCTGAGATCTGGTGACTGAGACGGCCATGGCATATGGTTTGCATTGTTTTCATGCTCATCAAAACATTCATTGGCCACTCGTGCCCTGTGGATGGGGGCATTGTCATCCTGGAAGAGACTACTCCCATCAGGATATAAATGCTTCAACATAGGATGAAGGTGATCAGTCAGAATGGCTTTGTATTTATTGGTCTTTACCTTGCCCTCTGTGGGAAAATGCACCCCACACCATAACAGAGCTACCAGAACCCGTCATTTACTCAGGTGTTTCCTTTATTCTGGCAGTCATATAACAGAACTAGGTTTCAAGATCCACTGTTAGAAACCGCTAATATAGAGCCACTCATTGCAAAAAACTGCAGAGCTCCTTGCTTGAACTCATTCTCATGGGTAGGGTATATCTGTCAATATTGATCATGTCAGCCACAGACAACATCACCACTAATTCAGTTCGAACACCTCCACTGATGAAATGTACCATATTCATGTACAGTGAAAGCCATAAGCATCCATCCCAGTCAATTTTATTCTTACAAGCAACATATTACTAGAAGCGGAGTGTGTTCAAATGAATGAAATGAGCAAATTTGTGTCAAGAAAATTTAATCTGTATAAATTAGAGGCGTGTTTTATTAAGATTACATTAAAATGTTTTTAACACAGTTTTTTATTAAATTCGGCCCGATTTACAAAAGGTTTTAGCATGTTCAAAAGGTGTCAGCTCCAGCCAAACTAATATTTCTACATCTTCCATTGGTCAAGATAGCAGTTTGTGTGTGCAAACACCTTTTACATGAGCTAAAACCTTTAGTAAATTTGTCCTAGGGTACTGTAATCAAGCAATAATTTCACTCAAGTCAATTTTATAAGAATGAAAATTCCTAGCTCACAAACCACAATGCGATGCTGCAATCTGAATTTATAAAATGATGGTATTCCTATAAAATTATGCCATCTTTCCTCCTTGACAGGTGCGCAAGGCTGGTTAGTGTGTGCTAGGATAGCTATCACCTGTAACAAGCCTACCTCCAATGGCTATGACCAAGCAGTGGCTAATGGGCACATTTGCCACGGCTGATCAGGTCTAGCTATAGTAGATTGTATGGGTCTGTGAATTAGTGAATGCCTAAATACCTGTGAGGGTCCGCCCAGGATCTTCTCGGGTTCAGCATTAGATGTCGCTATTTGTTACCTTTTCAGTTGCTTTGCTCTGTTTTAGTCTCATGTATTGAGTTTATTGTTTCATTGAGTTAATTGTTCCGTGATTTGTTAATTGTTTATTGATTCATTGTTTCAGTGTTTCCATCTGTGCCTCGTTGTCCCTGATTGTTTTTTGTTATTAGTTTCAGTAATGTCACCTGTGTCTGGTTTAGTTCCCCCCCTACTTAAGTTGTGTGTTTCCTTTGTTTCAGTGCTCAGTCTTGAGATTGTTCTCATCTAGTTTTCCTGAATTGTTATGCTCGAGTATTTCCCTAGTCTCATCGGTCCTTGTTTTGTTTGTGTTACATTTTCGTTTGTTTTCGAGTTTGTACTTGTGTAGTTAATTTTATTAGTTAGTTTTTTGAAGCCTAGTCTCCCTGTTATTTTCTTTGTGTTCCATTTGTTCTTCAGGGTTTTGTTGTTTTGCTCTCATCACTAGTAAAGATCAAAATTTTTGTTTACCAACCATCTTTGCTTCTGTCTCGTTCTCTGCACTTGGGTTCACTCAGTCCACCTCCTAACAATACCAGTATAGGAAATCTAGAATCAAATATATTTACACATGAATGTCCTTTCTATACAAAAATTGATTGATATCAATTTTCTAGCTATCAGTTATGAACAGTCAACTAGCAACACAAGACTATGGTCCGAAGAGCTACACGCACAGGTGTCAAACTCATTCCATCGAGGGCTGAGTGTATGCAGGTTTTTGTTGCAACCAATGCACTACACCAGGTGGGGTGGATTTGGGGGGGTGGATTTGATTGAGGTTTTTAAATTAAGTTGTCAATACGTGGAACAGTTTGCCAGGTCATGTAGTAGAGGCAGAGGCCCTTGGAATGTTAAAGTCCAGGCTTGAGGCAGTACTGGATACTCTCTAAACCAGGGTTCCTCAAATTACGGTCCTTGTGGGCCGAGCACTACTGTTTTTCCACCCTTCCTTTACCTGGGAGTCAGGTGTGAAGACACTCTGGCCAATCAATTGCAATTGTTCAATTAACTGCCTGAGAGAAAAGAAAACCACGACCGAATTCATGGGCCAGATTTGAGGAACCCTGCTCTACACTCTGGGTACTGTAAATGATGCGTTTAGATGGGCTGAACAGCCTGTTTTCATCTTTATATATTCTTATGTTCTCATGAATTTATATTTCTTCTTTAAAAAGCGATATCTGAGACTATGCTATGTTTAAATAAGGCCTGTCGGTGAGACTCGGAGTTAACCAGTTAACCGGAGTTAAAAATTAACCACACAATTACATGGCCCTATTGGGGGTCCTATTGAGCATATGCACAGGACTAATATTAAATACAGCATGGACCAGTATAAAGTTCAAGTCATTTGATATAGGTTTATTTGAACATTCCCATCATACCTTTGATATTCAGAGCTGCACAATAGGGGGTGTGGGGTGGGGAAAAAGGGGGGGTAGGGAAAGATGAAAGAGAAGGATGAGGTTCAAAGGGGGTAAGAGTAAAAAAAGGGAGTAATATATTGAAAGAAAAAATGGGGGATGGGAATAGGGGATGGTGGGGAGGGAGAGGAGGAGATGTGAGGAAAACAATGATACAGTAGAGAGAAGAGAAGAGATAGGGGGTTGTTAAGAGAAGGGGTGATGGGTCCTTATCCATTTTTTTTTTTTACAAATTCTATTTGAATTAATTTTGATTACAATTGTATTTGCTCATATCTCAGTCCACAGCCTGCACAGGGCTGGTACAGCAGCATCTTACCTACGCTTCCAGCTGCTGCACCTTCACTGAACGACAGGTCAGACACTGGTGTCAGTGCAGTACAGAGGCATTCAGTCACAGCACCACAACATAGTTTCACACCAATACTATAATACAATACACAATACAATATTACTGTATATATAATATGTGTATATATACTGTATATACAATACTATAATACAATCTAATACAATACATGTTAGCATAGGTGGAAGCACAGCACCAGAACACTGTCTATAGAGCTACAAAGATACAGTCTGAGATGTCTGTATACTATAGAGTAAACACAGTGTCCCTTAAACCCAAGGCTTTTTGGCTGGCAATAATCAGCTAAATTAGTGGAATGTAATCCAGCTGTGGTTTCCTGGGAGGAGAATCAGTCCCCCCAGGCAAGGGGTTGACACAAGGGTTCGGTACTCTGATGCAAAAACAGAACAATGCTTTACGTTTTACACAACAGGTGAAGCACTAAACGAATAAATAAATGACATTTATATGGTGCCCTTAAAAGTTGCATACACTACTTTCACTGTCCCAGTTTACAGCTCTTTTATTTTATTTTATGTTTTTGGTTCATGTAAGACTACCGCTGAAAAACGTATTTTCCCTTGGGTATTAATGAAGTGTAGTGTCTGTACTGTTTGTCTTTTCAAGAATCTTCTCAAAGACTTCACAGTGTGGGGGGGGGAGGTTGCACAGTAGGGGTGGTGCAAGGCTTCAGTGTACTTAACCCTAATAAGATATGATGTTTAAACCATCATACCTTATGATAGGATCCTGTAACAGACATAAGAAAGTGTGCTCCATAAACTGCAAATGTAATTTCTCATTATGCATTGTATAAAGCATCAAGTGACCCTGAATTGTATTCTAACTAACGTTAGCTAGCTACAAAAGCGGTGCATTTCCCCAAGAGCAAAGTTGCGAACTGGATTAGTAGAAATAAAATCGCTTGTCAACACGAAATATAGCTATCTAGAGCTAATCATAGCTGGACACGATGATAACAAGATGATAACGCAATGATAAACTGGAAACAAGCGGCCCAAATGACATACGTGAAAAACGCAACCAATCACGTGACATTATTGACCAATTACAGGCAACGGCATAGGGGAGGGGCTGTGCGAATAGTTTCACAAGTTCGCCTAGCCAGCCTGCACACTGCAGTGATCGAAGCCCGATGCAGCGCTTCATTTTGGTCACAAACCCGCCATCTTGCCCGTGCGAACACGCCAAATTTGATTTTGTTTGAAGTATACTGAGGCCTTAACACTCTCTCTTCTCATGGTTCACTTCTCTCACGGCGCTTCTTGAGTGCTTTTTCTTTGTGGTAATTCATGTCTGGATATGGTTTTGTGTAATAATTCTGAATTTGTAGTACAGATGTAGTTGAAAGACTGCTAACCAAAGCGTCAAATTGACCAAAGCGCACTTGCTGTATTTTGCAAGTTAAGATCACTGCGCATGAGAGAATTTCATTGAGCTCACCGTATTAGCACAAACAACATGATAGTTGCAACTGTGTTCTGTCCCTGAATGATCCTGTAAAAGCAATTTCAGTATTTACTCTATGATGTACAGGTAACTGCCAAAATAAAGGAAACACGAACATAAAGTTAGTGAGCCTCCAGAACAGATTCAATGCACCTTGGCATAGATTCTACAAGTATCTGGAACTCTATTGGAGGGATACAACTCCATTCTTCTACGAGAAATTCCATCATTTGGTGTTTTGTTGATGGCAGTGGAAAAAGCTGTTGGTGCCTGAAGCCCAAATACAGGTAATCATTGCTTTTGCTTCAATCAACATTAGCAAACCACAAGTGCTTAAGTGCCTCCTTTTGTGTCATAACACAAATTCACAGTCAGAGGTACATCTAAAAATATAAATACAAATACACCTATTCAGTGTGACACATTTAAAAAAAAATATGTTACTAAAAAAGTGGAGACCACATATTCATATCCAGTCCAACAGTTAAAATATTTTCAGTGTCTTAACTGAAGTTGAATATTATTCAAAATCTGCGATCACAATTTTTAAGTTCATACTTTTTTGTTTCCCCCCCTTAGTGGGTGTAACGGATAGAAACTCTCCAGAATCCCCCTAAATGTTCAATTGGGTTGAGATCTGGTGACTGAGATGGCCATGGCATATTGTTTACACCATTTTCATGCTAATCTAACCATTCAGTGACCACTCGTGCCCTGTGGATGAGGGCATTGTCATCCTGGAAGAGATCACTTGAATCAGGATAGAAATACTTCACCATAGGATGAAGGTGATCACTCAGAATGCCTTTGTATTTATTGGCGTTTACCTTGCCCTCTAAGGGATTGAGTGGACCTAAACCATGCCAGGAAAATGCACCCCACACCATAACAAAGCCACCAGAACCCTTCATTTACTGAAGTGTTTCCTTTATTTTGGCAGTTACCTTTAGCATTGCATTCCATTTTATATTTCCTGCATACATTAATGTATATGATATAACAGCAAAATGAATCAATGCAATCATGATTTATCATTTTAAGTAGTCTAGCTCGTATTTATAGTGGCAGAACCTGCCCTGTATAACCCCTGCTGTCGTCCAAAATCAAAATATCAAGAAAACAAGATAACCAAACTGATACCAGGTTATTGGCAAGCTCTGCGCAGTCCTTCAGGATTCATTTCTTAGAGGAATAAAGCCAACCAATCAAAGACGTCTCTTGTGTACATACAATTGAATTTAGGTGTGAAATCCCCGAAATGGAGCAGCCTTCAGCATGTAGACACATCCACACACCGTAACCGAGTGAATTAATCTGTTGGACTACTACAGAGTTTGAATCACATGAGTGAATTAATTTGTTGGATTACTATGGAGTTTGAATCAAATGACTGAATTAATTCAGACATTTCAATGCATTCCCCTTTTTTGTGATGAAAATGTGTGACAATAAATTTTTTTATTTTGAATGAGCGCATCAGCCTTTTACTTTGGTTCAATACATTTGCAAAGGTAGTTGCTGTCCAAAATGATGCCATTTCATTTAGTTGTATTATTCCCTGGATATGTGTTATGCACCCCTTCTTTTGCGAGATGACAAGACGTTTTGTCATGATGAGTGCCAGCACTACTTGTTGCAAAAACTATTTTATTCTGGAGTATGTGAATCAATGTTATAAATGAGTTGCGTTAAGCTGTGAAATCAAATGAGTCGTACTACATGAAGTCAACTGGACAGCATGTTATATAAATAGTCCATGATCCAGGAAAAGTCACTGTGTTTTCCTTTTCAGAAAGAAAACATTCCGTACTAGTCCATCAATCACTTGTGTGTTCGATGTCCTGTGATGTTATTTGTCTTCAACACTTCCCTGTACATATCAGCAATTATTTTGTCAAAACTTAAAACATTTTTAAAAAGACAAGATAGGAAAGGATTTAGAGTATTGGTTAAATGCAATGCGCAATTGTTTTTAATCCAAAATCCTCCACAACAGACTTGCTTATGCATAACCATCTCTTAGCCAATAACTGCCTGTGTCCTAGTTAGTCAGAGGACTATCCAAAGACCACAGCTGGTTTTCTAACAGCAAAGTCTCACTTCTTTGTTTGATTTACATTTACTTAATATGTTTGGGAGTACTCCCGTAGACCACCTGCAAGTCTAATTCAATTACAGCTTCCTAGCCTGAGTGCTGCTAGCATACAAATAATGTCCCATATCTCTTGGAGGCTTACGAGTTAATGGTTTAAAACAATATAAATTACATCAGGCTATCCCCAACAATCCACATCACATAAAATACATTTGAGCATAACAAGCTTCAATGCTTCAAGCAGGGGCAGGGAACTAATGTGCTGTTTCCTCATGTTTTCATACCCAATGCATAAAGTACACTTTGTTGTATGTCGCTCTGGATAAGAGCGTCTGCCAAATGCCTGTAATGTAATGTAATGTAAAAGTACATTCACAAAATGTGCAATGTGGCAAAGCTTAGAATCTGCCTATTACAGAGAGTTTTGTAGCCAAATTGGTGCCTGAAGCCCAAATACAGGAAATCATTGTTTTTGCTTCAATCAACATTAGCAAACCACAAGTGCTTAAGTGCCTCCTTTTGTGTCATAACACAAATTCACAGTCAGATGTACACTATATGGACAAAAGTCAGTGGACACCTGATCATCACACCTATATGAACTTGTTGGACATCCCATTCTAAAACCATGAGCATTAATATGGAGTTGGACCCCCCCCTTTGCGGCTATGACAGCTGCTACTCTTCTGGGAAGGCTTTCCACAAGATTTTGGAGTGCGTCTGTGGGAATTTGTGCCCATTCAGCCAAAAGAGCATCTGTGAGGTCAGGCACTGATGTTGGACGAGAAGGCCTGGCTCGCAATCGGCGTTCTAATTCCTCCCAAAGGTGTTCAATGGGGTTGAGGTCAGGGCTCTGTGCAGGCCAATCGAGTTCCTTCACGCCAAACTCATCTAACCATGTCTTTATGGACCTCGTTTTGTGCACAGGGGCACAGTCATGCTGGAACAGCAAAGGGCCTTCCCCAAACTGTTGCCACAAAGTTGGAAGCGCCCAATTGGCTAAGATGTCTTCATATCCTGTAGCATTAAGAATACCCTTCACTGGAACTAAGGGGCCTATCCCAAACCCTGAGAAACAGCCCCAGACCATTATCCCTCCTCCACCAAACTTTACAGTAGGCACTATGCATTCCGGAAGGTAGCGTTCTCCTGGCATCCGCCAAACCCAGATTCGTCCATCAGACTGCCAGATAGTGAAGCGTGATTCATCACTCCAAAGAACACGTTTCAGAGTCCAGTTGTGGCGTGCTTTACACCACTCCAGCCGACACTTGGCATTGCGCATGATGATGTGAGGCTTGTGTGAAGCTGCTCGGCCATGGAAACCCATTCCATGAAGCTCCCGACGCACAGTTCTTGTGCTGATGGTGCTTCCAGAGGCAGTTTGGTACTCTGTAGTGACTGATGCAGCAGATGATAGGTGATTTTTACGCGCTATGCGCTTCAGCACTTGTCGGCCCTGCTCTGGGTTTGTGTGGTCTACCACTTTGTGGCCGAGCTGTTGTTGCCCATAGGCGCTTCCACTTCACAATAATAGCACTTACAGTTGACCGGGGCACACTTCACAAACTGACTTGTGGCAAAGGTGGCATCCTATGACAGTGCCGCGTTTAAAGCTCTTTACGAACCATTCTGAATTCTAAATGTTTGTCTGTGGAGATTGCATGGCTATGTGCTGGATTTTATGCACCTGTTGGCAATGGGTGTGGCTGAAACACCTGAACTCAATAATTAGTAGGGGTGTCCACTGACATTTGGCCATATAGTGTGTATCTAAAAATATAAATACAAATACACCTATTCAGTGTGAGACATTAAAAAAAAGGAACTAAAAAAGTATTCTAAAAGAATCTTCAGATCCAGTCAAACAGTTAAAATATTTTCACTGTCTTAACTGAAGTTGCATATTATTCAAAATAAGTGATCACAATTTTTAAGTTCATACTTTTTTGTTTCCCCCATAGCAGGTGTAATGGATAGAAACATCAAAAACAACAACAAAAAAAGAGTATTGCATTATTTCTACGCCCCTTGCCAGGATCATCACACCCCTTTGGCTGCAGCGTTCATTTTGGCTCATGAATTCTGTTCAGTAATAATTCCTTTGCTTCCCTCTCCTCTCTGCCCCTCCACCCCTCGCTAATGAACTATTTCGCTGTTTGTCCCATCACACCTCGTCTGTCCTCCACCTGGTTCTGATGCTGAAGTGACAGTAACTGAATCCAAGACTCATAAACAGCCATCCCTGCCCTCCCCATTCCTGCCCTTATCAACCCTAACCCCAATCAATCTCACCACAAGGCTGGAGGTAATGGCTCTAAAACCAGTCTGGCATGGCAGACATGCAGAAAGAGAGATGTCTGTCCCCACAACTCGCATGGGTAAGCGATTACAAAGACTTGAGACTCGACCGCCAAACCGGCACAGCCGTCAACGTGGACAAATGTTTGACGTCTTCTGCGGCTGTCAGTGTTCTCTGTGCTTGTCCCTTACAAATAAGCGCATAAGTAAAATAAAATAATGAGTATTTTGACAGTTCTAGTTCTAATTCACGAGTTCTATATTGGAATTTTACAGTTCTTTCAGGATGTCATTAGCAACCCTTTATGATGTCATCAATTAGAATCAACTGGAATGTTACGGCATGTTCTAGAATAAACATCACACTGTGGCAGGCCTCCTCAAAGGGTTAATAGGCAAATAAAGACAAAGGGAAGTGTTGGAGCCATTCTCGTCATGGAAGCATGTGAAGCGTATGAAGGTGTCCGTGCATGTGCCCCCACAACAGGCTTCTGTTTGAACAGCAGAAGGGTCATTTAGCTGAGCCTGTGGACTGGTGAACTCTGTGCATGGGGAAGATCCCGTGGCTTATAGGAAGGCTTATAGGAGGTGAGAAGACATTGGAGCCTAATCCTATCTGAAAAGGGTACTGGATTTGTTTTCAGCCCTCCCTATTTTTCACAGCCACCTGAGAGTCATTCATTAAAAAACGGAAGACTGGGAGATGGATGGGTGGGGTGGCGGGGGGGGGGGGGGAGTGTGAAAGGTTTTGGAAAAGAGATGAGATTTTACTGAGAGGAATTTTTAGTGCAGTTTGGATAAGCTAGGTCAAGGAGAAAAGACGGGGATGAAAGAGGCTGCCGTGGGCGATGCAGGGAGAGGCTAGGCACCAACATAAAATTAGAAAAATAGCATTTATAATATAAGATATACAAATATTCTTGTATGTGCAATGTGTGCATATACTATATACAAATATTTGTGTGTGTGTGCATTCGTTCGTTCGTTCGTTCGTTTGTGCGTGTGTGCGTGCATGCGTGTGCATTGCTCCGTGTCAGTACATGGCTGGGCTGTACATTTTACTGTGAAAGAAACACATCAGTCTTGCTTAATGACTTCAGTTGCCATGGTAATGGCATCCCATTGAGGCACATTCTCTGGCATGCGTAGAGAGAGAGAGAGAGAGAGAGAGAGAGTAACCAGCTGAGAAAGGGGGGTGGGAGACAGAGGAGGAGAAACAATAAATGTGTGCATACTGTACGTCCTTTTGTACATGGTGTAGTGGTTTGTTAATGCGTGGGTGATTGCCAAGCTGCTGTCTTGTGTGCGGGCAAGTTATATACAGGTAGAGAACCAAAAGCGTGTTTTTTTTTTCCCCTCAGCGAGAAAACAACTTGCATATTTTATCAATGCTTTTAGGGCTGGAACATACCTATTAGCGTCACGGTCACAAGACACTTTGGTATAGAGGTACTAATTTACCCCCATCATATATCCATGTACAGTACTGCTGCTGATTCTACACAGTATGGGAACAGTACATTGAAAAAAACCCTTCTTCTTCTAATTGTATCATGATTCCTCAAATGATGATTGCTACTACGTATAAACACAGTTGTGAGACAAAATGCACACAGCATGTATTTCCTTGTCAACATACTAATACATTGCTTTCACCTTGCTCACCCTCACTCTCTCTCTCTCTCTTGTTCTCTCAAATCTGAAAATCTAATTCAAATGTATAGGCTTTACTGGCATGAAAAGTGCACACCTATTTGCCAAAGCATTCTGAAATAACAAATGGAACATGAAAACAAACCACATCCGCATAAATAAAAAACCTATCAAATATAGATTCATTAGGTCTTTATTTTGTTTCTGTATTTGTAATCAGCTCCTCCCCTTCTGTCTCTCTTTTTCTTTCTCTCTATCACTCCGTATGTGCTCAACTGGAAAAGAGAGAGAGACAGGGAAGACCAGAGGGAAAAGATAAATATATAGACAGATTGGTAGATGCAGACATAAATGATTGACAGATTAAGAGAAACAGAGAGAAAGGACAAAACTAGCCATATAACCCTGGAGCTGGCTAGTGTGTAAGCTTTTGCAAGCTTTACAAAAAGGTTTTTGTTTTATTGATAAAAACCTTGTCGGGAAGTACCTATTTGCAAAACCACGATTGTAGGTACTGTAGATGTTTTTAAATTGCATTAATTAGGCATCCACGCTCCCCCTGACTCACATTCATTTTTGGCCTTTCTCAAGCTAGCTTGGCTAAGCATTTTGGCTAACCGTTACCCCCCTTCCCCCAACATTCCATCACAAACTCCTTGGATGTAATATAATAATATAATATCTGTATAAAAAAGAGAATATTTAGGCCTCCAGGGTGGTCTAGTGGTTACAACGTTCAACACTGGCCACTGCGACTGGGGTTCGATTCCACCGGCCACGCCAGAGTCGGCTCTGACCGGCAGCGCCACCGCGGGCGGCAATTGGCTGTCCGCCCCAAGGAGGGGGGAGAGAAGCCTACAGGTAGTTTGCTGGGCACAGGAGTGGCTCTGTAGTACTGGAGTTACGGTTGACAGCCTGGCGAGTGTTGTCTTGGAGGAGACAATACTTTGCCTTTGTCACTACGGATCACAGGGCTACGGCAGCAGACTCACAATACGAGGAGGGGATTGACATGAAAATAGAAGGGGGTAATTGGCTACTAAATTGGGAGAAAATTGGATAATATCAGAAACAAAATTAAAATAACTTTAAAAAAATAATATTTATTAACGAATGAGGAATTTAGCAGTATGCAGAACAAAGCTGACAAAAAGTCGCTGATCGAAAACAGAAATTCAAAACCCAGCCTGAGCTCCATCTGAGGGACTTTCTTAATTTACACCCCTCTCCCAAGTCCCCTGGGTCTCCCAAACCTGCCTGTTCATCTCTGCTCCCTGAAGCGCTGAAATCAATTGCTCTTGTCATCTAAGGGCAAACAGCAGAAAAACTCCAACCCTCCCTCCCTTCCTCCCTCTTTTCTTGCTGCCCTTTGCTTCATTTCTCTGTCAGTTGCTCCTTCTCTCTCCCCATCAACACCCCCCCCCACCAACGCCATCTTGAATTTGGCTTCACTTGCATCTCTGAAAGCTGAAACTATTACTTCAGCAAAGGCTCAGCCATGCAGACAGACTGAGAAATACGAATACAACCGCTAATAACCCTAACCCTACCCCAACCCCCCTCATGTAAACCCTGCACATCCACACTGACAAGACCAGTCCATTCTCTCCCCTATGCTGTACTCCACGTGGCCAGACAGGCAGGTACACAGGACATGAGTGGAGAAACAGGTTTGTGTTCACATCCACTGACAGGCAATACATCATACATTTCCAGTCATGTGTAACACAGCCTAGAGCCTGATAGGGTTTTGGATATGTACATTTAAAAGCTAAAGTAATCGCCTGTGTACCTTGTCACACACACTCACACATACACACACACACATTCTCATAGTTGCTTGTACAGTGCATATGATCACATAAGCACCTCACAGTTCTTGCTAAGAGAATATAAGTGTGTGACACACACACACACACACACACGCATATTCCATTTCTCACTGACTGCTGCTAGAACTGTAACCGTGGCAACCATGCACCTCCCTTCTCCATCTCTTACACACGCACATACATGCACACATGCATACACCAGCCCAGCACTCTCACTCTGTCTTTCGCACGTCCTGTTTTGGGATTCAGATAAGGTGTGTGTGTGCGTGCATGCATGTGTTGTGTGTGTGATTGATCTCTCCCTTCACCTCACCCACTCTCTGCAATCTCTCTATGGACCCAAATTCTATCAGAAGCGGATTTCTGAACACTGGTTGCACAGTGGTGCAGGGCATCCATCGCTCCTGGTAAACACAGGGGCATTTCTTATCACAGCCTTGTTAAAGCCCACAGAAAATTTCTACCTGTCATGTCCAGTGTAATCTATACTGCAAATTTTCAAAATTTGTGTACTGTGTGCAAAAGAAATGCCCTGCCGTGCCATGCAGGGCTGGACTGGCTATATAGTCTACCGGGCAAATGCCCGGTGGGCCGGTCTAGTTTTGGGCCGGTAGGGCCTCGGTAGGGCCGGTAGAATCATTTTATATATATTATACCACGGACCGGGTGTTCCGAGGGGCGCAATAAATTTGCGAAATGCATGCCATGGCTCGGCAAGCTTGGCATGCAGGAGTGTAGTCTTAGTGAAGACTCATGAGACCTCAGATATCGGCTGGGATTATATCAAATGCACTTTGTCTCTATAAGGGCATTATGCTGTTCAATTGAACTTGATTTAAATTCAAAGACTTAAATTGAATCTGGATTCAATCGGGCCAACCTTACACTCATAAGCACTGAAAATTCAGGAGACAGGAAAAGGTATGGCCAGAAACTTGAAGTGTCTGGGAAAGAGAGCTTCTTAATGTGTTTACCTGTCTCCAACTTTACAATCCCACTGTTTTAATGAAATTAATGGACTATAACATTCTGCATGGAAAAAAAGTTAAAATAAGCCGTATGATTATTTGATTTATTCAGCATTTTAGGGATGAAACATTTAACTAATGTAGTTTTTCCCACTTTTTTCTCTAATATGTGTTGCATTTGGCATGTAGAATATCATTTTAAATTGTAAAAATTAATAGGAGGGCAATAAACACAGGTAATTCAAAATAGGATTTTCAGAGTAAAAGCCATTTCAACTGCTAAAACTGGAGCATATCATTGAATACAATATGGATTAGAGTTGTCATACATGCATGTACTGTAGCTTGCACCCGGTTAAAAGGTTAGCATTTATAGTAACTCTACCGCTTGAAGAAGACAACATCAATTGAATATCATTCCTATATACTGTACCACAGTGATTGTTCATTCATCGGGCACCTGCCTATCATTGCATAATAATAACCACATGCATATTTGTTTCACCTGTTATGGGTTGCTCACCTGCATATAGCATTATAACAAAGCAGGCATACAACATATTGACCTTGGAACAACAATTACCATAATAATGATATATAATTTAACTTGAGTTTCATAATAACACTGCAATGATAGGACACCGTTTTTGCTGCCAAGATAACTTGAATTCGAACACACCTATGTGTAGATTAATCTAAAAAAGTAAAAAAAATAGATGGGAGCATAGAGTCTACACAGTATTTTGGTGTCCTATACCTGTTCAGTGATATATTGCATCTCTAAATGAACCAGCACCATGCTCATGGATCCACAACTCATGAACAAAATATCTCCAAGACTTTTCAATTGTAATGCATTAATGTCTGTGTGGAAGATAACATTACTTTTGCAGTGATAATGTACCAACGAAGTGTATTACATAAAGTTAGCACTTTCCTGACGTGAAATGACCGCTATGCTCGCTTCTTTTTAAAATTGCATGTGCAGCAATAACTCCATACAATGAGAACATATTTGCAAAGTGTAGTTTTCTTGCAATAAAAAAGTCAATTTACAGTACAAGCTAAATATTACTTATAAGTGACATGTATAGCATAAATCGTTGGGATCTATTTATAGTTTGGGCACATATATTTTGTTTTTCAAAATAATGTTTATATTTATAATTGTATTGATGTATTTCAATCATTAATGTATTTTTTATTACATTACCAAGATTATTGAAAATCATTTTGAAGTCGCAACAATCCATTTTCCCACATCCTATCTTCATAATGCTGTACTATGGAGATATTAACATTAATCTGGATATAGCATGCAAGTACAATGCAACCCAAACAGACACATTTAACATGGAGTGCTTTTAGGACTGCCTGACCAATCAGTTCCAACCCATGGTTGAGTGCCCAAGGTGAGTCCAAATTTTCATTGGCTGCGAACTCTTACTTCCACCTCCATAGGGAGATATGGCACGTTAAACAGACTTTATTGAGACATGGTCCAGACAGAATTTCCCAAATTGATCCCATTGTGTTTTAAGAAAATTTACATTCAGATTCCTTCCAGGCAATTTGTGAGGCAAACAATTGTAGGAATTTTACTGTCCATCTTCATGCAGGCTTTGTTTTTCAGGTGATTATTCTTAATTGTGAATATGACCTTGCTTTCGACAATAGTTGTCCCTAGTTGATGATATCTCTCCCTCAGACTTCCATGTCAACCTGGGCCACTGTTCCTCGTGAAATATCAGCAAGTTGAACGGCCTTCATCACTGAAGATCCTGCCAAACGTGCCCCAACAATTACTCCTCTTTCAAAGTAACTGAGATCTCTTCTTCTAGCCATGGTAGCCAAAATAATGGGCAACTGGGCCTGCCCAGCATTGTACTTATACATGACCCTAAGCATGATGGGATGTTACTTGCTTAATTAACTCACATCTGTGTGGATTCACCTGCTTTCAATATATTTTGTGCCCTATTTTGGTGAATTAAGACGGTGTCGGTAACGCAGACGCAAAGCGAAGACGGTGGCGCTTTAGGGCGTGTCTAACGCAATTTTGGTAATTTCGTGTTTTAGGACGATAGCGCACCTCCGGCGCAGTTGTAAAAGAGGTTGGATTAACTTTTAAAAAATACATGTGGGTGTGGTGGGGGTTTGGTTTCATAATGGCCAATCAGAACACCTATTTTCTATCCCTTTAAATACTAGTGCTCTAACACTATAGCAAATTAGCAATTTCCTGACATGACAGTTTTGTGCGGCTGCGCCAGGAGCGCTTCTCAAAAGAGGAGAGCAAGTCGGAAAAGTTGGCGCGCGAATCAGAGGGGGAAAACAAGGCGCACATTAATTTGTTATTTTCATGATTTGAGTTTATATTTTGAGACCTACATTGTTAAAAGAAAGTTTTACCATCTCTTTTTTTCCTTATTTGTAGGCTTTCCAACTTAGTGTAATTGTTAAAGGGAAAGCAATAAATAACAAACTCACAACTCTAACTAGGCCTGTTTAATTTATGTTCGTCATGCAGTAGGCCTACATGTGTCACCCTGGAGTGTGCATCACAAACCACCTGGATATTAATGGAGTGGACCCCCTTCCGATTCACATAAATGATACCGTGATCAGATGGTGCACACTACTGCACATGTGTGCAGACCCCAGGGAATCCACATTGCGTATAAAAATCCTGTTTAGGCCTCCCGCGTGGTCCAGTGGTTACAACGTCCGCCGCTGGCGACGGAGACCGGGGTTCAATTCCCCGTCTCGCCAAGTGTCGGCTCTGGCCGGGAGTGCCACCAGGGGGCGGCGATTGGCTGTCCGCCCTAGGGAGGGGGGAAGGAAGCCGACGTGACGTTCGCTGCGTATAAGAGTGGCCCTGTAGTACCAGGGTTACGGTCGACGGCTCGGCGAGTGACGTCTCGGAAGAGGCGTCACTTTGCATTCGTCACTACCGGTCGCAGGACTACGGCAGCGAACTCACATTACTAGGGGGGGATTGACGTAAAAATGGCGGGTCTAATTGGCTACCAAATTAGGAGAAAATGGGATAAAATCAGAAAAAATCCTGTTTAGTTCTCTGGTAGCTGTCGGGTGTAGGAAAAGTAATAAACGAATTTGCATGTTGGACAAGACTGGAAGAAACTGCATGTACAGCCGAACTGATAGCCGTCTGGGAAACACCGGCTACCAAACCCAGGGTATCACTCACGGTATCGCCTTCGCATATCGCCTATGGCATTTTCTGTAGTGCAAATGGAAAGAATAAAACCCTTTCACATAAGAAAAACTATGTGCATACAAACATATATTTATTTAACAGGTGTATCTTACTGAACGGTAGCGATGGATGGCCTGCTGGCTTCAGTCTTTCATGTCCGTGCATTGAATAACCACAAGCTGTGGTGAAATAGTTTTTAGCTTAATTGATTACGCTTGCAAGTTACCCATGGATTGGACAATTTGCCTCAATGTGGGGGGAAATTCACAATATTCACAAAACATTCTCATGTGATTTCAGATAACCTTATGTTCATATGTGCACATCAATAAAGTCACCAAATTGCACAGAGCGCCAGCATTTGCGCTAAGAGGTGGTCTAGTTGGACGTTAACGCAAATGCATTATTTGCATAGCGCTGACTGTTTTCATAGTCACACCCCCTATTGCGCTGCCCAGCCCATAGTCTCGCAAACGCCTTAATTGCGCACCACGAAATTGCCGAACTCGGCGGAGACGGGAAATATTCCGTTCGCGACAGACGAAACTGGCAATTCGCCTGCGCTAGGGCATAACATCACTTAGCGCCGGCACGAAAATAGGGCCCTTTGTATCCCTCATTAACTCAAGTGTTTCCTTTATTTTGTCAGTTACCTTTTTATTCATACCATTGATAAAGATGAACAAAAGAGATCGTATAAAATAAACTATATAAGTAATGAGCCTTATTTTATGCTCACAAAATTCAGAAAATTATATTCTTCAATAATAATGCATTAGCACAAACCACAATCGAACGGTTCACAATTTATTATGTGTGTGCGCGTGACGTCACGAAATGATTGAAAACGGAATGCCGCCATGTTGGAGGAGTATTATGAAATGGCGACCTCTCATGCAGAAAATACAGGCAGTGCATGCAGTGACCCAGACAAAGTCATAAATACAGGCAGTCCCCGGGTTACGAACATCCGGCATACGGACAGCTCGTACTTACGAACGGACTGCCATAAGGCTTATTATATTTATTTAAAAAATTTAGTTAAATACAATGGTTTGTAATAACGAACGCACGCACTACTTTGTGATGCTCATGAAAACATTGCACGGTTTCAGCGGTTCGTCGGCTCATGGAGCATGTGAAAGGCCATGCCCCGATGAATACCACAATTATTAACAAGCAACGCAGTGGTTTAATTATTGAGATGGAAAGGCTATTGATAATTTGGATAGAAGACCAAAATCAGTGTAATATGCCTATTAGTCTTTCTTTAGTGCAAGAAAAAGCTCGAAGCCTTTTCAATTACTTAAAAGCTGCTCGTGCAGCAAGTGAAGGCGATTGCGACTAAGAATTTGTTGCGAGTAGGGGTTGGTTCAATCGCTTTAAATTGGGAGCAAATTTACATAATATTAAAGTTCAAGGTGAAGCAGCGAGTGCAGATGTAAGTGCTGCGAAAGTCCATCTCCAAGTCCAGCATCTTCTGCATCATCCAGTTATTAATGTTATCATAATGTTACCTCACAAATGAGTGTTAACCTTTAATCATGATCCTTTTTCTTTTTTCTATCTTAACTGTTTTAAGAACTGTTTCTTTAATGTTTTTTTACAGTACAGTACTATATGTACATAGTTACTTTTATTATTACTGTATTATTATTATTAATATTACAGTATTGTTATTATTATTATTACAGTATTATGATGTACTGAATGTTATGTTTAAGCTTTTCTTAAGTGTTTTATATGCACAGAACGGTAAAATAAATACTATACTAAGACAAACATTTGACTAAGTGACAATTAATAAGAACTGTACCTGTTCCGACTTACATACAAATTTGACTTAAAGACAGACTTAAGAACGGATCTCGTTTGTAGCCCGGGGACTGCCTGTACTGCCCTAGTGCTTTTGAAATATGGAAGGAAAGGTTAAGAAACGATATGTTGAGAAAATATCGGTTATTGGCATCAATCCACTGATTATTCCTCAGGATAAACTTCATTCTGAAATCCTTCCTCCAGTGGAGGCGTGCGGCCGTATCTGGTACTTGAGACTAGCTACTACACAAAATAACAGTTTAAAAACTTCTAAAGTTTGTTAGCGCACAACCAGATGGTTTCTGGATTTATCTTGAGTATTCTGGGTCAGATAATTGCTGACAAATACGTTGTTTTGCAAAAGTATGACACTCGCAGAGAATGAATGACCCTCATGTACAGCTGTGGATTATCACTACTAAATAAGGCACGATGATTTCTGCGCACTGTGTCGGCTGCATGGCTGGACTTGGAAAATGTTGTTTGCACATTTCTAGTGTTCTGTTATACCTCAAAGTGTGGACACAATTCAGTGGAAAGCTATCTTGCACCCAGGTAAAGTGTACTTGGCTTTGACCTATGACGGTGAAACAAGTAGACTACGTTAAAGTAAAAGACCAAGATTTTTCTTCTGCAACTAAACTTAAAACAAATCTTGATAAATCTGTGGAAAGTGCAGATTCCAAATGGAGTGCAAAACCCATGGAAGTTGGTACAACGAGTAAAGTCTCCGCTACTCAGAAACCATCAGTTCATGAACTAAACTTTTACAAAGCTCTCAATGACTAAAATTAAACCAGCATGTCTGAGTTTAGTTCAACCATAGTCGGCATCCTTCATTTCTAAAGCTCGAAATATCAAATATGTTGGATACCTGTACGATCTAGAACTTAGCTATCCTGAGCTTCTGCAAGATTGCAACATGATGTGAAATGATCAGATCAGGAAATCAGGAATCAATTGAAAAGGAAACCATCGACCAAGCGAAAGGAAATGCATTTTTTGGGTACAGACCAGAAAGGATTGATACGTCAAAATGTCATGCAGCTAGTCACACCGGCCCAGCACAGCAACTTATTAAAGGTATTTGTTACCCCAACGTTTTAGCACAGCAGCATCAAAACATAATTGCAAACACAAGAACTCAGCCATTGAAGAGTACAAGAAACACATGATGAAAAAACACAAGAATTATCACTAAATGTGGGACTGTGATCAACAAGGAATATCCTTTCCTACATGCAGCTCCAGACTTTCTTTGCCAGTGTGAATGTTGTGGACAGGGATGTGCTGAAGTCAAGTGTCCATACTGTATCGAGGGACTTGACTTGATGGTTACCTACTGAAGAAGTCCTCTTGTTTAGAAAAACATGGATCTGAATTTTCCCTGAAAAGAGATCACGATTACTACCAGGTTCAACAGCAAATTCACATAATAAATCGAGTATACTGTGATAATAATTCATTTAGATTTGTATGTGAATTGCTTCTAACTTTGAACACTGGGAAACTCAAGTCCCAAAACTTGAGTAGAAGTGGAGAATTTGTATCTTACCAGAAATTCTGGGAAGATGGTACACCAGGAAAGTGGATTTGAAAAAAACAACTGACAATGACACTTCACCACAAGGTAATTGTTACTGTTACTGATTGTTCCAATCCTGAGTGCAAAATATCAAAATTTCATCCATCTTGCCTATGTATCAATACTGTGGGGTAAAAAATGGTTTTGCCCTCACTGCAGAAAATTACCACAGTTCCCACGTAATGCAAAGAACAAGAAATGACCAAATATGAAAGATCCATTTCTGAACGAAACAACAAAGTTGGAAAGCATCTGTGAGTGCCAAAAGAAGCCTTAAAGTAATGACAAATTGCTAAAATGTCACAATGAACAGTGCTCAAGTATGGTTTTTTTCATTTGATTTTTTTTCACTATGCCAGAACAACTTTGTAACTACTGCAAGTACAATATATCTGTAAGTGACAAAGAGAATTCTCAAAATTCTGCAAGCAATGATTTACAATCATCTGAGTACTCTGTCCCAGATGTTGTTTTTGTTAAAGAAACTGTTCAAAAAATATTAATAAGACAGGGCTTTTAGGCTCTTTAACTGAACAAGAATTTGCCTTAATTGAGTCACCTCATGGATGGTTGGATTGTACAATAATTCACCAAGCACAGATTTATCTAAAAGAAATTAGACAGACATCGAAGGATTCCAAAGACCAACTTTAGGCCCTCTCAGAAACTTTGATATAGTAGATGGTGAATTCACTCAAATTTTGCACACTGGCAATGACCACTGGGTGTGCATAAGTTAAATTGGCTGTAACCAAGGTGAGGTGAACTTGTATGACAACCTTTTTCAAGATGTGATTTGTGATGACATCGAGGAACAAACAAGAAGTTTGGTTGGTAAAGAATTTACAAAACTCACAGGCATCGCTGTTCAGCAACAAGAAAATAGTAGTGACTGTGGGGTATTTTCTATAGCCTATGCTACAAGCCTAATTTTCATGCATGACCCTGCAACAGTTCAGTTTGTCATTCCTAAAATGAGGCCTCACTTGATAAACTGTTTGAGAACTGGTACAATGGAACCATTCCCTATGCTTGACTTTGCATAAACCACCCCAGTGATGTCATGTGACCTTTGCCGTTTGCACTGTTCATTTTTTCACTGAATGTAACCATGCATTGTAGTTCAGTAAAGCCAATTTCAACTTGAGTGACATTGTATTTAGCAAAGGATAATTGTTTGAGTGGGTGTGGCATATCATATGGTTGAATATATGCCAATGTGTCTATCAAAATAAAGTCAGCAAGATAAGAATATGCATGTCAATTGGTTAAAACAAATCATTTTAAGTTAAGAATTTGACCACCCCCCAAACATTGTGCTTTAGCTCTTAAATTAAGGAGAACCACAACAGAGACAGAAATGGGTTTCATTTTTGCTGCTAGCTCATGTCTGCAAAATAGTAGCACTTCAAAACTTGGTGCAAAACATCATCTCCATGTGTCCATCCAATGCAGTCATTCTCAATGAAAATTACCAGGGATGGCAAATGTATTTCAATTGATTTAACAAAGATAAATTCCAGACTGCATTATGCGACTTGCAAAACTTTCTAGTGTTCTTTATTTTGCCCCAACCCCCCCAGTCTCCCATCCCATCTCAGTGATTGGTGTCACAGCTTTCAATTTGTCACAATATTAAAGATCATAACCACGACAAATACAACTGCTTGAAATTCAAAACATATTGATCCTCGACAAAATGAAAGGGAGTACAATGTTCAATTCACAGATTACAAAGCAAGATATCTGAGGGTAGAGATCTCTTAAAATTTGGTTGGTCCCATGTGCCTGATAAATTACCTTGTGAAGTATGAAAACATAAAACATATTACGAAATGTCAAGTAAACCAGATAAGTCCTTGTATTTTCTTTCATTTCAAAATAACTTTGTTGAATTTCTGAATAAACATGGGATCAACACATTTAAAGACTTATCACAATACCCTGGATTTGTCTCTTTACAACTGTTCCATTCGGATTATTCTGTCAATGAGTGGGATGTTGCCACCAGTACACCAGTACATCCGTACATTTGCAATCTTGCAGGTTTTCTCCACATCCACAGGATCTAACTGACTTTTACCTTTAGTAAAAGCTGGCATGTTTAGATCTGCTTGGTACAACCAAACTCCTTCGTGCACAGTGAAACCTCTATCTGTAAGGACAAGATCCCCAGGAAGCAATCTTTTTAAAAATTCACTGTTTTCAGTCAGATATTTGTCTACCTGAGGTTCTACCTCCCCAAGCTTCACTTACAAAATAAATTGTTCTTTGTGGTGTGATCCCTTTCAGTACTTTCACAGTGTTGTGATGTTTATAATTTGAGAAAGTTTGAGCTCTGGCAAGAAGATTTGTTGGTCTGTCAATACAAATTTCGAAACAGTCAATGATTACTGTGGTCTTTAATCCAAAGGAGTCCATGAAACATTGTGGCATGGTTCTATGCAAATCATCACGTTCAGGCCACACAATGAGTGGAGATAAATGAGTATCCATTACTGGCAACCATAGTTCTAGATACATTAAAACAATATGCAAGGTCAAGTTGCGGAACACTTAGTCTTAATTTTATAACAACCAAAACAAATTCCTGAAATTTAGTGAGGACTTGAGAGCGCCTGTTTATGTGAGGTGCAATGAAGAGGAATACCTTTTTGAGAGAGTGTAGTCCTGTATAAAATCTTACCTTCTTATCATCACCTTCAAAATATTCTTCGTCTAAAACGTTTTATTGAGATGGGAACCATGGTGTTGAGTCACGAAACATGTAGTCACATTCGTTCGTCTGAATGCTGACAGTTTGTGAGAAATGTAAGCCATCAGTTTGTGTGCAAATAGACTTGAATTTTCCCTGTAATTCCTCTGGTATGTCTTTAAAATCATCGATTTCCTTCTCATAAATGTCACTATAAATGTTCCTTACAGATTGACCAGGCTCGTCCAGTCTCTGCAGCTTTTCCTTTACTTCTGCTTGTTGTTCTCATTTGCATTTCCTCCTTTCGACGATCCTCTGTGCTCATTCTTGTTGCTTTTTGATCAACGCGTCGCCTTTGTCTACCTTTTAGTGGCCCAGATTTACATTGGGAATCCAGTCGACGTTGAATTTGTCCCACAAAGCAGCAGCTTTCCCTGATTGAAAATGTGCTCCACAGACTCAATCATTTTCCAGGATCGTATCTGTAAGTTCGTCTCAGCTTATGACAGACAACCATCTCCTTCGCCGTTCAGTGGTCAAAATTTCTGTTTGTTCCCCTTGATTTTTTATAATTTTGGGCACTCGGCAAAATGACAGATTCGGGTATTTCTTTTTGTCATTTGAACAACCGAGAATAAGGCCAAAAGACATCATTGTTGCAGCATGATTAGTCAGCCGATAATCTCACAGCGTCCTTTATGAAGCATGTGAACTCCTCGAACATAGCGGACAGTAATTTGTGCTTATGTCATATTCACGTGCCCGCACACACAGAATATTTTTTTTCACAGAAAAATCAAGAATCACAAATATTCACACCCCTTTTATCAGTACTTTGTGGTTCCTCCTTTGGCCATTATAATAGCAAGTAGTCGCCTTCTGTAGTGTCATACGAAGTTATGGAACTTCTTGGGGGGGATCCTCAACCATTCTTCCATGCAGAATTGTTCTAGTTCCTTCAGATTCTTGGGTTGACATTTGTGGACTGTTTTTTTTAGTTGAAACCACAAAGACTGAGATGGCCACGTCAGACTGAGATGGCCACTTGTTGGAAGGTCCATCTGTGGCCAAGGTGTAGCTTCCTGGCAGAGGGAACAAGGTTTTTTGACAAAATGTCTTGGTACATGGTGGAGTTCATGGTTCCATCTATTTTAATAAGGGCCCCAGGGCCTGTGGATGGAAAACAACCCCAAAGCATTAAAGACCCACCACCATGTTTCACCATAGGCATGAGGTAGTTTTCAACATTACTTGCATTTTTTGGACACCAAACATAACGCTGATGTGCATGTCCAAAAAGCTAGATTTTTGTTTCATCTGACCACAAGACACGGTTCCAATTGTAGTTCAGATGTTGTTTGGCGATTTCAAGATGCCCTTTTCAGTGAATTGTCTTCAAAAGAGGCTTCCTTCTTGCAACTCTGCCATATAGGCCATTATCATGTAGGGGTCATCGAATGGTAGCTTTAGACACCTTGCAACCCCAAAATGCCAGGTATTCGGATGCCAAATAATTGACACAACAGTGGAAAGCGGTATCTTTAATTTTTAATTAAAAATTTTTGTAGCCACCTCCTGATCTGTAGAGGTCAATAACCATTTGTCTGATGCTTTCAGGGAGTTCTTTGCCTTTCACCATGATGATGGCTGACCACAGTATTTCAAATGTGTGTTCCCTCCTTTTTATACCCTAGGGAAACAGGAAACCATTGTAGGCCACTGTATAGTTCCATAACCTTCCAATGAACTTCAAATAAACTGTACATTTATGAAGATTTGTTTTTGTTGAATTACATTTAAAAGAATATTTAAGGGTGTGAATAATTGTGATCCAGATGTTTTCTGGAAAAAAAAATGTTATTAATAAAACAAAAAATGTTTTTCTGAACAATTGTATTAGTGTTAGGTTTGGAATTTCAGAATTTTGTGAGCATAAAATAAAGCTCATTACTTATATAGTTTATTTTATATGATCTCTTTTGTTCATCTTTGTCCAGGGTATGAATAAAAACGTATCTACTGTCTACTGAGTCTACTGTATCTATGTGTGTGTGTGTATATATATATACACATAATTATCCATAATTCCTCTGTTTCTCATTGTTATATTAGAATAATAGTGTGAGAATTATAATAATAATATTGATTGTGTGAAATTGATCGGGGTGTGCACCCATGCGGCTGGAGGAGACTCACCAGTCTGACCTCGGGCAAGTTCTCCAAACACACACACACACACACACACACACACACACCAACCGTATTGTCTGGCAGACAAAGTTCAGAAGGGGATGGTGAGGGGGGTTGGGGAGGAACAGAGGCAAAGATGTGTGCCCAAACTGACAGGGTGACTTTGCAGGACAGAGTGGAATGGAGGGAGGGGTACGAGTGGGGGGGGGGGGTGGCGTGGTGTGGCAGGACTCACCTGGAACATAACTCGGTACTGTTCCTCTGGCTTCTGGACCATGCACATGTTGCACCCCATGGTGACGGCAATCTCGTCCAGTCCAGCGCTGTTCAATCCTTCCTCCTTATTGGCCAGACGTGAGCGCGCTCCGTTCCTGACCTGTCAGGCTCTCGGGTTTGCAAGGAAGCAATCCTGCCGTGAGTTCTGCTAGGACCTCCACAAAAAAAAGTGTGTCCCACTCCGCTTCCCCAACCCCCCTCCCCGAGTCCCTCTCGAGTCCTTTTCAGTCAGACTTTTCTTTTCTTAATCCAACGGTAATCCCAATTTCAAAGCGGGATGTCAGATCCATCCAAATATAAAAGCCCTATCGTCCAAAAGAGGCGATAAGGACATTACATGGCACATGGTAACGTTGCCAGACTGTCTCTGCCCACCACAGGCTCAAGTGAACTTCTCTTCTGCTTTGGAGGCCAATCCAATGACCCGAGTAGAACACACTGATTGAACCAGAAGGAAGGGTTCACCAGAAGTGCTTCACTGCCTGTGGAAAAAGGCTATCAGGAGCTATAACATAAGCAAGCTGGAAGCATTTTCCCCACGTAGTAGTCTTGTTGATAAATTCAGGTGTTTGCATGCACTACCTCCATACACGTGCGCTTGGGATTTTTATATACAAAGCTGTCAAGTGCTGGGCAGTTCCATTGCAGGCTTCATCACTATAGGAAGAAGAGGGGTCGAAGAGGAAGTAGGATGTGACAGGTGAGGAGCGGCTGGGCGGCCCGCGCCAGGATATACTTAGGATGGGCTTGTCCAAAGTAAGGGCATTAATCTACCTCCTTTTCTCTCTTCTAGTTCTTAGTGTAACATAGGCTTTCTCCTTCACTGACCTTGTTCCATGGCTGTCCTGGTTTACCTTGGCAAAGCTCAGCTAAAAAATGACTGATCTGGGGGATGGTCCTTCAAAATATGAAGAGAGCTACTAATGTAGTTTTTCCCCCGCCAGCGCTGTTCCTGTTAACTTATTTACTGCTTTTTCAACATGCCGGTCTCCTGTTGCATTCATTTCTTTTTCCTGCTGTGTTAATTTCAACAATTGTTTTTATTCCTCTTTTATTGGTTACCCAATCTATACCAACTTCCTGTCTCACTCTCAGCATTTGACGTTCTATCTAGTTCATTAGATTGACATCTCAATCTGTCCCAGCTCCGCTGCTCATTGTCATAGCTTTGACTACCAGCCGAGGAATCAATCTACCTATCACAGATGTAGTCTAGCTCAGTGGAAATTTACTCAGTTTTCTGTTTTTGATCGTGTTTTCAGCTGGAAACACTTTGTTGTTCTTGACAGCTTATGGAAACCATAAGCGGGTGCAGTTTACTATGCAAGTTTTTCTTTTGAAAGGAAAACGCTGTTCCCTGTAGATCCCTGTATTCGCGCCGACGTCTACTTCCTCCTCTCCTGCCTCTTTTATTCCTCAAAAAATAATGTTTCTGAGACAAACTTTGCTCAAAGTTTCTGGCCCAAAGCCCTGTGGAGTACAAAAATCTGAGTAAACGGTTTCCGAAGATCCTTTTTTTGTTGTTTTTCTCAAATCTTCCTCAGGCTGTAAAGGAGATTCCTCGAGTCCCCCCTGGGTCCACAATTTGTATCATCCATATCGCCTTTATCTTGCTATATATTCTCTGGTATACATTTAATTTAAATTTTAACCAGATATTGGTGTCCAAAATGTCACCACATTAATTGAGATGCAGGCAACGTTACTGTAAAATGTTTAAACCCCTTCTGCCTAACCGAGACAGAGATTTGCTCATTCCTTCGTCTCTGAAAATATACCCACAATCTCGCAGGCTGATTTTCAAAACAAAGCAATCAAAGGAGAAAACTGTGATGCCCAATAATAGCCATTCACAACACACCTTGTAATTACTGAACCCAGCCTAATCTACACTGCTCTAACCAGCAATACCTCAGCCAACATAATTGCTATCTTTCACCTTGACACAGAAGTAGGCTACTTCTGAAAAGTGGAATTGTTTTAATAAACAAATTCATGCACAATACGGCCGTGTATACCAGGCTGGCAGAAATCATAGAGAACTGGATTGAGATGTCGTGGTTGTGGAGTGAGTGTAAATTAGTGTAAAATGGTAGTTTGACCAAAGTGATGCCATCTGTCTGATATGCCTTTTATTGATAAGCACTATTTACCTTTTTGGTGCTATACGTTTCACCCCCAAAAAAACACTTTGAGGAAGCCTATCCACTATCCGTATCTCAATCACAGGCCTCTTTAGCAGGTGTCAGATTCATTAGTTGTTCAGTCAATGCAAAAGAAGGTACAGGTAGTTCAATATAAGATCAAGAGGGCACCGCAGGGGAGGAAGAAAAAAAACAGCCCATTAACGATAATTAATGAGCACGTACAAGTAGAATGGTTGAATCAAACTCATTCTCTCAGCTCTGACAGAATTCATTTATGAATTAGCTTCATTTACTCTTTGCTTTTTTTGTTGTCATTGTTTTTTTACACATTCAGCAATGGCCTGGTCTGAACGGTGCAGTAGTTTGGGTTTACAGGATGTAAAGATGGCTTCTTCTCTCAGGTCCTCTATGTTTCTTCCTCTTCTTTTCATTCCTTATCTTTACATTGCTCACAGGGTAAATTTCAGCCCAACAATTCTGCGTAAGGAAAACTGCCAACTGTACTTGCTACTGCATTCCTATTAGATTACAGCATGTAATGAAGGACAGGTCTGTCACATGCTTTGAACAGTCTGTCTCAGTAGAGACCCCTAATCCTTTGGTCAAACTCTGGGCCGTTGGTATCAGTGAAACGTGTATCTGACTGTGGTACAATGAAAAGCAGAGGAAATCGCTCTCACCTCTCCAGCAAACGGGTGTTAAAGTAATCCTCACTCCAGAGCGCCCCCCTTGAATTTTAAACTCAGTGGCCGACTCCACCACGCGCCTCGAACGCTCACTGTACGCCTTGATCTCTCGCTCAAGTGCACGCTCACAGCACGCCTCGAAAACACACAAAAATCACCAAAAAACTCTGTCTGACTATGCACATAAATCTGCGCGTCTACAGAGGCATGCGCACATGTGTGTCAGACTGTCACAACGAGTTTTAAAAGGCAGACAGGTGTAAGTCTGTGACCACGCCCCCCCCTCTCTGTACAACATATGGATCGATATGTGCAAAAAGAAGCCTTACCTTGACACTACAAAGCCCTTATATTCTAAACACACAGACAGCAATGCAAAAGCGATGCAAAATGGTACAGTAGCGCGTGTATATATCCCACTGCCAATCAATAATCAATCGCATTTGGATTTTTTTCCTCTTTTTTTTAAATGTCTTCATGTAAAAAAATTAATTAAAAAAAACCTTTTCCTCAAAAAAACCAAAAACAAAGAAGATCAGCAGAATCTGCAAGAACAGGGGGGAGGAAATCCTCCTTCCATCTCAGATCTGAGCACGGCAGGTATGAGGAGGAGAAGAGAAATGCTACACCTCTCCGATCTCCTATTCCCAACCCTTGCTGACTGAAAACGTCTTCACACCAATGTGTGATCAATCCTGCATTGCCACTTAAGATGAATAAATCGGTACACAGCTGAAGAGATGGAAAAAAAACCCACAGTCCGATTTCCCGTTGGGGAGGGGGAGTTGTGGTGGGGAGGGTGGTAAAAAAAAAAAAAGGGTTCCGGTTATTTTTTCTTTTTTTTTCTTTTTTTAGAGACGTGATCAGCGATGATCTCGAGGAATAATACTGCAACAAAAATCCCAAATGAAATAAAATTCCCGGGTAAAGCTGCACAGGCACTATTTCATGGTGCTGCCGCTGGCCCCCCTCCTCAAGCTGAGCAGAAAACGTGCTCCCTCGCTTCAGAGGAGAATCGAAATGCACTGACGCCCAACAATCTGCAGCGTGCAGCACAAATCATCTCTGCCCTGTGGCTCAATTCTTCAAGATGCAACAGACCAATATCCACCAGCCTCATTTTTTTTCTCTCTCTCTCTCTTTCTCTCTCCTCCCCTCCCTCTCTGGTAGGGTGGGCTACGGTTCTCTCCCCTCCTCCTCTTTTTTTTTTTTTTGCCACCACCTCATTTGCTGCACCCCCTTCCTCGTCTTCCCTTCCTAATGTTCTCTCTCTCTCTCTCTGTCTCTGTGAATGCAGACAGAGTTACATCAGAATTCATGCGTTTGTTGCTAAACGCTTAAGACGCAGGTGACAAAGCCCGTAGAGCATGGATAGAAAATAAGACAAGAGAACAAGAGATGGTGGGGGATCTGAAATGGGGCACAGATTAATGCTCGGAAGCGGGACAAAGCTGAAAAAGCACATTTTATTTTCCAAATTCCCCAAATGATTTATTTTAATACACAAATTCTATAGATGAATGTATGGTGCAGCTTATGCTGTAAGGAATCACTGTAAGTCAGTGTTTGTATGTTCTTGTTCAGCTCCACAATGGAACACACAGATGTTCTACATTCCACACAATCCCCTAAATAGGATCCTAGCTCTGTACTAATGGACAGCTGATCCCAGGGATTCCCAGTGTGATTCCTAAAGAACCTGTTTAGAGACCATAGGAGATCAGACACACTTGGAGACAATGGGAGATGGGGAAACCAAGAGAAAAATGGAAACCAGAACATCAACAAAAAAACAAAAAAACAGGCAGAAACTGTTGCTATGGGTTGTCCTCCAGTATGGATTTTCCAGGGAACTAGAGCAAGACTGAGGCAGCAGGTTATAAGGGCATAATGCATGCAGCGAGAGAGAGAGAGAGATGAGTGTAATTACCGCTGTGGGAGGGGGAGACATCCAAGGCTATGAAAGCGAGAGGAATTGGAAGAAAAAGCAGCCTTCTGAGCCTCCCTCCTCCGTGAAGCAGATCCATGCACCTCCTCTCCGCCTCCTCTGAGTTTGTTTCTGTTTACCTTTATGTGTCTGTGACATAACTATGTCATATCAGTCACAGATGCTCTTATCCAGAGCATTTGAAAAACACCACTAAAAAATGTGGATTGTGACATAAGCTGAACAAAGCATCGTCGTAAAATTGGACAATGTTGTGTTAATGAACATGTCAGCAGTTTTCGTGGGTTCCCTAGAGCGTGATGTTGAGACGATCCCTGGAGTGCAGTGCAGGGCCGTCTCATTGAATCATGCAATTATTCAATAATTGAGTTATTGGGTGCTAATGCGGGGCACCTGCCATGGGTTGGGTAATTGGGGCTGGGCCTCCTTATATAAGCAGCTAACCTGGGGAGAATGGGGAAAGCAAGCCATGTGGGAAGGATGTGGCCCCAATCTCAGTCTCTCTCCCTCTCTCTTGCACTCTCTCAACCTGCAGCCCCCCCCATCCTCCCCTGCGATCACTGTCCTCTGCTGAATTTATTTTTAATGATAAAAATAGCTTTTTAAGCATGGCGGTTCCACGGGCCCTGCCAAGGGTTCCATTGCAAGTACATCACAACGGTCCAGAGGAGGAAAAGGATTATTGTATTAATCTACACAATGCCAAGATCATGTGCAACATGCTAGCTCTCTCTCTCTCTCTCTCTCTCTCCCTCTCTCCCCCTCTCTCTCCCTCTCTCTCTCGGCTTTGTTCAACAGTATGCTACCATAACAACACCTTTCTCACTCTTCCTCCCCCGGATTTGAATCATTTTTTATCACTCATCGGGTTTGCATTTGCAAATTTACATCGGACGTGCTGCTGTACGAGATGTTCTCCATCTCCCTCTCCATCTGGCTCTCTCTCCCCTCCCCCCTCTCCCCTATTGCTCTCTCCCTCATTCTTTCTCCCTCTCTCACTCTTTCTCTCCTCTGTCCAGTGTCATCAGTCAATCACTTGAACAGCTATAGCAGTGCCAGTGAGCAGAGGGGAATGTCACTGCACTGTCACTTAACTGTCACTGCACTGTCACACTTACTGTCACCCTTATTGTCAGGTTTGCATGATTCTACAAGTTAGGTTTATGTTACGAAAACTGAAATAAGCACGTTTTCTTTGAAAGGACAAAGTTTAGTATTGTCATTTTCATTTTCATTAACACAATTAGAATATGCATTTTTATAGTACAACATTTTCATTCATCACATAAATAGATTTTTTGAAAGATATAGAAATTGCTTGAATACATTTCGATGTCAGACCTTTAAAACAAAAGGGTCTGAACTGGACAGTGTCAAATGAAAGTTTGAACAACCAACCTCCATAAATCAACATTTACTTTTTTTTTTTTTTGCTTGTAGCTCGTGCTGGACATATCTTTGCAGCGACAAGCTACATAAAAGCACAGATGTAAACACAAAGACAAATATAGCTTGTGTTTTCATTTTTATACGATTAAAAAAAAAGTAGGCTACAGATGTAAGAAATATGAGGTATTCAATGTGCTCTTGGTAATTTGCAATTCATTGGAGGACCAACGCCAAATAATAAATATACGATACAATACGATACGATATACTTTATTTGTCTGCTGACTCCCAAATGCCTAGGTAGAGGTAAAGAAATTGTAGCTGATGTTACGGGAAAGGTGGGCGGCACGGTGGTGTAGTGGATAGCACTGTCGCCTCACAGCAAGAAGGTCTCGGGTTCGAATCCAGGCCGGGGGCCTTTCTGTGTGGAGTTTGCATGTTCTCCCCGTGTCCGCGTGGGTTTCCTCCGGGTACTCCGGTTTCCTCCCACAGTCCAAAGACATGCACGTTAGCCTAATTGGAGAGTCTAAATTGCCCGTAGGTATGAGTGTGTGAGTGAATGGTGTGTGTGCCCTGCAATGGATTGGCGACCTGTCCAGGGTTTATTCCTGCCTCTCGCCCCTATGCATGCTGGGATAGGCTCCAGCGACCCTGACCAGGAATAAGCAGCTTAGACAATGAGATGATGAGGTTACGGGGAAAGCGATGTTCTGCTTTTGTGAATTTTAGCTGGAATGTTTACAATGTTAATGTTACTAATGTCACCACAGATAGGAGGTGGTTAGGTTTGTGTTACAAAAACCCATTTATTCCAGTTTTCTTTGAAAAGACAAAGTATAGTATTGTTATTTTCATTTTTATTAACGCAGTTAGAATATGCATTTTCTTAGTAAAACATTTTCATTCGTCACATAAATGGATTTTTATAAAGATATAGGAATCACTTCGATGCATTCCGTTGCTTGAGTTAAACTCAGGCCTTTTAAACAAAAGGATCTTAACTGGACAGTGTCAATGTGTAAGTGGAAATTTTACTGGAAAGTATAAATGTGATCTTGGTAAATTGCAATTCATTGGAGGACCAAAGCCAAATAATAAATATACGATATGATATGATACGATATACTTTATTTGTCCCCATGGGGGATGGTTGTCCTTCTGCCAGGTTCTCCCATCGCTGCAGAGGAACTCTGAAGCTCTCTTAGAGTGGCCATTGGGTTCTTGGTCACCTCCCTGACTAAGGCCCTTCTTGCCTGGTTACTGAGTTTGGCCGGACGGCCAGCTCTAAGAGTCATGGTGGTTCCAAACTTCTTCGATTTCACAATGATGGAGCACACTGTGCTGCTGGGAACTTTCAATGCTTTAGCAATGTTTTTACAGTATACCCTTCCCCAGATCTATGCCTCGACACAATTCTATCTTGAAGGTCTATGGAGAGTTCATTGGACTTCATGGCTTGGTTTTTGCTCTGACATGCACTGTGAACTGTGGGACCTTATATAGACAGGTGTGTGCCATTATAAATCATGTCCAATCAATTGGACTACAATCAAGTTCTAGAGACATCTCAAGGATGATCGAAGGGAACAGGATGCATCTGAGCTCAATTTGGAGTGTCATAGCATAGGGTCTGAATACTTATGTAAATTACATATCTAAGTTTTTTATTTTTAATCAATTTGCAACCATTTCTAAAAAGGTAAGATGACAAATAAGGGAACTTGTTTTTCTGGGAAAATGCCAGTAGATGATTGGCCATTATTCGCTGTTGGGAACTTAGTGTGTACTATGTACCCATCGGTAACATAACATAATGAAGTGCCAGTAATATAATATTGGTTCAAAGTAACATTGCACTGCAGACATCACTTCAAACCTTTCTCTTGAGAGCTGTAATGCGATTCTTGATGTAGAATTTTACAGCTAGCCAATCCATGTTTCTCAGGGCTTCTGGCTCAGCTTTGAGGCAGAGATCACAGTCACTCTACCCTTGGAACTAGACATGTTGCAATGAAGCCCCTCGGGTGTTTCTCCATTGTGCATTGATCTCCTCCCTTTCCCAGATCCTTCTCTGATGAGGGAAGATGCAACCTAAATAAAAATAAAAAACAAATGAGTAAAGAATAAACAGTACTAGAAACATGATTGACAGTGTAATTTGTGGTTCATATAGGCACCACAAGCTTTTACAAAGTATCTGATGCAATCTGAACCTCTATAGTGGCTCACTGCAAATGGTTGTGCAAACAAGTAGCCTTTCTCTTTAAGCACCCCACATTCTCCTCGCTTCTCAATGAGCAGATCAAGTGCTTCCTGCATTGCTGGGTTCAAGAGGACAGGATCTTTCCTTCCTCTCTTTCCTCTGATTTCTATCCGAGTAAAATGTTAAAAGAGTTTCTTTTCTAGCTCTGAGAGGGCAAGGGTGACATCGTCATGAGGTTCTGCTGTGTCTCTTGAGGTAAATGCAGACAATGGCATTTTAGAGACTTCCCCTTCTCTACGGCGGTTAAATAAAATAACTTGAGCCAGTGTTGCCTGTGCCAGGTCTTTCCAGTTCCTGGCCTCACTTGTCAAATCATTGCGGTATTGTTGCTGCTTCTCATCCAAATAACAATGCAGATTTCTGACATCTTCAGTGAACAGTAACAGTTGAGGAGTGTTCCATTTAGACTCATTGGGTTCCTTTAAGGCTTGGCCCTATACGAGGGCAGCCCATCTGGTCCAATAGATTTCAAAGAATGTGTGGGCCTCTTCTGCTGCATTCCTGTCTCCTTTTATCTGTGCTTCAGATTTAAGAAAGAAGGATACTCTGTTCAAGCTGCTTCCGAATTTGAGAGCAAGAGATGTACATTTGCCTGTTTCACTGTTTAAACCAGCTGTGTGTTTCACTGCATTGACTGCATGCATGACGTTTTCTGGTTTGATGAGCTCTTTGATAGTCATTAGGGTTGTGACCTCTCTCGCTTTAAGTACCAATCTACCAAGCTCTCTCAACTTTTGTCGAATATGTTTGTTCTGGTTGTTGTTGTACCTTTTGGACTCATAGAGCTGCTTTCCATACTCCAATGATGCACCAATCATTTTTCACAGCAGCTGAGATTTTGTCTTTGTTCATGGTGTTCACTAGCTTCCATACGCTATCAGAAACTCCAGGAGGGGCAGGGTGAGCAAAGGCACAGAGAGATAGGACTACATTTTCCTGGTTTGGATTTCTCACTAGCAGGTTTGAATTTGCAGTTGCGAACATGTCGCCACAGCATTTTATTCTTGAACAATCCCTGACAGTATACACAGTGCATGAAGTCTTGTCCCTCTGTTTCTTGTGTTGGTTGCTTGCTTGCATGGAATAGGTTTTCCTTTGCAAAGTTGCCTTTATTTCAGCTGTATAGATTTCTAAATTCTCCTTGCCTTTGAATCCTTGGGAAAAATAAGTGACCTCTCTCTCTTTGCTGTGATGATGCTCCAAATGCCTTGCCATTTTCTGGGAAGCTAACCCACAAAACAGACAGTACTGTCTTTTATTGTACATTCTAGATCCGTCTGTCTTTTTAAAGAGAACAGAAACAGACACTGAGGAACTTCCTTCCCTGTTAACAGAAGTGGTGCTGTCAGGAAGATCTTATGGAGAACAATGACTGGAGCTACATTTTTGGGTTGCAAGGCTTCTGCTACTGCTCTGGCATGGAGTTATAGGGCTTCTGCTACTGCTCTGACATGGAGATGTATGTCTTCTGCTACTGCTGTGTAGTGGGATATATTCTTCTCCACTACCCGCACTGGAGTCATAAATCTCATCAGATCCAACAGGAATCATCTCGTTCATCTTCAAGAAACAACACAATTCAGAGAATACTTCAGATACAGTGTACTGAATACACTCCCTATTCCAACAAACAATTACAGTGTATGTTCTTATGAATTACAACTGAACGTGTGTGGGTCTGATAATTTGAAAGGCGGTTGCATGTCAGGAAATGTAAGGGCCACTACACATTTTCCATTTCAAAATTCCATACTTTTCCAGAGATAAATGTCCAAACTTCTCTGCAGAGTTTTGGTCTATTTTGCACTGATAGCAAGAATCTTGCAATAAAATCCTTGACAGATAAGGGGGACTTACCAGGATGCTTTTGGTCCTCCTCAGCCATGACATAATATCATCCGCTTGTGGTTGCAGCTGGAAGGATCTGGATTTTAGTCCATTGCTTCATCATCAGTGTCTGTGCAGTTGATTAGAGTACACTTTGCTTCATTCACAACCTGCATAAATAATTTGAAATAATATAATTACAAAAATATATTCAGGGAAAGGAAAGCTTTAAAGTTGTGTGTCGCTACTTGATGCTTGATGAAAGCATATGCTATGAAATAACATTCTCACTAGCTACATAGCTTTTATGGTTTTATTTTTACTTGGAGTCCCAGATTACTCCAGGAAATATGGTCACCCTACATATGAGGGTTCCACTTGGCTGTAGGAGATACAAATGTTGTCTGAATATTATGTTTTTGTAAGTTGGCTTTACTCTTTGTATTGCCTATTGCCCAGGAGGCTTGAATGTGTGTAAACTTCACCCTGCTGATGCACCCTGCGACATAAATCAAGTGTACCTGTGCTGTAACAATAGGTAACCTATGCCGGTGTTTGAACCCGCAATGTCCGTGAATAATTTTTAGACAGTGTGTTCGACAGGCAAGATGGCGGGTTTGCGAACAAAACGAAGCACCAATGCGGTGTGTGCAGGCTGGCTAGGCGAACTTGTCAAACTATTTGCACAGCTCTTCCCAATACACCGTCACCTGCAATTAGTCAACAATGCCACGTGATTGGTTGCATTTTTTATGTATGTCATTTGGGCCACTTGTTTCCCAGTTATCATCTTGTTATCATTGTGTCCAGCTGTTTCTCTACTTACGTTGTTAGCTCTAGCTAGCTATATTTCGTGTTGACAAGCAATTTTTTTTTTCCTGCGAATCCAGTTCGCAACTTTGCTCTTGGGGAAAGGCACTGCTTTTGTAGCTAGCTAATGTTCCAAAATCCTCATTAGTTATTTGACGTTACCTATTTGGCCTCACCACCAATTGTGTGACATAGGTTAGCTACTAATCAGGTTAGCCAGCTTACTAATTAGCTACAGTATATTACTGTAATGCGGTTAGTCAGATACCATTTATTCGAAGTTATCATCAAAAGGAAATTAACCCTGCTTAGTAATGAAAATTGCCGATGCACTATATGGGTTAGCCTGGCAAGTGTAATATAAGCCAGGCTAACCCACGGTCTACTACATCAAAAAATAACATTCACAGTTAGTTGATGCTATATACAACGTACAATGACAAATTACATTTAGCAGTTTCTGGAGCACACTTTCTTATGTCTGTTAAAGGATCCTATCATAAGGTATGATGGTTTAAACATAGGGCTATTTTGTACATCAAGCATGACTGCGTTGCACATTCAGCCATTGCCGATGTTTGCTTCGTTGGTATTTATATTTCCGGTTCCCTAGTCTAGTGACTAGCAAGCTCCCCCATCTGGCATGGAGCATCATTAAACAAACAGACCTCAAGTCGCAGCGAGTATACTGACATTTGGTCACAACGCCGTATTCAACAGTAGTTCGACAGCCTGTGCGAACAAGCCACATTTGATTTTGTTTGAAGTATACCGAGGCCTTTACACACACACTCACACTCTCACACACACACACACACACACATACAGACACACACTCACTCTCTCTCTCTCTCTCACACTCTCTCACACACACACACACACACACACACACTCTCTTTCTCTCTCTCTCTCTCTCACACACACACACACACACACACACACACACACACACGTGCAGTGCACACATGCTGCACCCGGTGATACATTATAAGCACGCACACACACACAAACCATACCATGTAAGGATTTGTGCATGCACACCACGTAAGGTGTATACTTAATTATCTCTGTATCTCCGGCTCAGCCAATGAGTAACAGGATTACATGGCAGATGTGGCCGGCCAGCCAGCAGGCTGTCTGGCTGTCTGGCTTGCTAACTCAATTGGCTTACAGGCAGGTGTTGCCAACACTCCGAGCCTGCCTGGCGTTTTACTGGATTCACCATTGATGGGCAGCAGCAAGTAATGAAAGCCAGAACAATTAGGATATTTAAATATATAATTTAATGACATAAATTAATATTCCAATAAAAAATGTGTATTTTGTCAGAATGATTATTTATTAAGGTAAATGAATATTGGGTAAATGTAAACACCTAAATCAGAATGCTGGATGTTTGGCAGCACATACCTGTGTATGTGTATGCATCACAGTGTTTAATAGTAGAAACTTAAATGGACTGCTTACATGACTACCTGATCAGGAACCCCAGAGGACAAGATTAAATATGGAATATACCACAACAGGCTTTAAAGTTGTATGACAATACACCACAAATATATGAGAATATTGGGGGTGTGATGTGAACCCAAGGCTAAGCCAAGGTGATTTAGGTGAACTGCATGGCCCAGAGCAGTTTATTCCACTTATACCACGGCTGCTTGCAACATAAATAAATAAATACACCAATACAATTAAACAAAATTGTTGTAGAGCTGTGTTTTTGTTGTTAAGTTGCAGACACCGCAACCCTCCATTGGAGTTACTTTTCTTGCCATTGTTTTCCAGTGGTGATTCAAATGTTCAATTGAAATAGAATGTTGAATGTGCTTGTGTACTGATTTGGAACCGTGATAAGGCCACATCCACTGGAACTACTTCATAGCCACACATTATGTTTCTCTGTGTGATTTACTGGAAAATGATCAGCACCCTCTCAACCAATTAGAATTGAGTATTTACCCAAGCCATGGTATAAGAGGTAAATGTCCTTATAAAGTGCATAAAAACACACTCGCATTCCAAAGACTAAAATGTCTACAGTCAGTCTTACATTGTCAAGTCAAATATTGGACCTTTGTATAATAAAATAGACTAGTATAGTACATAACTCCAACTTTATTCAAAACTATAAAATGAATGATCCAGATGACTGTAATAATTAAACAAGTATATTGAAATTTTGGTTTAAATATGAAACCCTGATTAACCTGAAAATGTGTTTTTCTAAATCAAATTGTAAAATAATACATATGTTCTGGAACACACATGTATTGTATACATGCCACTTGTGGATCTTTTAGAACAGTATGTCACCATGGTAACCATAGTCAATTCCAATGCTTATTTATTTATTTAAGTAAAAACAGACAAATATGAACCAGATAATGTCAGGACATAAAGACATTTAGAATTTGAAAATACTTTGGCAGCCAGAAAACACTATAAACAGAAATGTAAGATTTTAATGCTACTTTTGACTGTTGTTACAAGAAAAAAAGAACTGGCATTACTAACACAACTCAATTTTGTTCATCATAATAAACATGAAACATGCATAAAGTATGTGGAAATTGAGTATGCGTCTATATTTAAACCCAATAATTTTAGTTATTCAAAACAACTGCATATAACACATTTTTGAAACATGTATTTTTATCAGAATGAATGTCCACTAATCTACAGCAGCAACCTATATTCACCTCCACACAAATTGTGAGATTGGTGTCCTGCGATCTGATTGGTTCTAGTAAGTTTTAGCCAGTGTTATGTTGTAGGTCAGTGGTTGAGTTGACTTGAATAGTTGCCTCCAATTGGAGCCCCACCTACATGATATCGTGATTCATCAGAAGTAGTAACTGACAATTTTTTAATGAGCAAAGCACATCGCCTGAAGCCGGGCAGACAAGCTGTGTAAATCATTCTGGATAAGTGAGTCTAAAATGCCTAAAATTTAAAATAAATTACAGCGCAGAGTTGTCCCATGTCAGAGTGTCAACCTGGTCAGGCTCATGGTACCGTAAGGTTATGATCCTGCACTTATACGGTACCATGAGCCTGACCAGGTTGACACTCTGACATGGGACAACTCTGCGATGTAATTTCTTTACATTTTAGGCATCAGACTACCTTGAAACCTATTTAATGCCAATATCAATGAAAGTATTCCATTTTTTTCAGATGGTTAACTCGCACAATAATCAAGCTACATACAAAATCTACATTTAAGTTTACAGAGTCTCATAACAAGATAAGAACGCACTGGTCTCTCAAAATAGATTTATTATGTAAGCAGCAGTTGCAAAAACGATGTCTGCACCATTCAATGCACCATTGAGTAAAAAAAATACGAAAGTGAAAGTGACAAAAAAACGAAAACGTGTGAAGACTTTGAGGAAGGACATTTTTATGTACACAAGAAAAAGACAATGGTTAAATTATCCAAAATGTACCTCAGTGTTTTTTTGGATACATCACAGCTTTTAAAATAGCATATGAATCCAAACTATAAAAATGTAATTGTTATATCAAGAGGAAGGTTACTTTAGTAATTGAATCTACCAAGTTTTTGCAATATTTCATTTTTTGCTCATACAGTCATGTTCATGCTTATGCACTCACATGGATTACAGTTGGTGTTGATGACTATTGCCAGACTATTGACTGAAACTGAGCCACAGACCAGCATGCTGCTGTATATGCACACATGCATGCACACACACACACATCGCTTGTAGCCGGACTTGATGTCATTTAGTTTAGCGGCAGTTATAGCGGCAAGCTGTCGAGGTCTTGCCTACCTAGCCTCACCTGATGAAGACTAACTGGACAAAGACCAGCGAGTCTACCTGCGCGAGTCCACCAAGGAAGGCCACAGTATATATAGTTTGTCCATTCCACCTTCCTGCCCTTTTTACCATTTCTACTTACTCCTTTCAGTAGTCATTAGTCACTGTGTTTTATATCCTGCTAGCATTACACATTGCATGTTATACCATCTGTCATCTTCCTTCCTGCCCAGATCTCTGCTCCTAGATTTCAAAGCAGAAGAGGTGCGTAGTCGCATTGACGCAACCTTTACAGCTTGGTCAACCCACCGCGCTCCTTCGATGTGGATCTTGTGGCTGCAGGGGGTCTGAACTGCCAGTCAGCTGTCCAGAAGGTCAACTTCATCTCAGGTGTAGAGCGCATAAGAGAATACAGTCACCCCTGCTGCCCTCTCCTCCACCTACATCTTTTCCCCCACCCCCAGGGCCATGGGTAGAAGTGGAGGGACAGGTGTACTAATCTCCCCCCTGTGGAGATTTGGTATTGTTCCTCTTCCTCATTTGTCACCCTCCTCCTTTGAATTTCATGGGGTCACTATTGTCATGTGGTGTCAATGTGGATCTGCTCGACTACGCCACCTAGTGATGACAGGGCTCTAGGACCCAAAGCCCTGTAAAATTCCGTCCTCAGCTCACACGTCCAGCTCATACGCTCGTCTCAGTCACACCGGTCCATGTTGGCTTGTTCAATCTTGTGGTCTGCCCAGCTCACTTGCCACCGTTCATTTCCCCCAGTCACTCGTATCCCGCTCTTCCCTTCACTAGCCTCGGCTTCCCTTTTAAAATGTAAAAAGCCGCCCCACCGCAAGAACTCTCTCCAAAAAAAAGCCAATCCCATCAATAAAAATTCCAATCAGGTGTGCCACTCAACCCTTTCAATTATCAACGAGGGAGCCAGCTATCACCTGATTTAAACATGAATTACAAAGTTCACACCTCACAAAGGGAAATGGGCCTATCCTTTAAATAAATCCCACTGGGAAACAACGCATCTCAAAAATGTTCAAACAAATGCTTAGCCTTGGGAAAACACTGCAAAACTAAAATTGGAAAATCACCGCACAAATACACCTCACTCCAACACCTCAAATCAAATAATACAAATGGGATCTCCCACCAAATGATTTAATAATGTACAAAAGAGTAGTACAAAAGATAATTATGTGGGAGCGCTGGTCACCCCTGTGACATTATCACTGTCCCATGTAAACTGTACATTATTGTTCTATATTGCCCACCAGGTCCACTGGGGAGTTTCCTAGATGAGTTGGACGCCCTACTCAGTTCCTTGCTTGAGGGCGACACTCCGGTCTTTCTCCTCGGTGACTTCAACATTCAGCTCAAAGCTTCTGATTCACTCTGCTTTATTTAGACCAACCAGCCCACCTGTCCACTCCTAGCCCCTGGCTAACTGAGTGCATTGATGCAGATAGAGCCAAACTCTGCATGGTTGAAAAGAGATGGGAAAAAATCTAAAGCTCTGGTGGACCTGACATCTTTGGAATCTTTCCTTGCCCTCCTCCCCCCCTCCTCTCTTACCGGAGATGACTCTGTATCCTACTTTGCTCATTAGCCTCAGGTGAGCCTGCCTGTAAGTGAGGCTGCTGCTGTCCAAGGCCCTGTAGTCCTCTCCAGGCTGTGGGAGGGAACAGGAACACCTGACCGCAGCCAAAAGGGAGGCGCAGCCCTCTCTACTCCTCCTTCCACCTCTCCCAGTGTCACAGATGAGAACAACCTTCTCGATCCGAACCAGTCGGGCTTCAAGGCAGGACATTCCTCAGAGACTGGCCTGCTCACAGTCACAGAGACCTGGTGAGAGCTAAGTCACTCAGCTCTGTCCTCATCCTGTTAGAGCTGTCTGCCGCATTCGACACGGTGAACCACTGGATCACGAGGGGTACTGCTCCCTTAGTTGGACAAAAACATGGGACAAGAGAATGTAAAATATGCATACGAGCCATTAGATGTGATTTACCAAAGTCGGTAACAATTGCGGCTTAACTGATTGCACCCATTATTTAACATCTGGAGAAATCAGGTGATGAGCAGGGAAAGCTCGGCTGAATCCTTGAGGTGGTTTTCTACAGCAAGAATCAACAGCAAGGCGGCTGGAGGACCTTAGGGCAAAGCCTGACAGCTGGCAGGATCACACAACTTGACTGTTTTAATGCAGCAGAGTACCTGGAGCCATCCATGAAAGTAGAGAAGGGAAAGGGAGTCATGGGGAAATTAGGTTTCATGAAGCCCATAATGGGGGGAGCTACAGTGAGCTGTTAATCACTGACTTGTTTGAACCAATCAGAAGGTTTTGCTCTCCCCTTGTTCAAATCAGTGATGTCTGCCCAGTTTGGTTTCATGAAGCATCATTCTCCTATCACTAGGATTTGCAAGAATTCGAATTCAAAAGAAAACTTCTGAATAATAATGATGACACTAGCCTGGATATTAGTGGCAGCCCTATCTCTTTCTCACATTATCCCTATGTCACACACCATGTGACACACCCCCGAGGTGGAACAAAACAGCAGGACACAGGGAATGGAGTTATTGGTCTGCAGACCAGGTTTTATTGTTCTCCCTCACACAGACATGGGGGGAGAGAGGGAGAGAGAGCAAAAGAAAGAGTGAGAGAGAGAGAGCACAGATAACTTAAATAAATAGGAAATTTATTTCAGCCTCGCGGGTTCTGGTCGCAAATAATAAACTAAAATTATAAACTAAAATAATAAACTTAAATAATAAACTAAATCAAAACGCCTTTCGGCAAAACACGAAGCATTCACCATGTGCGCACAAACAGACTTTTGCTACTTTTCAGTGACGTTTGTTTCAGGATCTCTGGGTTCTCTCTCTCGGGTGGCATTCAGCTTCCGTATTCCAGCCCCCTATTAAGAGAGCAGAGCAGTTTTAAGCACACAGGTACAATTAGATAACGCCGCACAGCTGTGTGCCCTAGCTGCCCTTCCCTGGTTGTTTTCTTTTCTCCCAAATTGAAATGTCCAATCATATTCATAAAGCACAAAGCGCATTGTCCCAAAACAAAAATCCTTCCAGCAATTCAGAAGAACACAGGGTTTGATAAAGCCTTTCTATTCTATAATTAATTTATTACTGTGATGTTATTATCCATAATGTGCTGTACTAGCCCACTTCATTTTATTTAATCACACCCACCTTTGTGACTGCTGAACATCCTGTGTGTTTGTCATTTGTGCATGTCTACGAGTGTAATGCTGGTACTAGCTTTAGTGAGATTCTTTTTCTATTTTCTCTTTCTGCTTTTTTCTCCCAATTTAGTAGCCAATTTAGACTCCCAATTGCCACCCCCTAGTGGCACTCCCGGCCAGAGCCAAAACTGGCGTGGCCTGGTGGAATTGAACGCTGGTCGCAGTGGGCAGCATCGAACGTGCTACCGCTACACCACCCAGGAGTTCTTAATGATAATTTTTTATGTAGTTTTTAAGTACAGTCTGTATCTTCTGTTTTATGGGCCTGACACCACACAAAACATTAACAAAAAATAAGGTTCTTTGAATTGGATTTGATTGATGATGATAATGGCAACAATGAGTTTATAATGCCCACAGATTATTTTCCTTAAAATAATAAATCTGTATCATATGTAAATATGGGAATATCAAGATAAAAATGTTCTCTGCAAGATATTCAACAGTTAAGGAGGCAAGTGGCGTTTTGCAGCAGTTCCAGCACAATTGGAATTCAGTGAAGGCCTCCCTGGTGAGCTCATTTAATGCTGTCATACATCTTGTGTTACAACTCAACCCCTAAACCCAATCCTAACACCAGTTTTCAAGATAAAGGTGAGGCTAGCCTAGTATGGTGTACCTGTATGTGTGTGTGGGAGGAAAAAAAGGAAACAAATACCCCACTGTGAGGGTTTTCCTAATTACAGATGAAGGCTATTCATTTATGTTTCATTCATAATATAATTTGAATTTGACTGAATGTGTTATGTCTGTATGTATTTAAAGATATACACTGCCTGGCCCCCAAAAAAGTCACCACCTGGATTTAACTAAGCAAATAGGTAAGAGCCTTCCATTGGATAATTACTGCAGTGATTAATATGTTTTAGCTGGCAACAAGTTATTTAACCCTAACTGATGCAGTGAGTAGCTTCTCATTTCTTAAAAAAACATGTCGGAAGACATATCCTGTGGTCGTGGAAAAGATGTTAATCTGTTTCAGAAGGGTCAAATTATTGGCCTGCATCAAGCAAAGAAAACAACTAAGGAGATTGCTGAAACTACTAAAATTGGGTTATGAACTGTCCAACGCATTATTAAAACCTGGAAGGATAATGGTGAACCATCATCTTCGAGGAAGAAATGTGGTCGGAAAAAAATCTTGAATGATCGTGATCGGCGATCACTTAAACTTTTTGTGAAATCATATCGTAAAAAATCAACAGTAGAACTCACGGCTATGTTTAATAGTGAAAGTAAGAGCATTTACACAAGCACAATGCGAAGGGAACTCAAGGGATTGGGACTAAACAGCTGTGTAGCCTTAAGAAAACCACTTGTCAGTGAGGCTAATCGGAAAAAAAGGCTTCAATTTGCTAGGGAGCATAAAGATTGGACTCTGGAGCAATGGAAAAAGGTAATGTGGTCTGATCAGTCCAGATTTACCCTGTTCCAGAGTGATGGGCGCATCAGGGTAAGAAGAGAGGCGGATGAAGTGATGCAACCATCATGCCTAGTGCCTACCGTACAAGCCTGTGGGGGCAGTGTTATGATCAGGGGTTGCTGCAGTTGGTCAGGTCTAGGTTCAGCAACGTTATGTTCCCAAAGAATGAGGTCAGCCTACCTGAATATACTGAATGACCAGGTTTTTGGATGGATTTTTTCTTCCCTGATGGCACAGGCATATTCCAAGATGACAATGCCACGATTCATCAGGCTCAAATTGTGAAAGAGTGGTTCAGGGAGCATGAGACATCATTTTCACACATGGATTGGCCACCACAGAGTCCAGACCTTAACCCCATTGAGAATCTTTGGGATGTGCTGGAGAAGACTTTGCGCAGCGTTCCGACTCTCCCATCATCAATACAAGATCTTGGCGAAAAATTAATGCAACTCTGGATGGAAATAAATGTTGTGACATTGCAGAAGCTTATCGAAACGATGCCACGGCAAATGCGTACCGTAATCAAAGCTAAAGGCGGTCCAACGAAATATTAGAGTGTGTGACTTTTTTTTTGGACGGGCAGTGTATATTAATAGCAAACCTTGGTATGCTTTGGAATTCACTACAGGCCTTAAAATGGGGTTCCATCCATCCATCCATTATCTAAGCCGCTTATTCCTGGTCAGGGTCGCGGGGGGGGGGCTGGAGCCTATCCCAGCATGCGTTCCGGGCGAGAGGCAGGAATACACCCTGGACAGGTCGCCAATCCATCGCAGTAAAATGGGGTTGTTTTCTGCCACTGGCACATGCTGTTCTTCATCACGTAAAGGACCACACTTATTCAAACCCCTAAAAAAAATTTCAGCTTTCCAAATGTTCAAGCAATAACACAACAAGCCACTGACAGCTGACAATTGAAAGCTTGCTGTTGTCCATCACCCAGATCTTTAATAAGAACTGGGGGTGACACAATGCGCTTCTTGAGGAGGTTGTGACACTATTGATTAATGTGTATATACTTTGCTTGAGTACGTCCAGAGGCTACATTAATGCAATTGATTGATCTCTGAGGGAGGCAGTGTAACATAATGTTTATGGAATTGGGCTTGTAACTCCGAGGTTGCGGGTTTGATTCCCAGGTGGGGCGTTGCCTTCGTACACCCTTTTAAAATAATATATATATTTCAGATTTTTCCCCCATTTTCCTCCCAACGTGGTGACCAATTGTATGGGACCAGCCGCTACCCCGGGGCCGGCAATGAACCGCTTCCTTCAAGACGGAACTCGCCTATTCATTTTGCCTAGCTTTCTGTGCTCATGTTGAGCTCGTACCAGCTTTCCCCCTGGGTTTTCAAAATTGATTTAAAACGTATATATACTGTACATATTTACACTTAAACTTCCCTAATTCATTTTGCAAACCGCTAGTTTTGGGGATACCCCCCACCTCCCCAACCTGGCAACTGTGGACTCACTCTACCAAGGTGATATGTTTCTGAAGCTAGAGGCAGTTACTGCCATTCTGGTGTACCCTGGTTCCTGGCAACTCCCCTCACATACCAATGTGACCTGAGCACATTCGCATTCCTGTTTTCACGCCACCTCTTTCTGGGGCCTCATTTATAAAAAAGTTTCGTAGAAACCATCCTACATTTGATCTAATGTGCGTGTGATTCAGAGAAAATGAACGTACGCACAAAAAAACATGCGTACGCCACTCCCCCAGATGTGAAATCTCTAAATCACAAATGATCTTGAAATTGTGCGTAGCTGAATGGTTTTAGATCAGTGCCTTGTAAACGCCCCCTAATTAATATCATTAGCATATAAAGGGGCTCGAATTAAAACACAAATCCTCTACTTGATTATGGCGAGCTGCAAGAAAAATAATTTTAGCGAGGCCGAAATAGAGGTCCTGTTGGCGGAGGTGCAGATGCGTGCAGGGACGCTGTTTGGGAGCCTTTCCAGTGGCTTTACCAGTAAAAGTGAATATGTGGCTTGGCAGTCTGTAGCCCAGGCTGTGAACGAGGTGGGGGCAAAGGTCCCTGAAGGACGTAAAGAAAAAGGTCTGATTTAAAACTGAGGTCAAAATCTCTAATAACTCGTTCCCTTCTTATTGCGCGGTTGGTGATATCTTCGAGAAGTGACAATGCTGCCATTCTTCCTCTTGCAAACCATTGCATTATTGGACATTTTATAGCCTATAGATTGACCGAAATGTTTTACACGTGTGGAACCATAATATGTATATTAAATACATTTCCTTCAAGGATGTGTCAATTATGCTAATATGGGTAGTTTTGGAAAACCAATGTGTGTTTTTGTTTTGTTTTCCACAAGTAGCCTAGCTTATATGTTGTTTTAATTTATTAATAACTTTATTGTGCAAACCATCACGTATAGCCTAAGCAATGTGTTCAATCTGGTAATACAACTACAACAGCATCTACTACTACTACTACTACTACTACTACTAATAATAATAATAATAATAATAATGAGGAAACAATTAGGCAGCAGACAACATGTTGGCGCTCTTAGATTTCTGAATACATTTTACATTACATTTACATTTTAAGCATTTAGCAGACACTCTTATCAAGAGCGAATTACAAGATCTACATAAATACATGGTAGGAACAATTATAGTTCGCGCAAGAGATCAGTGCAGTAATACAGCGATAGACATCATTGCAGGCAGCTGCCGTCCATACCTGTAACACTGGGAAGAAAAGGTTAGCAATTTATTTTATTTTTTTATGGAGTAAGCAGGGGTATATAGTGTTGAGCAAGTAGGCAGTGGTGATGACAATTAGCTAGATGTACAGAATTCAGTGGTAGTGGAGTCTGAAAAGGTGGGTTTTGAGTCTCTTGCGGAAGATCGCAAGTGATTCCACGGTCCTGACCGATTGCTGAAGGTCGTTCCACCAGCGAGGGGTCAGGACAGAGAAGAGACGAGACCGCGAATACCTGCAGTACTCCAACATTGCCACAAGGAAATGTGCGTACGCCAAGTTGGAACCTGACGTTGAGCTAAGTACTTTTCCACGTCAAAGGCCGTTTTTATAAATCTGAACTTTGGCGTGGATTTGAGCGTACGCACATTCTAAGATCAAATCTGTGCGTAAGCATGTTTTATAAATGAGGCCCCTGTTCTATCTGTTTACCTCCTACCCCCCGTTTTTGTAGACGGGTTGAAGAACTACCGGCATTTCTTGACAAAGCCAAAGAATATACGTCAGGAGTAGCTAATTTAATTCAATGTAACTAAAGATCTAGGAGCAGCAGCAAAAAGGGCGAGCTGAGCATTTTCTCTCAACGCGCACCAAACCAGACGGCGAGAGGGGGAAATATCAACACAGCACAGAGAGACGCAGACACTCTGCTTTCCCCTGAAGATTGCCATTGGCAGGTGTGTGCACGCAGGTTGCATGTTGATGCGTGCGCCTGTGTTTGGGTTCATGATATGATCTGTAGTACTCTCCGTCTCCAACACAGCGGGAGAGCAGAAATAATAATAAAAACACCTTAGAGATGGATAATGGCTAAGGGGAAGTACTCAGAAGAGATTTTGAATAAGATCTCTTTCTCTTTTTTTTCAGTAAAAATGGTAATTTATATATTGCATTTGCATTACAAGGCAATGAATTGGAGGGAGGGGTGGGAATGATTGACAGAGAAAAGCAAGTGATGGATAATAAAAAGAGAGGTAGTAACAAAGAAAAAATAGTTTTTGAAAAAGTGTTGAAATATGCTGAAAATCATAATAAACTTTAAATCTTGGACTTTGTTGTTGCACCCTGCTGTTTCTTATGCTCCTGCGACTGCTGCTGTGGAAACAAGAAGAGGGAGCATGGGCCCCCCAAGTGGCGCAACCGGTAAACCCGGAATGCAGGCTAGCCACTACGGCGGCTGGGGTTTGATTCCCTGGCTGCGCCAGCCCGGCTCTGGCCGGGAGTCCTGTTCAGGGGTGGCGATTGGCTGTCCGCCCCAGAGGGAAGGGGGAGGAAATCCGGTATGAGCTTACCGCATGCACAGAAAGCTTCTCTGGACGTATTAGAATCACGGTCGGTGCTCGGGTGAGCTCTGTCTCGAAGGAGACGGTTTGCCGTCCCTGCCACTGCTAGTCCCAGAGTGGTGGCTGGTTCCATAGCTGCAGGTGGTGGGTTTGTTGAAGGGGGATAGTTGGATCAGTAGAGGGTACAATTGGCCACCAAATTAGAAGAAAAACAGGGAAAATTTTTTAACCAAATTTAAAAGGAAGAGGGAACATGATAATTTTAGATTTTGGCAGGGTCTTGCCGTTTGAATATTTGATCCTTCCTTGTTTTTCTTTTTCTGGGAAATTTTCAGTGTATTCAATCGGAATAGGCACTCAGTCGGCACTGACTCACTATCCTAAGTCGGCAGTGCTATGGTCAGGATTCAATATCAGACCGTGGGGCGCAATACCACGCATGGGGATCCCAGTGACTTAGCAGGATGAGTCACCCAGCAGCCCAGTGTTCTTTATTGATTTTCACCAGCCTTGACAACAGTGAACACTGGCCCCAAAAATAGAAAACAGGCAGGGGTGGGGGGTGGGGATGGGGGAGGGGGCTTGGTGAGGGCAGGAAGAAAGAGAATATGACAGACACCGAGATTTAATTCATGCCTCTTTTGGGATGGAATATTTGATTCTGTCAAAATCATTCATTGTATAAGCATGGTTACCATTTTTTGTCTTTCTCATAAAGCCAGGGTTCAATTTGATCCTGCCTTTTCATTCAGACGGTAGTGAAGGTGGAGGAGAATACATGTGGAATTTTAACAATGTGCTCATTATTAATTTAATGCTCAGAGGATGGAGTGAACAGTAAATAATACAGATATCATTGACAACCTCAGTCCAGAGTTTTGTGTACTTTGTGTGCGTGCATGCGTGTGTGTGTGTGTGTGTGTGTGTGTGTGTGTGTGTGTGTGTGTGTGTGTGCATGTATATGCATGCATGTGTGTGCATATGTGTGTGTGTGTTTGTGTGTATATGCACAAAAATATATATCTACTAACCTTTTCCTTTCCTGTGTTACAGCTACGGTATGCAGCTGCCAACATTTATGTCTATTGCTGTATCACTACACTGATCTCTTGTGTAAACAATGATTGATCTTACCATGTATTACTGTAATGCACATCTTGTAAGTCGCTCTGGATAAGTGTATGTATATATATGTGTGTGTGTGTGTGTATATGTATTGTAACACCCTACAGGGTTTGGTTTTAGGTGTTACGTGGTGTAGTGCAACCCAAGAGACAGATCCATGGTCAAATGTAACAAAAATAGTTTTAATTAAAGGAAAATCCGCTCTAACACAAAATAATGGGGAAGGCACTCAAACGGCTTGAACATTGAACACAAAATCTCTAAACTTAAACAAAAGGTTTATATTGCTCTGGGGAGCTAACCCCTTACCCAAAGCCTCTCAAAATCCTGGCTGGTCAACCGACTTCACAGGTTTCCTTTCCACAGTCCAAATACTTCCACAACTGGGTTTTCTGTTCTGTTTCAAGTTTTGTGTTCCATGAGAGGATGAAGTGTCTTCTGATATGGTATGTCACACATGTTTCCGTTCGCAAAATTAACAGGAGGTTCCCCTTCTTTGGGACAAGAGCCACTGAGCTCTGTCGCGGTGAGTCACCCAGCTGCCCCTCCCTGAAAGCTGCCTTGAAAACATCCACCACATCCTCTTTCAGGAGATCCCAGAAGGCCCGATAGAACTCGGCTGGGATTCCATTGGGAATAGGTAGGTTGTGTAGGAATAGCCTTGTGTAGGTTGAGGGAGCGCACGGCCCGGATAAGCTCCTTGGTGTTCAACTCCCCCTCCATGATTTGTTCCGCCCAGGCATCTGTCCAGGCAGCCCAGGAAGGTGTTTATGAGAGTCCCATCCCTGGGCCTGCTGGCATACAGACTCTGGTAGAACTCCCTGACCACCTCCCGGACCTCAGTCTCTTCAGACACCACCACCCCTGCGCTATTGTACAGGGAGAGAATGTTAGACTTTTTTTTACTATGCCTTGCAGAAGAAGAAGCAAGTGCACCTCTCATCCTCCTTGAGACCCTGGAGTTTGGAGTGGAAGGTGTATTTTTCCCGCTCCTCCCGACAGAGGACAGAGAGACATTGCTTTACTAGGGTCACTTCCGTGCTAACCTCCAGGCCTCGGGACTGTTCCTGATCGTTGGTTTTGTTTTGTTTGTCTTTCTGTGTCTTCGCAGACACGGATTTTGCTTTCGTTTTCCTACAGACGTTTAACGATAAATATCTTAAACCCACAAAATGGGCTACTTTTGATCATGTGCCTGTGTCCACTGCCAAACAGACTCTGGATGTTGGCAAATTGGCTTCTGTTGGTTGCAAGAAATGCGTACTCTGCAAGATGTCGGGGAAACAGCGGTTTGTGACGTTCCCTTGTGTCTACAGTTGACCAGAAACTGTTTTGAGAAGTGGCACCAAAGACCGTGAAAGAACAGATTGTGTCACCATGTTTTAATTTGGAATTTTTTGTATATAGTTTGTTTTCAATGAATCTTCCCAAATGAAAAAAAACTTCTTCTTTTTCTGTCTTCTGCATGGCTCACTGACTATTGCTTACTCTGATGGCTTTTCTCTTTGTCTGACAGCCTTTGAGAGAGAGATGGCCCATCTGACAGATCTTACAGTTGTGGACAAGCCTCAGGTGTGGATCATGAATATTCATGAAATTAGCATATAGCCCTCCCACAGCCTGAAATAAATGTGACCAGTTCTGATAAAAACAGGTTTTTAGCTATTTAGATCTCAGATGTGCTAAACTATTTTCACACCCTTACATAACCAAGACCTTGATGAACAAACGCATATTGGCAAAACAATTCGTCACTATAGTTTAGTGTGTGCTTTCACAACTTTTGTGACGGCAAAAAAACTCTTTATAACTTGTGCGTTTGTAGATCTATTTACAAGCTGCATATGATACTGACCAAACTATTGATGGCATATAAATGTAGCTGTGATTGTCCTTCAAATAAAAAGATCAAACACTTTGGAGTAAGTGTGTGTTAAGTTTATGAAATTGAGATAAATATCAGACCACGCCAAAATCACAAACCTTCTCTAAGCTTAGCACGGACCTCAGAGGGTTAAGGACCCCTAACTACCGTAATGGTCTTCTCCCAGTCCAAGGACACGGTCACCATGTGGTGGTCTGAGAAGTACACTGCTCTGATGGAGTAGTAGATGGAGGCCCACACTCTCAGGCCTGGGGAGAGCAAAAACGTCAATTTTAGAGAAAGAGAAACCAGAGGAACTCACCCACGTGAATTAGGGGGGAGAGTTGCCCCTGGCGTCATGGAGGGAGAAATCTTCTATAATGGACCGCAGCAGACCTGTGGCCTACTGGTTTTTCTGTGGATTTGAAGGTCTGCAACTGTCTGGGTGGGTTTCATCAAAGTGAGAGGTTGAGGGCTACTGCTAGATATGGTGGGGGTGGGCCTTGTTCACTTGTTCGTGGTTACATTTACATTGACATTTTAGGCATTTAGCAGACGCTCTTATCCAGAGCGACTTACAGTTTACATTTCTTTACAATCCATTCATACAGTTGGATATTAACTGAAGTAATTCAGGTTAAGTACCTTGCTCAAGGGTACACCGGCAGTGTCCCACCTGGGGATTGAACCTGCAACCTTAACGTTACAAGCCCAGTTCCCTAACCATTATACCACACTGCCTGGTTCTGTTTAATCCTTTGCTTCTTCCCTATAACTTGGGTCTAGTTGGAAGGGGGGGTCAAAGTTGGTGGTGTCTGAGAAGGGGGCGGGCTCTTCTACCATGTTGAGGGGCCCCCTTTCCCCACAAAGTTACAGGGTCTAGGGTCCCGGCATGCCCTGGTCTCATGCTCTCCTCCACAGCTTTTGCATTTGACCACTGTGCAGTGTGCAACTCGCCACATCGCCTGCACAGCATAGGTGTCATGGTTGTTCCCCAGACCGTTGGGCCTTCCTTGTGGGAGGTGCACAGGTGGGATTCAATTGGTAATCACCCTCCTATTTAAACCCGCACCTGGTGCTTGATTGGTGCGAAATCGTAAGCCATCTTTGCGATTTAGCCGGTAAGGTAGTTGTGTCTTTTTCAAGACGTAACACTAAGACTTACTATAGAAAAGACCTTCTCTGTTCAAAACCTTCTCAAAAATTAGAACATCTTTATTGTACCTGATATAGGAACCTTGCTCTCTTATAGGAGCTTCTGTTTGGTTTATTTTGTGCAGTCGGTTCGACTGTGTTTGGGTTACATTCTCGTTCTTTTGGCTCTACTAGCCTTTCTCGTTTCCGGACACTCGGTGTCTCTGGTTTTGTTGTTTGTTTTCTATTACCTTTGGGTAATCCGATGGATGTATTTTTACTACCGTGTGTTTTGTTTACTGATTAGGAATTATATAAGGTATTTTGTTTGTCGGGTGTTTTCGCTACCCTTACCTTATTAACTCTGCTGAGTTTTCTTCAGTTCTTTTGTTTGTGTCAGTGTGACACTTAGCCACCCGTTGGGTGATATTTTCCGTTCCTCCTTATTGTTCGTTCCTTCCCTATTTCTCTGATTATCAGAGCTAGTGGTTAGACTGTAGGGCAGTACAGTTTAACTTATTGATCCCCCGGGGTTCTGCAAGTGGCACCTATCACCATCCCACCCTCACAATAGGCATGCCATAGTAAAACACCACACCCCGATTGAGCCTCCAGAAAGATTGCTAGAAAGGGCAAGATAGGAGGTGGGATGGAACACACACAGAGAGAGAAAGAGAGAGAGAGAAAGAGAGAGATTTGATTGTTATTGTGTGTCATTGACACTCGTGGTTGTTTAGGTCATGTGAGTGCCTGTCATGCCTATAAAGCCTCTGTATTAGAAAGTGATACGGAAAACGGAAGGGGATTTGGGAGGGGGTGTGATTCCCATTTCAGTCTTAATCCTGTTTCATAGCAGCCTCCAACAGTGAGTTCAGGGACAAAAGAGAGAAAGGGATAATGGGAGGGATGGTGGTCAGATGAGGTTGAGAAAAAAAATATTGGAAAGAAGGAAAACCAGAATAAACTTTCAGTCCTGACCTGCAGAAGTGCAAAAAGAAAGTTGTCTTGAGTTGTTTGGTTCTCTGCAACCGTCACTTTTTGTTGTTAGTGAAAATGATGCATCCCTCGTTGTCATTTCTTGACCTTTGGAATACCGGGAATAAACTGAACACCGCAATGTGAAATGAGGTGGGGGTCCATGGGATAAGTGATCATATTTATTCCTGTTCATTCCTATGAGCATAGGAAAATTCCCATTTCACTGTAAGAAATAATTAATTAATACTTGATTGCATTTACATAGTGCCTTTCAAGAACCCAAAGCATGAAGGGGGGAAATTAATCTCAACCACCACCAATGTGTAGCACCCAGCTGGATAATGCACGGCAGCCATTTTGTGCCAGAATGCTAATTTTAGAACCGTATCCCCCCATTACATTTATTTACCTTATTTATTTGCTTAGTAGATGCCCATTTCCATAGTGAGGTTTTTCATGGCTTTTTTCCTTTTTTTTTGTTACATCCATTTTGTTACATCCATTCATACAGCTGGATATTTACTGAAGCAGTTCAGGTTAAGTACCTTGCTCAAGGGAACTGTTCCTCGCCTGGGATTTGCAGATGTTGCATCACTGTACACTGCCACCTCCTAGTTACGCTGCCTTTAAAATAGTATATTACAGCGGAATATTTTTTATCCAAGCGTATTTTGTGTCAGGCGTGTGTCGATTCCACCCATAACCACAGATAGGACTGAACTGTAAACAAACCTATTGAGAGTTAAATGAGTTAAATATTTGTAAAATAAAAAACATTGTAACTGTTACTTTCTTCAACAGAATGAGGGGAAGTTTGCATCCCATTGAAAATGAATGGCATTGAAGTGAAGATCTGTCCTGGAAGTAGCTTGACTTTCCAGCATCAAGTTCAAATTTCTCAGTTGTCCCTTTGCATCGGTTGGAGGTCAGGCTATCTGGAGTTTATTTAATTGACCGTCGAATATGTGATATATGATTTTTCTACTTATGTTAGTGAAAAACATTTTAAAGTGAATATTCAGTGAAAACCAAATGGAAATGCAATGTAAGAAAGTGTACTTCATGGGAAATCACCAAAACTACATAAGACTAATACATATATCCATAGTCTAACCTCTGAAATGTAAGTAACGAGTAAGCTGATGCCTGAGGCCTGTTAAGAAATGTAACTCTGAGAAAGTGATTGGTTGGACATAGCAAGCAATTATTAATAACAGGCCTTTCATAGGCCACCTACTTTATTATTCCTGATTTCGAGTCAATAACCTCAGTAATACTATTGCTGCCAGCATCTCATTTGGTGGCCTAAATAAATTACAGACAAATGACCTGGAGAGTATCTCGTTTGTACCCTTTCACCGTGTTTTTTTTTGCTCCATGTTGATTGCACCTTAATTTGATCATTGATGTCTCCTTTATAAATCATGGGATGACAGCCAGGCACACAACCCCAGATCTTACCGGGGACAGGGGTGTTGAGCCCTGTTGCCCAAAGCAGGCTGAGACCAAGCTGAACTTTATTCCTCACCAGGGTTAGTAGTCTGGGCCCGTATGTATCTCAGAGCAGGGCTGCAGATCTAGGATCAGGTTGCACATCCTAAACCTATCCATTATGAGCTAAAAGGCTAAATTGATCCTAGATTAGCATTCCTACTCTGAGACGCTTCATACATAACAGGTCCTGATCTCAAAGTGTGGCAGTGGAGAAAGCTTTATTACTCATATAGTTTGAATTGTGCGTGTTGGTATCCACATCATCCAGGTCAATACTAGAATACCCATATTTTAAGGTAGTATTTTACATAATAATCATTTAGATTGGCGGCACGGTGGTGCAGTGGATAGCGCTGTCGCCTCACAGCAAGAATGTCTCTGGTTCGAATCCAGGCCGGGGGCCTTTCTGTGCGGAGTTTGCATGTTCTCCCCGTGTCCGCGTGGGTTTCCTCCGGGTACTCCGGTTTCCTCCCACAGTCCAAAGACATGCACGTTAGGCTAATTGGAGAGTCTAAATTGCCCGTAGGTATGAGTGTGTGAGTGAATGGTGTGTGTGCCCTGCGATGGATTGGCAACCTGTCCAGGGTGTATTCCTGCCTCTCGCCCGGAACGCATGCTGGGATAGGCTCCAGCCCCCCGCGACCCTGACCAGGAATAAGCGGCTTAGACAATGGATGGATGGATGGATGGATCATTTAGATTAATCATCAAAGCCATCATCTCCCGCTCGTGTGAGGATGGTGATCTTCTGAGTTTGAGCTTTTTTTTAAAGAAGGAAATGCTTGACCTTCTGCCCTTGAATTAGGAATTCATTTTGCTTTGATTTTAAGGGGCTCGATAGGCTTTAATTCCCCCTCTGCCTCACTGGTTGTGGTTCTGCACATAGGGGTTGCAGCCCTCTTTAACAATGGCATTTTATGCTTTTATTCATACAATTATATTATACTAATGACCTCAGCTGTTATGCCCCCAGAATGGGTGTTTACATATGCAATTTTAACATAGCCCAAAGTCATCTCAACTGCTACAAGGTTAATTGTGCCCAAAAGGGGAAAAAAGTTAACATTTAAATAGCCAGTTAAAAGTCATTTACAATAATCTCACCTTTGAAACAATGTTTACCCTAAATAAGCATATTTTTTCTTCAATTAGCTTTGTGCCTCTGGCCACTGAGCTGATTTGGTCTGTAATGGAGTAAGCTTCCAGAACTGTCTCAAGTTGTGTTTTGGCCCATCGCAAAGTTTCAGCTTGCACAACGCCAAATGCAGTAGGTCCACAATTCTCCTCTTGATGTGAAATTTGTCGTGCCCAGCCAATCAGAGCACAATAATCACCATGTTTGAACTGCCTGTATTAATATTCAAAACCAGTGATCAGCTAGATAAACACATGGCAGGATTCCAAACAGTGGATGGAGGTGTTCTATGTTAAATTCTGGTGTATTTTTCATTGAAAGGTAATCCTAGAAATGGCAAGACTGCTTGGGTTGAGAGCATTGATGGAAAGCGACGAGGACAACAACTCATCATGTCCCGATACTGAACAGGATTCAGATGAAGAGAGACAGCATTTTAAATTTAGAATTGATCCAGCTGAGGACCTAACTGACGAAGAGTAAATTGACGGGATTGCAACGTCATACGTGCTGAGAGTTTGAGTTTGAGCGGATTGTTTGTTGCTGTCGGGATATCGTTTGGATTGTGTTTGTATTGTTGCTTAGGGTTCAGCGTTTTATCATCAGAAAGGTAAAGGGATACAATATTTGCTCTTAAGGTAAACGTTTGTCGCCGTTAGGGGACAGAGAGGGAATTTTCCATTTTTTTCCCGTCTAGCTTCGGAAAGCTTGTTAAAAAGTTACCGATTTGTATTACACCCAGCAGACGCGAGGTTTTTTGTGGTTTTTCGCCCTCTCAGGAGCAAATCCAAGAGTAGGGAAATATACTATAGCTAACTAGCTTTTGTTGGCTTAAATTTAAATGTAATTGTTGTATTTCAAGCGTAGAGCGTATAGCCGTTTCGGTTGGCTGCTACCAGCGCTCTTGCTACAGAAACCGGACCGAAGGTTTTTTAATTCGTTTTAAGGGTTGTTTCCATTTAGACATTTCTGCACCTGAGTGTTCGGAACCGAGGTGTATAGTATTTTTTATCGACTTGGTGTCTCTGTTTAGGCAGTAATTCGTTCAGTGCAGGGAGAGCAGGAGATATATTTAGGGGGGAAAATGTGGCTACCGGCAGTGCAGTGTGAGTGTTGTAGAATGATTGCGTTTCTGGAAGAAGACTTCCAGGAGGGTTTCATCTGCGAGAGATGCCAGCTTGTGAAGCATCTCGAGAGCAAGATACTTGATCTCGAAGCCCAACTTGTTGGTCTCGACTGCCCTGCAGAATTTGTAGAGTTCCAGGAACTAATTAGTACGCCCTTTAGAGAGTTAGCCTGCACGCCGAAGCGGGGTAGGGGGGAGACTCTAGAGCAGGTAGGGAGAGAGAGTTGGGTGACGGTAGGGCACCAGCGTAGAAAAGGGCGCGCACATGCAGGGGCGGCATCTCCAGAGATTGTGGTGTCCAACCGATTCCAGCCCTTGCAGGAAGAGGATCTGGCCCAGCCCTCTGTGAGTGGGAGGACTGATGAGCCCCAGGGCACCCTGGAGGCCAAGCCACCCAGGAAAAGGGAGTTAATTGTAGTGGGGGATTCTATCATTAGAGGTATAGACAGTATAGTCTGTTCGCGGGAAAAGGAATCTCGCATGGCATGTTGCCTGCCTGGTGCTCAGGTTGGAGATCTCCTGGAACACGCAGACAAGCTCCTGGCCAGAGCAGGGGTGGATCCAGTGGACATGGTCCATGTTGGAACCAATGACATAGGTAAGGGTAGGTTTGAGGTTCTGCAGGACAAATTTATAGAATTAGGAACAAAGTTAAGGGGCAGAACTTCCACGGTGGTCTTCTCTGGAATTTTGCCAGTACCACGTGCTAGCGAAGGCAAGCAGAATTTTATATGGAGATTTAACACGCGGCTACAAACCTGGTGCAGGAAAGAGGGGTACAGGTTTATTGGGCACTGGGACTCCTTTTGGAACAGGGGTGACCTGTACAAGCGGGACGGGTTACACTTGAACCGGAGGGGTACAGATGCATTGGGCCAGCATATGCTTAGGGTAGCGGAGGAATATTTAAACTAGGGACTGGGAGGGCAGGAAGGGAAATTAGTAGTAGTAGTATTATGGATAAGGAGGTACAGACTGCCCAGATGGAAGATACCAGGGCGGAGTATTATAAATCTGAGGATATCATTAATAAAGATTTTTTAGATCATAATGTGAATAGAGGTGGTTCGGCACACTCAGGTGTGGAGGGGAAGGACAACGTAAGTGTGAGTAAGGCTCTGAAGCTCATGTGTTTAAATGCGAGAAGCATAAAAAATAAATTTTTGGAACTGGAGGCTGTCATGTTGAATGGGGGTTATGACATTGTTGGGATTACTGAGACATGGCTTGGTGCAGCGGATGGGGAGGAATATAATGTAGAGGGGTACAAATTGTTTAGGAAGGATAGAACTAATAAAAGAGGAGGGGGAGTGGCCCTATATGTGAAAGACGATCTTAATGTGCAGGAAATTCCAGGTATAAACTCATTAGTTTCTTGTGAGGACATCTGGATTAGATTATTGGGAGATCGTGAGAAGGGCCTTAATATAGGAGTATGCTATAGACCTCCAGCTTCAGACAGTAACATAAATAGTACGCTCTTTGGTAACATAAAACAAATCTGTGCTGAAGGAGAGACGACTGCAATTACCCCTCTATCAATTGGGAGATAGTGACAGGTCAGGGCAAATGTGAAGCAGAGTTTTTAGATATGGTCAATGACTGCTTTTTGGTACAGTCTGTTACTCAGCCTACGAGAGGGAAATCAATACTGGATCTGGTTTTGTGTAACAATCCTGATAGAATTTGCAGCACAGAGGTAGGAGAACCAATAGGGGCAAGTGACCACAGTGCAGTTATTTTTGATATTTTTTGGCAGCTTAAGTTAAGTCCTCTAACTCTCAAATTTTAAATTTTAGACGAGCTGACTTTAATAAAATGAGAGAGAATTTAAGTAATATAGATTGGGTAAAACTTCTAGATTGCAGAACTGTGAATGAAAAATTGACTATATTTAAAAGGGTTATTGTAGATGTACAGTGTAAATTCATCCCCAAAGTAAGGAAAAATAGGATGAAAAAACAGTCTCCGCAGTGGATGACTAAATCTTTACGGGAGATTTTGAGGCAAAAGAAACAACTGTACAGAGTATATAAAAAGGATAACTCAGAGAGAAACAAGTTAGATTATTGTAATATGCGGGCTAAGGCTAAAAAGGAAATAAGATCAGCTAAAAGGCTGTTTGAAATTAAAATTTCCCAAGATGCAAAAAGTAATCCTAAGAAGTTTTTTCAATATTGTAGTAGAAAAAGGAAAGTTAAGGATGAAGTTAAGTGCATTAAGAATAAGGAAGGAACTTTATAATAATAAGGACATTGCAAACACACTAAACAGTTACTTTGTGGAGAGCTTTACTAGAGAAGAGGTTATAAATATGCCTAAATGTATAGACAAGGTACAGAATGTTTTGGAGGACTTTGAAATAAGGGACGTAGAAGTACTACAAAAACTACAAAAACGTAATACAAATAAGGCAGCAGGCCCGGATGGCATATATCCCAGAGTACTCAAAGAACTTGGGGAAATTATATATAAACCATTGACAGATATTTTCATTCAATCCATAATCACTGGAGAAATACCAGATGACTGGAAGCAGGGTTGTATAATTCCAATATATAAGAAGGGGGACCGTACTGACCCAGGGAACTATAGGCCTGTCAGTTTAACTTGCATCGCATGTAAAATGCTGGAATGTATTATTAGGGATAAGTTGGAATCATTCTTGAAAAATAATAGTATTTTAAGGAGAGCCAACATGGATTTCTCAAAGGGAGGTCAACAAACCTCCTGGACTTTTTCGAAGAGGCTACAAAGTGTGTTGACCTGAACCAGGCTTATGATATTACATATTTGGACTTTCAGAAAGCATTTGACAAGGTACCACATGAGAGGCTCATTGCTAAAATGAATTCAGTAGGAATTGCAGGAGTAGTTTCACAGTGGGTTAAAAATTGGCTGCAAGGGCGAATACAAAGAGTAACAGTAGGTGGGGCCGAATCTGACCTTGGTGCTGTGGGCAGTGGTGTCCCGCAGGGATCGGTGCTGGGACCTCTGCTCTTCCTTATTTACATAAATGATCTTGATATGGAAATTAGTAGCAAAATAGTTAAATTTGCAGATGATACTAAACTTGGGGGTTTGGCAAACAGTTTGGAATCGACTAAAGTAATCCAAGATGATTTAAACAAAATCCAAAAATGGGCAGATACATGGCAGATGACGTTCAATATTGCTAAATGTAAAGTTATGCATGTGGGGAATAAAAACATTAGACAGGAGTATTTTATGGGAGGAGAAAAGTTAGTAGGTGTTCAATTTGAAAAGGACTTAGGAATTGTAGTTGATAAAAGCCTATCTGCATCAAAGCAGTGTGCTACAGCAGGGAAAGAAGCCAACAGGATGCTGGGATACATAGCAAAAAGTATTGAGTATAAATCAAAGGAGGTTATATTAATGTTATATAATGCCTTTGTCAGACCACACTTAGAATACTGTGTGCAGTTCTGGGCACCGCACTACAGGATAGATATAGAAGCTCTTGAAAAAGTCCAAAGAAGTTCAACTAAACTGATACCTGGTATGAAAGGTAAAAGTTCTGATGATAGACTTAAGGCACTCAATCTATTTAAATTTAGCAAACGGACACTTAGGGGGGATTTGATTGAGGTTTTTAAATTCCTAAAAGGGATTAACAAAGTATTTTTTAAGATAAGTGGGGTCAGCAGAACAAGAGGCCACAGGTGTAAATTAGTTAAAGGCAAATTCCGCACAGATATTAGGAAGTTTTTCTTTACACAGAGAGTTGTCAATGCCTGGAACAGCTTGACAGGTCAGGTAGTAGAGGCAGAAACGCTTGGGCTATTCAAGTCCAGGCTAGAAGTAGTACTGGATACTCTTTAGATTAGGACATGATGAGCCTAGATGGGCCGAAGGGCCCGTTCTCATCATTATGTATTCTTATGTTCTTATGTAACTATATTTGATTTGCCATGTTATCAAATACTCGTGAAAATATATGAATTCCGCGTCTTGTGACTACATATTCTGCTTGTTGCAACGTAACAAATTGCAATAGGCACTCAAGATCTATGTAAAAATACTTTTCAAACAGCCTAAAATGTTATAAAAAATCGTATGTAGCATCTTGTCTGTGTTTACGCTTGCGATCTGCCAGCAACAGTCTGTATGCTGATATTTATTTTATTTCCCTTGTTTTCAAATACTCGTGAAAATATATGAATTCCGCGTCTTGTGACTACATATTCTGCTTGTTGCAACGTAACAAATTGCAATAGGCACTCAAGATCTATGTAAAAATACTTTTCAAACAGCCTAAAATGTTATAAAAAAAAGCAATTCACTGTAATGCTCTGATGTAGGTGTGTCCTTACAACCTTTTGCTTTTTATGTTTACAGTGAGGACGAGTGATGTACGGGATAAGTACATAAGCAGAACATAACAGTACCCCCCCCTAAGAAACGCCTCTTGGCGTTTTAACAGGAGGCACAGGTTTAACAACATGAAAGTCTCTTATCAAGTCTTTGTCAAGGATATAGCGGGAAGGGATCCAACTTCTTTCCTCGGGACCGTAGCCCTCCCAATCCACGAGGTATTGGAGGCCACGGCCCCGACGATGAACGTCCAACAGTTTGCTGACTGTAAAGGCCTCTCCACCATCAATGAGACGGGGGGGTGGGGGTGGCTCAGGGGCGGGACACAAAGGGTGGGTGACAAGAGGCTTGAGGCGTGAAACATGGAAAGTGGGATGAATACGTTTCATGGTGGGCGGTAATCTTAAACGAACTGCAGTGGGGCTGATGATCTTTATGATGGGGAAAGGTCCAATAAAATGGGGGCAAGCTTACGGTGGTCCATCTTGAGGGGAATGTCCCTGGTGGTCAACCAGACGCGTTGTCCCACATGATAACGGGGAGCCTCGGAGCGTCTCTTGTCCGCAATCTCCTTCATACGGGCACTGGCTCGGAGCAGGTTGCGGCGTGAGTTTCCAGGTGCGATGACACCGACGGACGAAGACCTGGGCAGAGGGAACTCCCACCTCCTCCTCCTGGCTAGGGAACAAAGGTGGCTGGTAACCCAGGGAACATTCAAAAGGGGACATCTGGGATGAGGAAGAGGTCTGGGAGTTGATAGCATACTCTGCCCAGGGAAGTTGTTGGCTCCATGAGGAAGGATTCTGAGAACAAAGGCAGCGAAGAACAGTCTCAATGACTTGATTAGCTCGCTCTGTCTGACCATTGGATTGGGGATGAAAACCTGAGATGAAAACAGATGAACCGATGAGTAAACAAAAAGCTTTCCAAAATTTGGCGATAAACTGGGGACCTCTATCAGAAACAATATTAGTGGGGATACCATGTAATCTAAAAATGTGTTGGATGATAAGCGTGGCTGTCTCTTTAGCAGAGGGAAGTTTGGGTAAAGGAATAAAGTGCACAGCTTTAGAAAACCGATCAATAACAGTAAAAATGGTGGTGTTGTTGTTGGAGGGGGGCAAACCAGTGATGAAATCTAGGGCTATGTGGGACCAAGGGCGGTGAGGGATGGGTAGGGGCTGTAACAGACCAGAAGGATGCTGATGGGAAGTTTTGTTCTGGGCACAGACAGAGCAGGCAGAGACAAAGTCCTTGATATCTTGGGCCATGGCTGGCCACCAGAAACGTCTTTGGATAAATGTGATGGTCCTGTTGATGCTAGGATGACAGGACAGGAGAGAAGAGTGGCCCCATTGTAGAACCTGGGACTGAACAGATTCCGGAACGAAGAGACGGTTGGAGGGGCAGCGACTGGGACCAACTTCCCCCTCCAGGGCGGAGCGAACAGTAGATTCGATGATGAGTTGAAGACCGTTGATGGAGCATTGTTGAGGCAGAATGGTATCAGGAACGGAGGGTTTGGAGATGGGTTCGAATCGGCGGGAAAGGGCGTCAGGTTTAGTGTTTTTCGAGCCCGGACGATAAGATAAAGTAAAATTAAAGTAAAATTAAAGTAAAATTAAAGTAAAAATAAAGTAAAAATTAAAGTAAAATTAAACCTAGAAAAGAACAGGGACCAACAAGCCTGACGGGAATTAAGTCTCTTGGCAGTCTGTAAGTACTCCAAGTTCTTTTCTTGTGGTCGGTCCAAACCAGAAAAGGGACTTCAGTGCCCTCCAGCCAGTGCCTCCACTCCTCCAAAGCGAGCTTGACAGCGAGAAGTTCTCTATTGCCAATGTCGTAATTTTGTTTTGTGGGACTGAGACGATGAGAGTAGAAAGCGCATGGGTGTACCTTCTTATCCTTGGACGAGCGTTGTGATAGAATGGGCCCCGCTCCGATGTTGGAAGCATCGACCTCGACGATAAACTGGGCGGTGGGATCGGGATGAATAAGTATGGGATCGGAGGTGAAGCGTTGTTTGAGCGTCTGGAAGGCTTCTTCTGCTTGGGGGTTCCAGTGAAAACAGATCTTGATGGATGTGAGAGCGGTGAGGGGAGCTGCCAGGGTGCTGTAATTGCGGATTAACCTTCTGTAGAAATTGGCAAAACCCAAAAACCGTTATAGCTCCTTACGGTTCTCTGGCCGGGGCCAGTCCAAGACGGCCATCTGGATGCTCCCAGCCGAGATGACGTAGCCCAGGAAGGTGGTGGTGTGACAATGAAACTCGCACTTCTCAGGTTTAACGAAGAGTCTGTTCTCCAGAAGATGCTGGAGAACTCTGCGGACGTGCGTGACATGTTCATCAATATTTGTGAAAAATGAGAATATCATCAAGATAAACAAATACGAATTGATTAATGAAGTCTCTCAAAACATCATTGATTAATGCCTGAAAAACTGCAGGAGCATTAGGTAACCCGAACGGCATCACCAGGTACTCCCAGTGGCCAGTCGGGGTATTGAACAGTTTTCCACCCGTCCCCCTCACGAATGCGCACTCAGGGGGTAGGCGTTGCGCAGATCCAGCTTGGTGAAGACTGTGGCCCTTGAAGCTGTTCAAAAGCTGACGTCATGAGGGGGAGAGGGTAGCGATTCTTGATGGTGATGTCATTGAGTGCCCGGGAGTCGATGCAAGGGCGTAGAGAACCGTCCTGACGAAGAAGAACCCAGCTCCAGCGGATGAAGAGGAAGGGCGAATGATGCCAACAGCCAGCGACTCCTGAAGATAATTGTTCATAGTGTCAATCTCGGGACGGGATAAGGAGAACAGACGCCCCCTGGGAGGGGTGGTACCGGGTAGGAGTTTGATGGCGCAATCGTAGGGACGATGGGGAGGGAGGCGGGTGGCTCGGGATTTACTGAAAACCTCCTTGAGGTCCAGGTACTCGGAAGGGAAGACAGACAGGTCAGGGTTCTTCTCGGGACTCGGAACAGAAGAATGGGCTTGATGCAGGCACTGAGAAAGACATTGTGGGCTCCAACCCACAATCTTGTGACTGCTCCACTCCAGGGAAGGGTTATGTTTGACTAACCAGGGATGACCAAGGACAATGGGTGCGTGAGGAGATCCGATGACGTGCAGCCTTATCTTCTCCTGATGGTTCCCGGGGATGTGCAAAGTCAAGGGGGAGCTGGTAAGGGTTATGTGAGCAATTCTCTGCTCGTTGAGTGAGTTAGCTACTAAGGGGCGTGAAAGCCTGGAAACCGGAATGCCCCACTTAGTAACCAAACCAGCATCAATAAAACTATCCTCGGCGCCCGAGTCAATGACTCGAGTGGTCTCTCGCTTCTGACCCTCCCACTCGATGGTAACCGGCAGGCAGGTTCGTTGTTTGGAGGAGCATTCAACCGGAATGACGCCCACTAGTGCTCCTCTACTCACTAGTGGGCGTTGGCTTTTAACGGACAGGTGTAAATGAAATGTCCTGATTGACCGCAGTAAAGGCAGGACCTGGTAGCCATCCTACGGTCGCGTTCCTGACGGGAAAGTCGAGCACGATCCAGCTGCATCGGTTCAGGTTCAGAACTGGGTGAAGGCACCGCTTTAGGATGGTTGATGACTCTGGCAGGAATCCTGAACCCTCCAGCCTCAGGCCCAGGAAAATCCCCGGAACTCCGGAAACGATGACGCTCCTGTATCCTGGAATCGACCTGGATGGCTAAGCTGATGAGGTCGTCGAAGGACTCAGGTAGGTCGTGGGTCAGGATCTCATCCTTGAGCTGTTCAGATAATCCGAAGATGAAGGCGTCATACAGCGCCTTCCTCCCCCATAATTTTCTATTGTTGAATACTGATAAAACAGAGATGTTGGTCTTGGGGCCCAAAAACCTCAGAAGAGGGTTATCTGATTTATCTCTGAATCTGGATGGTTGCTCTGTTGCTGCAAGTTTGATGGTAAAAGACCTTGGTGTTACTATAGATCCTGGTCTCTCATTTGATAGTCACATCAAAAACATTTCCAGAGTAGCCTTTTTTCACTTGAGGAATATTGCCAAAATTAGGGGCTTCCTGTCATTAATAGATGCAGAAATATGGGTACATGCCTTTGTTACATCTAGATTAGATTATTGCAATGCATTACTGTCTGACTGTTCCAATACCTCACTCAGGAGCGTACAACTCGTACAGAATGCTGCTGCAAGGATACTGACTAGAACAAAGAAGTATGAGCACATTAGTCCTGTGTTAGCGTCACTTCACTGGCTTCCTATAAACTATCGTGTAGACTATAAGGAGGCGGCACGGTGGTGCAGTGGATAGCACTGTCGCCTCACAGCAAGAAGGTCTCGGGTTCGAATCCAGGCCGGGGGCCTTTCTGTGCGGAGTTTGCATGTTCTCCCCGTGTCCGCGTGGGTTTCCTCCGGGTACTCCGGTTTCCTCCCACAGTCCAAAGACATGCACGTTAGGCTAATTGGAGAGTCTAAATTGCCCGTAGGTATGAGTGTGTGAGTGAATGGTGTGTGTGCCCTGTGATGGATTGGCGACCTGTCCAGGGTGTATTCCTGCCTCTCGCCCGGAACGCATGCTGGGATAGGCTCCAGCACCCCCCCCGCGACCCTGACCAGGAATAAGCGGCTTAGACAATGGATGGATGGATGGATAGACTATAAGGTACTCCTCTTAACTTCTAAGATTTTGCATGGACTTGCACCCTCTTATTTGACTGATCTACTTCATCCCTACAATCCCCCATGTTCGCTTTGTTCACAGAATGCAGGCAACTTGGTAGTCCCTAGAATATCAAAAAATACAGTAGGTGGCAGAGCTTTCTCCTATAGAGCTCCTTTACTGTGGAACAGTCTACCCGTCTCTGTGAAGGAGTCAGACACGGTCTCAATTTTAAAGTTTAGGTTAAAAACATATCTCTTTAGTCTCTCTTATAGTCATTAGGTGCAGATGTGGAGGGGGCGTAGCAATAGAGCCTTCTGGTGCAATGAGCTATCCTTACTGTCACCAATCATAAGTGATGATCCGCCCCTATCAGGACTGCTGATGATGTGATGGGATGGTCTCTGAGTGCCCTCATGGCTGCGTGCTCCCTGTGCCACTCACCTAATTAGTTATGCTGCCCTAGATTACTTCTGCTGGTGCAAAAGTGTTATCACTCTACTCTTTCCCCTGATCCGGTGTGATATTTATCCTTACTGTCACCAATCATAATGTCATGGTTGTTCCCCAGACTCACCGCCAGGTGGCGGTGTTGTGCCTTCCTTGTGGGAGGTGCACAGGTGGGGTTCAATTTGTAATCACCCTCCTATTTAAACCCGCACCTGGTGTTTGATCGGGGCAAAATCGTAAGCCATCTTTGCGATCTAGTCGGTAAGGTAGTTGTGTCTTTTTAAAGACGTGACATAAAGACTTACTTTAGAAAAAGACTCTTTCTGTCCGAAACCAACTTCAAATAAGAACATCTTTATTTGTACCTTCAATAGGAACCTTGCTCTCTAACAGGAGCTTCCGTTTGGTTTCTTTTGTTCAGTCGGTTCAACTGTGTTAGGTAGTTGTGTCTTTTTAAAGACGTGACATAAAGACTTACTTTAGAAAAGACTCTTTCTGTCCGAAACCATCTTCTAATAAGAACATCTTTATTTGTACCTTCAATAGGAACCTTGCTCTCTAATAGGAGCTTTCGTTTGGTTTCTTTTGTTCAGTCGGTTCGACTGTATTTTGGGTTACATTCTTGTTCTTTTGGCTCTCCTAGCCCTTTTCTCGTTTTCGGACACTCGGTGTCTTTGGTTTAGTAGTTTGTTTTTCTATTACCATTTGGTAATCCGGTGGACGTATTTCCACCACTGTGTGTTTTGTTTTCTGAAAATAAATTGTAGAAGGTATTTTGTTTGCCGGGTGTTCTGCTACCCTCAACTTATTAACTCTGCAGAGTTTTCTTCATTTATTTTAGTTGTGTCAGTGTGACACTTAGCCACCCGTTGGGTGATATTTTCCGTTCCTTCCTTTTGTTCGTCCCTTCCCTAATTCTCTGGTTATCAGAGCTAGTGGTTAGACTGTAGGGCAGTACAGTGTAACTTATTGATCCCCTGGGGTTCTGCGAGTGGCGCCGATCACCATCCACCCTCACACATAAGTGATGATCCGCCCCTATCAGGACTGCTGATAATGTGGTGGGATGGTCTCTGAGTGCCCTCATGGCTGCGTGCTCCCTGTGCCACTCACCTAATTAGTTATGCTGCCCTAGATTACTTCTGCTGGTGCAAAAGTGTTAAAAAAACTATTTTCTCCCCGGCTTTGTGGCACCTGCCCGGAGCTCACCTGCCCCAGAGGCAACCCCCCACCCCTGCCATGTGTTAGCCGGATGCCGCTGGCCCGGACCCTAGCTGCTGGTTCCATCCCCCGCCCTGCCCTGCTATCTGGAGGGATGAGGTCCACCCCACCCCTACACTTAGGATGCCAAAGAATGCCTTTCCGGTGGTCTGTTAAGCCTCACGAGCCTCAAGGACTATTTGTTTTTGTTTTTCTCTGTATCCCACCATTTTCCAGGAGTTCATCTTGACTGCCTTCTAAGGGGTCAGGGAATCATTTTCCAGTTTCCCACATTGGCTCCAATGGTTTTCTGTTTTTTTTAATTCCCTCTGGAAAATGCCAATTGTGAAGTGGTGTGTGACAACCTGTTTGTAAATGGCGCTATACAAAAATAAAGATTGATTGATTGAAAACAATCCAGGCGCTGTTGGACACGGGTTGTTCTCGCACCCTTGTGCATCAGCGTCTGGTTCAACCAGAGGCATTGGACAGACTCACAGACGTAGTGATAAGGTGCATACACGGGGATGTGCACTACTATCCAACCGCCCGGATTGAATTTTATATTGGGGGAAAAAAGCATAGCATGGTGGCAGGGGTTACTCCCTGCACCCCCCTTCTGCTGATTTTGGGGCACGATTGGCAGGGATTTAGAGATAGGGTTTGTAAGAAATACGGCAGCACTCTGATCTTGATGAAGAAGGTTTTATTTCGGTAGCGACAGTAACAAAGTAAATGACAGGTAATACAAGAATACCAGCAAGCACTCTGGACTCAGCGGAGTTCGTATGAATGTCCTTCTCCCAACTGAATGACTCTAAATACTCTTTTTTCGGCTTTGTTCTTCTGAGGCGGTATTTGGAAATAATGTGATTGATTTAGGGAAGCCAGTGTCTTGCCTCCCTAAATCAATCAGTTTGCTCATCACTAGGGGGGGTGTGATTTATTCAGTTCCTGGGGCCTGTATTGTTAATCAAGTCTAAATGGTTGACCTGAGTAGCCGGTTGATCACCTATCCATGTATTCTACTGGCCATTCCCGGTTTCAGGAGTTCCTTTGTCTCTTCCTCTCAATCACCTATTCATATGTCAATGACTGTCTCCATTTGGCCGCACAGATCCTTTGTAATTGTGATATGATTTACCCATCTGCCTACAGTTCAATATCTTACAGGTTAGAAAGGAGATTGCGGAAGGGGCCCGACAGGGGTGTGGTCGCTATCGTCTTGTAGCAACTGGGGGGGAGGACATCACAGATGACGATGACCCAGGGGAGGGGCCGTCGGCTCTCTCTTCGCAACAACCCGAGGTGACCGAAAGGCTGCTTCGGGAAAACAGGGGCGGGGCCGGTGGAGTTCCCCGACTCACCAGAGTGACTGATTTCTCCCTCGAGCAGTCGCAGGACGAAACGCTCGGTCGAGTAGCTGACCAAGTGATTAAGATTGATGGCCAGCTGCTTAACCCCGAGCGGGTGGTGACGTACCCCTATTTTTGTATTTTACAGGATAGACTGTATCGCGTGTGTCGGGACACCTACACAGGAGAGGAATATACGCATTTATTACTGCCCAAAAGCCGTCGGGAAATGGTTTTCCAGGTGGCTCATAGCAATCCCATGGCGGGTCATTTAGGACAGGATAAGACACTATTCCGAATAATGGCTCGATTCTATTGGCCGGGCATTCAAGGTAACGTCTGTCGGTGGTGTATGGCGTGCCCCGAATGCCAAAAAGCGAACCCAGCGGCAATTCCAAAAGCTCCATTGCACCCATTGCCGTTAATAGAGGTCCCGTTCGAAAGAATTGGAATGGACCTTGTCGGGCCGTTTGATCGGAGTGCCAAAGGGTACCTCTTTGTATCAGTTATCGTGGACTATGCAACACGATACCCCAAGGCTGTACCCCTCCGCAATATATCTGCAAAGACTATTGCGGAGGAGTTGTTCCATTTTTTCTCCCGGGTGGGAATCCTGAAAGAGATTCTCACTGAATGAAGTCATGTCACGAACACTGAAGGAACTGTATGCATTATTGGGCATCAAGTCGATTCGAACTAGCGTATACCACCCACAAACTGACGGGCTGGTAGAGCGGTTCAATCAGACATTTAAATGCATGATGCGAAAGTTCATTCAAACCGATGTAAAAAATTGGGACAAACTAATTGACCCACTGATGTTTGCCGTCAGGGAGGTTCCCCAAGCCTCCACCGGGTTTTCCCCATTTGAATTATTATATGGGCGACGTCCCAGGGGTATTCTGGATTTATTCAGAGAAACTTGGGAGGAAAATCCTAGCCCCAGCAAAAATTAAATTCAATACGTCATGGACCTGCGAGCAAAGCTGCACTCACTCCGACAAATTTCACGAGAACATTTGCTCCAGGCCCAGGAACAACAGAGACAGCAATATAACAGGGGGACACAATTGCGAAATTTTCAGCCGGGAGATCAAGTCCTGGTGTTATTCCCAACGTCGGCATCTAAACTGCTCGCAAAGTGGCAAGGACCCTTTGATGTTACACGGCGAGTGGGGGCTGCTAATTATTAAGTAATTCGCTCGGATAGAGGTGGATCACGTCAGATATACCACCTAAATGTATTAAAATGGTGGGAGGTGGTAAACCCTGTTTCGCTCGTCATGCCAGAAAATACACAAGATGAGCTGGGACCGGAAATTCCAATTGAAAGTACGAGACTTCCGGCTCCCGTTGGTAGCCATCTTACGCCGGGCCAGCGGACAGCAATGTTTTTCTGATGTTTTCTCCCTTACCCGGGTGAACTGGCTTGATTGAACACCACATTCAGACCCCACCCGGTACCGTGATTAGGAACCGGCCATATCGCTTGCCTGAACACACAAAAAAGTGGTTCAGGAAGAATTGGAAAAAATGCTAGACATGGGTGTAATAGAGGAATCTAGTAGTGACTGGTGCAGCCCCATTGTGCTTGTACCTAAGCCTGATGGGTTTGTTCGATTCTGTGTGGACTACAGAAAAGTTAGATGCCTATCCAATGCCCCAGGTTGACGAGCTGCTGGATCGATTGGGCACTGCTCGCTTTTATTCGACACTGGATTTAACCAAGGGCTACCGGCAGATTCCCTTGTCTCCAGCGTCCAGGGAAAAGTCTGCGTTTTCTACTCCGTTCGGTTTACACCAATTCCTGACCTTGCCTTTCGGGCTGCATGGGGCTCCGGCCACCTTTCAGCACCTAATGGATAGGCTACTTCGACCGCATGCTGCATATGCCGCAGCATACTTGGATGACATCGTCATCTATAGCAACGATTGGGAGCGCCATATGCAGCATTTGCGGGCCGTCCTACAGACGCTGAGGGGAGCGGGGCTCACTGCTAACCCAGGCAAGTGCGCTATTGGGCGGAGAGAGGTACAGTATCTGGGGTTCCTCTTGGGCGGGGGGGCAGGTCAGACCCTTGATCGATAAAACTGTGGCCATTTCTGCCTGCCCACAGCCGAAGTCTAAAAAACAGGTGAGATCCTTTTTGGGACTGGCAAATTATTATCCTCGGTTTATTCCTGGCTTTTCGGCACTAGCCAGTCCCCTAACTGATCTCACCCGAAAGGGAGCCTCAGATCCGGTCCAGTGGACGGAGCAGTGCCAGGCAGCGTTTGTGAGTATAAAAGCGACTCTATGTGGCGGCCCTCTGCTAATCAGCCCTGATTTCTCCCTGCCTTTTATTTTGCAGACCGACGCCTTGGATAGGGGGGTGGGTGCAGTCTTGTCCCAGGAGCATGGGGGGGAGGAGCGACCGGTATGTTACATCAGTCAGAAGCTTTCTCCGAGAGAGGCCCGCTACAGCGCAATAAAAAAAGAGTGTTTGGCGATCAAGTGGGCCTCTCTCACCCTCCGGTACTACCTCCTGGGCAAGGCCTTTACCCTCTATACCGACCATGCACCCCTCCAGTGGCTACATAAGATGAAAGACACCAACTCCAGGATCACTCGGTGGTATCTTGCATTACAGCCCTTTTGCTTCCAAGTGATCCATCGGCCAGGGTCCGCGAATGGGTGCGCAGACTTCCTCTCCAGGGAGGGGGGGGGGTCTGACAAAACTAATGGGCCCTGGCCACATTCTGGCGATGGAGGGGTGTGGAAGGCGTCGGTCTCGGCAGCTAATCAAATCGATTAGCGACCACGCCTACTGGCAGAGCAGCCAATGCACACACCGGTCTTGTGTCTACTAATCACATCGGTGTGCTTTAAAACTGCTCTGTTCTCTTCAGTAGGGGGCTGGAACCCGAAAGGAGAAGGGGGAGAGACCGATGAGAGAAACAAAAGTGAAAGTAATCCGAAAGAAAGAACGAGAACTGCAAAGTTATTGTTTTGTATCCCGAACCCGTAAGGATTTTAGTTAGTTTGTTGTCTTAAAACTCCTGGTCTCCGTCTCTGCACATGTCGGTGCGCAGAGAACTTATCAGGGTAATGAATAAAGATCCGGTCCGTGGACCAAAGAATCCACTACGTCTCCAGACTGCTCTGTTCCCGTCCAGGGATTGTCGCGTGGCGTGTGACACAGTGGTACAGAGAGAATGTCTTCATTCGGGTGCATTGGAAATGTACAATGAGCAAATATGCAATCTGTTGTTGTTGTTGTTTTTTTACCACCATAGAAGAAACCACTTTGATCAGTATGAAAACAGTTAACATGTTTTGTTGTTCCTTCATGTTATATAATGCAATAATAGTGCCTTACCACAATGCTGTACATTTAGCATGTATTGTACTGTATTCTGTCTGTCTAAAGGCATTAGTTCAGAGCAGGGAACACCCAGATCCAGCAGTCTTTACATCATTTGGATGGACTGACAGTGTACCCAGGCCATTGACTCGCGGTACTATAAAGATCAGTAGATAATCTCAGCAGCTACCATGACATCCAGGAACAAGCAGATAATCTCCATGGAAAACAGAATAATCTGTCAGGTCTTTCTAGCATTGCACTTTTAACAGGAAAGTGCTGTTTACAGAGTGAGAATCTTCCACTTGTGCACATTCAAAAATGCAAGAAGTTTTGTTTTGCTTTGTTTTGAGTTTTTGCCATTTTGAAGTTAGGGATTAACACCCTGTTTTGTTTGGTTGGTTATCCTGGGAAAGTGAGTAAAATGGCAGTTGGTAAATTCAGCCATCTCTTTAGTCTCTGATATCCACTCACCACCTGACCATATGCTGCCAGGAATTCACTGATTTGAACCAATCATTGTGTTTTGTTGTGAAGAGCAAAACCCTTTGATTTGTTGAAGGCAGTGATTGACAGCTAATTGTAACTCCGCCCATTGGTTGGTGCCATGATACCTCATTCACTCATGACTAGCCACAACACCTTACTATGGTTCACAAACGTTGGGCTCAGGAAACACCATAAAATCAAAATGGATTATACCAAAATCTATATTTCAGTGAAAGAATTAATGTATCTTATAACATATCACATTCATTTCAATGTCAATATCAATATCCGTGCGCAATACTTGAAGCTAAACAAAAATGTGACAGAAGGCCTCCCGCGTGGTCCAGTGGTTACAATGTCCGACGCTGGTCATGGAAACCGGGGTTCAATTCCCCGTCTCACCAGAGTCGGCTCTGGCCGGGAGCGCCACCAGGGGCGGCGATTGGCCGTCCGCCCCAGGGAGGGGGGAGGGAAGCCGACATGGCGTTTATTGCGCATAAGAGTGGCCCTGTAGTACCGGGTTACGGTCGACGGCTTGGCGAGTGCCGTCTTGGAGGAGGCTTTACTTCGCCTTCGTCACTACCGGTCGCAGGACTACGGCAGCAAACTCACACTACTAGGGGGGATTGACATAAAAATAGCGGGTCTAATTGGCTACCAAATTGGGAGAAAATGGGATGAAATCAGAAACAAAAAATTTTATAAAAAAATGTGACAGATGTTGAGGGCCCTGCATTGTTTTGTCAACAACAACAAAAAGTCAGTACAATGCCTTGGAATGAAATAAAGATCTCTGGGAAAACAAAATAAACTCTATACGTATTTCAGATCACTGAAGCTGTGGAGGAGTCGAAACCTACATGCTCCAGTAATTTGGTCATATAATTTTTATGGTGAGAAATATGGTTTCGGCTCCACTCAAGTCCTTCACTGGATGCGGCTCTCTAGTGCTCATTGAGAGGCCCTGGCGTTCTCTCTCAGTGGTCCCTGAGTACTGTTTAAGATTTCACACAGGGCTTCGCTAAGCCGATATTTAGATCCTCTCACCCGGTCCTACTATGGACACTTTGGCTAGCTAAGAGTTAAAATGAGAAACGCCTGCCTAATTAATTTCTCATTCAAGCGGGTTGTTTGCCACCTGAGGGGTGTTGTCACTTGAAGAGAGGAAGTGTTGAGATTAAAGGAAGTATTTCCAACTGCGAGAGGGGAGGATATTTCAGCTGCAATGCACTGATGCTTCCCAACACCCAGGCAAATCTGGTGCATTAAACGACACATATATGCACATACACGCACACACAGACACACACACACACACGCATACAGACACACACATGTACACGTACACACATTTACACACTTGCACATGCACAGAGACACACAAGCACACACATGCACACAGTGAGAAGTGTGAGGGGTTTGCAGTTGTTTAGTTGTGGGAGTAGTGTAGCCTTGGGCCATATCAGATCAATATATCATTACCCTGCCCCTCTCCCTCTCTTCCATCTCTTTCAGTCACCCCCTGCCTGGATCAGCGATATTAACACATCTCATTCTCTTTCTCTTTCTCTCTTTCTCTCTCTCTCCCTCCGTCTTCATCTTCATCACTTTCTTTATATGCATCTGCCTGAAGTACGCCACAGTCACCCTCGCTCCCCTCTTCCCTCCCTCCCTCCCTCTCTCTCTCACTCAATCACATCCATCCTTCTTTCGCCTTTGTTCATCCTACCCTTTATCCCTCCTCTGTCCATTTAAAAAAATAACATTATTTAATTTTTTCCCATTTTCTGTACATTTATTTACGAACCTGTCATACATTTACATCCTCAGAATGAGAGAGAGAGTCAGTGGAGGAGGAGAGGGGGGGGCATTAGAGCCACGTTACTGAGGTGAAAGGGGGGGGCAACAGGGGGGACACAGATGGAGGAGAGGCACAGAGACCAAGAGAGACGGGGTATGCATTGAAAGAAGACAGAGAGGGAGGGAGGGAGGGAGGAAGGGGAGATGAGGCTGGGGGAGGGGAAGAGGTGGTGAAATGAATGTGTAATTGTGGTGTAGCGGCTCAGCCTCCCACCGTACCGGGCTTGACTGATGCTGCTGCAAACAGCCTTTCTCCCAGTGGACTCTGTCTGCTCCTCCCGTCCCACACTGTGTCCAAACCCTGATTATCACCATGTCCATCAACAATGTAAACAGTACAGCATGTAGGCACACACATATGCACGCACACACACACAGAAACACACATATATACACACAGACATATACACACATGCACATGCATGCACACACAGACACACACACTAATATATATATATAGACAGATGCACACATACACAGGCGCACACATATATGCACACGTACATATATACCCACACACACACACATGCACACACACATATATATATATATATATATATATATACACCCACATGCACTGCCATACAGACCAAAAATTACATGCATAATTCACACAGACTGTGTCGAATATGTTACTTGTGTTTTATTGAACAGCATGAAGTACTGTCACTTGCTCACCTGTTTTTTTTTCTCCAAATGCTATATTTTATTTAAATGTAGTCTGAGAAGATGATAATAACACAGATATGATAAATCATGGAGCAAGATTCAGGATGCAGTACGTTAAAAGCGTGACATCGCAAATCGCAAGTGCACTTTATACAGTATTGCACAAACAAAGGCACAAAAAGCCTCATTCTCCATACTTCTCTTCTCTCTTTCGCTCTCTCACTTTCTCTCTCCCCCCCTCTCATCTCCTGGGAGATGACGGGGGGAGGAGCAAGGACTTGGGTAATTAAAAGAGGGATGCTGGGTGTGAGAGAGAGAGAGTGAAAGATGGAGAGAGAGGAAGGGGGGCAACATAAAGGAACGTTTCTAAATCCTTTGGCACAAAGGCAAAAAAGACAAGCGAGGAATTCACCTTGACTGTGATTTCAAAAGGAGATAACATTCAATCAGATTTACATCCAAATGTGACTATTAAATTATTGAATTGAAGCAAGGAGGACGCAAGATGGAGCATAACGGATGCCAGAGTTTGCAACCAATTTGCTGTTTACCTACTTGGTTTTAAGAATGAATACAAAAGAGTAATAATGAAAACTTAGCACATCCAAAATAATATTCCCCATTCCATAAATGCATGTGCCGGGTCATATCCCGAGGCGTGGTGCCTTTCCCATGGTGCCGTTGCCGTGTGAACCAGTCCCAATAAACCAGAACCAATAAAGCGCTTTTTAAACACTTTATTTCAAGAAGGACGAGGAGAGAGATGTGTGTGTGTGATGAGTGTATGTGTGTGCATGTGTGTGTGTGTGTGGGGGTGTGTGGGTGTAATGACTGTGTGTGTGTATGTGTGTGTGTGTGTGTGATGAGTGTGTATGTGTGTGTGTGTAATGTCGAGAGGGACGAGGAGAGATGAGCTGATGTGGTTTAAGCACATGGAAAAAAGAGATGGGGAAGGATTGGGAAAGGGGAGAGAGGGGGGAACAGATGGAAATGTGTCACCTTGACGACGGAAGCTGCTGGAGGGTTTGGCTAACGGGGCCAACTGTTTCTTCTGAGGACTTTAATGTTGGCCATTGCCAAAAACTAAATTGATCCTTGGATAGTTGATGATGATGATGATGATTGATTATTATTATTATTATTATCATTATTAATAATAATAATAATAATAATAATAGTCAATATATATATATATAATACATTGTTATGCTATTGTGAGCAGCATAAAAACAAATCTATGTTTTTGAGTTTGATACATAAATAAAATCTTGCATCATCAGTTGTGTACTGTCAATGTTTCATGGCTCTGTGACTAATACCATTCAAAGCACCATGTGACTAAAACCTTTCTAATGTAATGAGAACAACAACTAGGAAAACACCTGGGAAAAGCATGGTAAAGAGCAGTTATGTTTCAGTAACAGACCTCTTATTTTAGTTTTCGCTGTATGCCAATATTTTTGGACTTGCTCATTTTGGAAATGCCCATAGTACCCCTTTTCTAAATTCTTCACGACTTTAGAAACTCAAGACACAATTACCAAAACCTGAAACTCATGTTCTGCAAAAAAATAAGAACACATTTTCTGCTTTTCACTCAGATTGCAATTCCAAATCATACTGCACACTGCTCTCTCACTGATTGCAATAATAAAGCAATTCCCTGAAAAGTTGGAGATACAACATAAATATTGCTCATCTTAATTAAGATTAATGTAGAAAAATCATGTTGAAGATCAGCCAATTCACTGACATTTATGCAAGTTTAATTTAGGCATTTAGGCAGTTCATTCCACAAAACGCACTTTACAGTTTCTCTTATTGTTTACACAGGTTTCCTGAAACTATACCTTATTCTCTCAAAACTCTAAACACAAAACTGTTAACTATATTTGCAATATTCCACAAAACTCTTTTAAAATGAAACATTGGATTCAAAACCATGTTATCTCTTTTCAAAATTTAATTTGGCATCAAAATAGCGCATATATCCTATCAGATGGATAGATCTTGCTGAGAACCAATTTAACACTGATGTGATGAAAAACACCACTATGAAAACCTTTACTTGGGCTGCTGGGTAGCTCATCCTGTTAAGACACTGTTCTAGCATGTCGAATCCAGAGCCAGCAGCCCTACAGGGCAATGCATAATTGGTGGAGGCATTCCCCAGGGAGGGAGGGATATTGTCGGCAGAGATAACCCTGTCTCGTCACACACCAGCAACCCCTGCTGGTCAATCAAGTGCCCACAGTCTGTATATAGATTACAGTGTGCAAACTGTAAATAAAACCTATTTCAAATGCATATCTGTTTTATGTAAATGTATTATACTGAATTGAACAGTTAAGCACTTGTGTTGGTATGTGATTACAAAAGTGTTTGTTAATGTGAGGAGTGAATGTGGTTGATTGATAATTGAAGTTTAGCATTTTTAAAAGCAGTGCTTTCCATGTGAACGCAAGAGACTTTATGTATGAAGACAGTGAGAAAGCAGTGTGCAGTATGATTTGGAATTGCAATCTGAGTGAAAAGCAGAAAATGTGTTCTTATTTTTTTGCAGAACATGAGTTTCAGGTTTTGGTAATTGTGTCTTGAGTTTCTAAAGTCGTGAAGAATTTAGAAAAGGGGTACTATGGGCATTTCCAAAATGAGCAAGTCCAAAAATATTGGCATACAGCGAAAACTAAAATAAGAGGTCTGTTACTGAAACATAACTGCTCTTTACCATGCTTTTCCCAGGTTTTTTCCTAGTTGTTGTTCTCATCTGTCATGAAATGTATCCTTTAAACCTTATTTTCCTCTTAAAATTAAAAATATTTACGTTATATTTACCTTTCAAGCATCGTCAATGTCGAGAAAAATGTATCTTGCAGCGTTGACATTTCGAAAATCTTTATTCATAATGTAACGTGGTGGCTGCGCACCTTCCAGTCTAATGTGGGAGCTCTCACGCCCTTGTTTGCCCTTGGAAGAGAGGGCGGGACCATGCAAAGGCAGCAGCTCTCATTTTGGAAAGATCTTGCCAAAAATAAAAAGATCTAACTGCCAACTAGCTTCTTTCAACAAAATAGTCACTCAAAAAAAGAGTGTTGTTTTTAAGCTAAGCCGAGCAGCACCATTTACGGGGGGGGGAGCAGACCAAAATGCCACTTGGCTGTTCGATCCCACACCTCCTTATGACAATTCAACTGATTTGGATTCAAAAAGCCAAAGCTGGCAGCCCTTATATAGACTGACAGACTGACGTACAGAGCCATTTGCAATACCCTAGGGATGTGAGTAATGAACCATGATTGCATTCAGCAAGCGCATGGTAATCTACACTGCACTTCACCACAATGGCATATTGTAGAGAACTGTGACTAATACTGACGTAGAATAGGAGAAACATATGCAGTACAGTATATAAAGTGCATTGTACACATACACACTGTGGAGGGCGTCGGTCTCAGCCACATGGGAGTGGCATGGTTGCCTTTGTTTTTACATGTTGTGCAGGCCTTTGGAGCAGGGAGACTTTCCGGAGGGCAGGTTTGGCACTCTCACAGGGTGTGAGAGTGAACTGTCGCCCGGAAGGTTGCTACAAAGGCCATAATTGATTTAATTATTATTTAATTGGTGTCAATCCGGTAATTGATGTGGAAGTCAATTGACTGATTGGCTGTGTGTGTGAAAATGTGAAATGTTTGGTGTTGAGTGATTGATAGATGGGTGATTGCCTCACGAGTCCCACCTGAGCCAGGCAGAAAGTAAGCCTATTTAAGAGCAGGTGGGGTGAGTGGGGAATCAGTTAGTCTGGTCTTTCCTTTCATGTGTGTATTGTAAAGAAATTAGTCTTGTCGTTCATGTGGGCATATTGAGAGTTGTTGTTTACGTGAGTGTGCGCGTGCACGCGTATGGTATTGTGTTGTATTGTATTGTGTATTATTGTGGAGTGTTGGTGTTTGATGTGACTCTGTCGGGCATGGTGGCGCGTGTCTGGGAGCTTCTGGGAGGCGGAGTCTGCGTTTGTGGAAAGTGACTGAGTACAGCGCTTCCTGTGTGTGTGTGGAAGAGGGAGAGAGGGCGCACTAAGAGTGTTCGCCTCTCTCCCTCGGTGTGATTGTGAAAGGGAGCGAGAGGGCGCCCTGAAAAAGGGTCCGCCTCTCTCCCTCGGTGTGATGGGAGAGCGAGAGGGCGCCCTGAAAGAGGGTCCACCTCTCGCCCTCGGTGTGATTGGAGAGCGAGAGGGCGCCCTGAAAGAGGGTCTGCCTCTCGGCCTCGGTGTGATTGGAAGAGAACTCACACTCGGGCAGTGGAGTGTTTCTGGACAACGGCCCGAGAACTCTCACTGAGAGAGTGGAGAGTGTCTCGGGGCTGGTTGACAGATAATTCTCACTGAGGAGTGGCGAGGGTCTCGGTGTGTTTGGGGTAAAAAAGAACTCGGACGGGAAAGTTTGAGTGTCTCTGTATGCATGGGTTTGGGAAGCACTTGGATATGTGTGTGCCTGGGGAGGTTCTAGGGCACAGGTGTCAAACTCATTCCATCGAGGGCCGAGTGTATGCAGGTTTTTGTTGCAACCAATGCACTACACCAGGTGATTTCACTAATTGGCTCACTTCTTCAACTAAGGAGGGAACCTAATTTAAATCACCTGGTGTAATGCATTGTTTACAACAGAAACCTGCATACACTCGGCCCTTGATGGAATGAGTTTGACACCCCTGTTCTAGGGGAACTACGGACGGAAGAGGCGCGGTGTAATGTTAAGTTTGGATTATTTTAGTTTGTTATTTTAGTCTGTTGTTTTTGCCCAAAAGCTTTGCGGCAAGTAGGGTGAAGACTTTGTGTTTGTTTTATTTTAACCTGCTCTCCCACTGTCTCTCTCCCATGTCTGGGGGGAGAGACAGAAAAAGAAAATCTGGTCCGTGGACCAAAGAATCCACTCCGTCCCCAGAATGCTCTGTTCCCGTCCAGGGATTGTCACGTGGCTCTCTCACACACACACACTAATGCACATACACTCTCACAAATACACACACACACACACACACACTCTCTCTCTCACACACACACGCTTTGATTTACACATTCTCAAACACACACACACACTCTCTCGCATACACACACACACTCTCTCACACACTAACGTACATATGCACACACACACACACAAACGCGCACACACACACTGTCACATATACATTCTCTCTCTCACTCACACACACTAATGCACATACGCTCTCACACACACACGCACAACACACACACACACACACACACACACACTCACATGCACACATAAGAACATAAGAATACATAATGACGAGAACGGGCCGTTCGGCCCATCTAGACTCGTCATGTCCTAATCTAAAGAGAATCTAGTACTGCATCTAGCCTGGACTTGAATAGCCCAAGTGTTTCTGCAAGCTGTCCCAGGCGTTGACAACTCTCTGTGTAAAGAAAAAAGTCCTAATATCTGTGCGGAATTTGCCTTTAAATAATTTCCACCTGTGGCCTCTTGTTCTGCTGACCCCACTTATCTTAAAAAATCTTTGGTATTTCACTTTGTTAATCCCTTTTAGGAATTTAAAAACCTCAATCAAATCCCCTCTAAATCTCTGTTTGCTAAGCTTAAATAGATAGCCTTAAGTCTATCATCATAACTTTTACCTTTCATACCAGGTATCAGTTTAGTTGCCCTTCTTTGAACTTTTTCAAGAGCTTCTATATCTTTCTTGTAGTGTGGTGCCCAGAACTGCACACATAATTCTAAGTGAGGTCTGACAAAGGCATTATATAACATTAATATAACCTCCTTTGATTTATACTCAATACTTTTTGCTATGTATCCCAGCATCCTGTTGGCTTTTTTTTTTTACAGCTGTAGCACACTGTTTTGATGCAGATAGGCTTTGATCAACTACAATTTCTAAGTCTTTTTTAAATTGAACACCTACTAACTTTTCTCCTCCCATAAAATACTCCTGTCTAATGTTTTTATTTCCCACATGCATAACTTTACATTGAGCAATATTGAATGTCATCTGCCATGTATCTGCCCATTCTTGGATTTTGTTTAAATCATCTTGGATTACTTTAGTCGATTCCAAACTGTTTGCCAAACCCCAAGTTTATTATCATCTGCAAATTTAACTATTTTGCTACTAACGTCCATATCAAGATCACCACCTACTGTTATTCTTTGCATTCGCCCTTGCAGCAAATTATGAACCCACTCTGAAACTACTCCTGCAATTCCTACTGAATTCATTTTAGCAATGAGCCTCTCATGTGGTACTTTGTCAAATGCTTTCTGCACACATACACACACACTCTCACATACATACACTGCCACAAGCACACTCACACATACTCTCTCTCTCTCACACACACAAACTGTTACATGAACACTTACATGCACACACACACACACACACACACACACACACACGCACACACACAGTCAAAACACCCAAGGCCTGCAGAGGTCATGCTGCTTTGTAATTTTTTTTTGATATCCCCAGAATTTCCTCTGAGAGTTTAAGCAACCCCAGACTATGTAATGCAGCAGGAAACAGAATGAAAAATAATCTCATTCCCTGGAAAGCGTCCATTTTGCGGGAAATACATTGCAAATTACAACTCTCTGTGGGGCGCTATGTTGTGTGGGAGTTTAGCACTGATACAATGAAGAATTAGGCTGTGTCCATGGACATAATGCGGCAAAACAATGCTCCATGCGGTGAGCGTCATATGGGAATGCAGCACTGCATGTCACACGGTATTATGCAGTGGGTAGTAGTTTACCATCGTCACAAAAATTGGGTTATGTGGGTGGTAAATGGGAGCACAGTGGTGTGGCAGTTCTAAATCTTCGTGTGATTTTGTTTGGGAGCACGATGGAGGAAGTCCCACTGATCCAATTTTCACCAATGTTCTGGCATCCATTATGGCCTGGATTGAATTTGTATACATTTGCCTTTAATTTTGACTCAACAGTTTCTTTTTTCTATTTGAAATTTGCATTTTTTCAAAACACAGCATGCGATACTGTGATTTACTAATCTGAAGTTTTGCAAAACTGTTCCAGTTTTTTCTTCTCTCAATTGTTTACACACATTTCATGAAACAATATCATGACTAATGTTCTCTAAACAAACGTTTGACGGAGAAAAAAAAACCTCTCGCTCATTGTGCAAAACTTGAAACACTGCATTCAAAACCATGTGAATACTTCTCAAGGTAAAATATTTGCATCAAAATAATACATGTAACTAAAGGAATCCCTCACTGCATCAACACCTGTAATTCACACAGGTGGAATAACAGAAAACACTACCGCCTGTCAGTTACCTTTGTCAGGGAGGTGAATTTTGGTCATCCTGCACAGGCAAAAAGAATGTGGCCCAGCCTAACCTAAATTCTCATAAACAAGCATGGTGCCATCATTGACAAGTTTATTACCCTGTGAATGAAACCAGGGCACTAAGGTATGTAGCTTTGGCAGCCAAGCGTAGTCCACATTAAATCAACACACCAAACTTACAGCCCTATGTCACACACCATAAGTTTGGGTTTCTACCCATGAGCTAAGAATTTAGGCCCACCAGATTGAAGGCAGAGGCCAACATGGTATGATTAGCCTTGTCACATGGTAGCAATATTCTTTGCCTGAGCATATTATGTCTCTCCAAATATCAGCTCAACCAACATCTCTATATAAACCAAGCTGTCTTGCCCTTGAAAATATATTGGACGTTGAATATTTTCTCTTTGTTGAACTGTTGTAATACCACCTGTGTTCAGTATTCAGTGCTGAACTTTAAACAAGGGCATTTGCCTGTTAAGGCTACTGGATTTAGGGAATAGACCATTTTTGTTCAAACTTCACTGTTCCGACACACCACAATGCTCATCCTGATCATACTATGTTATTTACAGAGGACTACTCAAATACAAAAATTAATCACAAATGCAACTATAGGAAATCAACCTAATCTTTATATATATTTTGCCCAAATACATGACAGTTTAAAAACCATACACAGCATTTGTAAGGAAAACATATATGAAAGGTGAAATGTGGATGATTACCAAACCAGTTGTGGATCACTGTGCCCACTTTTGTCCATCATAAAGCTTTGACAGGAAATTGAAAAGTTCAGCAATTTAAGCCTGTAGAGGTGAGATCTGAATGAGGTCAAATGGAGATTGCAGTTTGACATTTTCAAAAGTGTTTTTTTCTAAGTGAACACAATAAATGTAATGTATGAAGATTGCATGCAGTGTTTTTAGAATTATAATCTGAGTGAAAAGCAGAGTTGTATTTTTGCAGAATTAGGACAGGTTTTGGATTTTAGATTTTTCAACACTCTACTGCTCAATTCTTGAAATTCTATTCTTTCAGTTACATTACATTATTGGCATTTATCCAGAGCGACTTACAAGATGTGCATGAGAACAGTGTAGTAATACAGCAATAGACATATAGCATGGAGGCAGGGGTGGCCACCATGTCAGGCGGTGAGTGGATGAAAAACCAAACAAAAACAGAGTTCCAATTCCAAATGTATTGTCTTCATACAAACAAATCAATCAAAATCCAAAAACAATGTTAAACTAAAAAATGCAACAAAACCATCTCTTCCTCTATGCCCCAAAAAACTTCCCTCAGGCATGGCAGGCTATGCTTTTATAAAGGCCTAATGAAGGCAATGGCTCACAGCTGAGTTGATTGCTCATTAGCCTCAGGTGAGCCTGCCTGTAAGTGAGGCCGCTGCTTTTCAAGGTCCTGTGGTCCTCTCCAGGCTGTGGGAGGGAACAGGAGCACTTGACAGCAGCCAAAAGGGAGGCACAGCCCTCTCTACTCCTCCCTCTACCTCTCTCAGTGTCACATACCCTCCCCCTCAGCTCTGACTAAGGGGAGGAGGCGGAAATCTCCAAACACCATGAAAGGAACACCAGGGCTCTAGGAGGCCCTGCCCCCAGGATTGAAGGCAAGCCATGCCTGTTGCACCAGCGAGCCAATAATGGAGGCACAACAAGGCAGCCCCGTGCCCCCAGGGAAACCGGCGACACCAGGTGATGAGCGCCCCCCACGGAGGCCAGCGACAGCAGGCAGCGAGGGGCCCCCAGGGAGGCCGGCAACAGCAGGTGACGAGGGACCCCCAGGGAGGCCGTCAACAGCAGGTGACGAGGAACCCCCAGGGAGGCCGGCAACAGCAGTCAATGAGGGGCCCCCAGGGAGGCCAGCGACAGGAGCCAGTGGTGAGGGACCCTCAGGAAGGCTGGCAGCAACTGAGGGACCCCCAGGGAGGCCGGCAGGAGCCAGCAGTGAGCGGGAGCCTGGCAGCAGCAGGTGCAAGGGCCCGGCAGGGAGCCCGGCAACAGCAGTCAAAAAGGGGACCCCAGGAAGGCTGGAGATAACAGGCAATGAGGGGAGGGGAGGCCGGCAACATCAGGGAGCAATGGGCCCTCGGGGAGGCCGGCAACAGCAGGGCACGATGGACACTCGGGGAGGTCAGCGACAGCAGGGCGCGATGGGCCCTAGGGGAGGCCGATGACAGCAGGGGGCGATGGGCCCTCGGGGAGGCCGGCAACAGCAGGGGGCAATGGGCCCTTGGAGAGGCCGGTGACAGCAGGGCTTGGCATGGTGGAGGTCTGTGGGAGTGTCTGGCCTTAGGGCTTTCCTCTCCTCCTCAGTCAGGGAGAGGAGAAGCTGGTGGACAGTCAGTTGGTGCCGGACAGTGGTGCCAATGATGACTGTCTCTTCCACAGCTTCTGCACCAGTTGATTTCCTGCACTCGGCACACAGACCAGTGATGGTCTGGATCCCCACACCACTCACACCAAAGAAAAATTATCCTCATGACCTACCAGGGGTCCCCGTCTCCGGAATACTCAAGAGGATGGTCCACTGAAGGTGCAAAGGCCAGGCTGTGCTGGGGCCAGAGAAGGGGCTGCAGCACCTCCCTCCTATCCCTAGGCTCCTCTGCCTTGGCAAAACCTGCCACCAGACGGAGCAGGTCTGCCACCCACTCTCCGGGGCAGGCTTCCAGGTCCTCCCAGGTAATGACCTGGCCCTCCCGGGGCCACTCCCAGGCCTTGGTAACGGTCTGTCTCATCGCTTTGTGGCCCTTTCTTTTCTGCATTTATTTTTCTTTGGAGGAAAAGAACAGAAGGAAAAAAAGGAATCCATTCAACCACCAGGAACAATTAAAATGCCCGCATTCTCCACCATATGTAGGAAGATGGCAGGGATGGCCACCATGCCAGGTGGTGAGTGGATGAAAAACCAAACAAATAGCAAATTTATTGTCTTTTTACAAACAAATCAAACAAAATCCCAAAACAAAGTTTAACTAAAAACTATTTATGAGAGTGGGGAAAAAATGCAACAAAACCTAGCACCTCTTCCTCCATGCCCCAAAAAACTTCCCTGAGGCATAGCAGGCCTCAGGTGAGCCTGCCTGTAAGTGAGGCCACTGCTATTCAAAGTCCTGTGGTCCTCTCCAGGCTGTGGGAAGAAACAGGAGCACCTGACAGCAGTCAAAAGGGAAGTGCAGCCTGGTAGTGAGTTGAGTTGAGTGTCATCAGCATAGCAGTGATATGAAAAACCATGAGCAGAGATAACCGAACAAAAAGCCTTGGTATACAGGGAGAACAGGAAGGGGCCTGGCACCGAGCCCTGTGGAACTCCGGTAGAGAGGGTGTGGGAAGAGGAGAGGGATCCTCTCCAGGCCACCTGGTAGGACCGGTCAGCCAGGTATGATTATTATTGGTGAGAGATGAGAGCAGGATCTGGTGGTCAACAGTGTAAAATGCAACATTTCATTTGGAATGGCCCTTATGGCTTAACATCTTATTTTAATTGATTTTAGGAATACTCTCTTTTCCTTATTGATAATTGCTTTAGCTGTGTGAAAATTGTGCAAAACTTAATTGATAATAATCTTTCCATTGTTCAAAAGGCTGTGTGGGAGGAATAGCTGTGTTGTATGAGAATGTGAATAGCCAATGGAACAGGGTTGTTACTGTATTGTGGTGAAAGTCACAGCCAATAGAATAGAGTTGTTACTGTATTGTGGTGAAAGTCACAGCCAATAAAACAGGGTTGTTACTGTACTGTGGTGAAAGTCACAGCCAATAGACAGAGCTATTACTGTATTGTAGTGAAAGTCACAGCCAATAGAACAGGGCTGTTACTGTATTGTGGTGAAATTCACAGCCAATATAACAGGGTTGTTACTGTATTGTGGTGAAAGTCACCGCCAATAGAACAGGACTGTTACTGTATTGTGGTGAAACTCACAGCCAATAGAACAGGGCTATTACTGTTTGGTGGTGAAAGTCACAGTAGTGCTCTTGTTCGGGATGGCTTTCGGAAAGGTTTTACAGTAGCTGTTGCAAGCAAGGCTCAAGTCAAGGCAGGGATAAAGGCTATGCAACAATATTGAATTAGACAGACTGAGATACTTTGTAGTGTCAATTTACAAAACCCCATCAAATATTTTTTTTCAGCTTTCAGATGGGGCATGACCTGCAATATGATAAGAAAACCACAATGCATGAGACACACTGTGCTGTAAGTACATAGCAATATCAAAGGTGGATTTATTTTGTCTCCTAAAATGTAATGTAAATGTATTTCCAAGGCCCACAGCAAATGGACAGTGGACAGTGTGATGTGGATAGAAATCCATGCCTGGACAAATACATTACTTTTAAATACATTAAATACATAACATAAGAGTGAAAAGACCTGCAGGAATGATAGGGGTAATAGATCAGTGTGTGTATCTTACTGTAATGCACAATGCAACAAATCAGTTTGGACTGTGGGTAATTTTTTTGGTGGGCCGCCAGTCTTTGTTGATGTAATTGAAACAATGGCTTCTGTCTGCTGGACAGACCCAGATCTTCTATGAATCACATATGTGAATTCCATCTTTGCTGGTTCTATAGGTGTGGCTCTGTTTTGCTGAAACGAGGGCTGAGTGATGGGACCCACGCAGCAGGAATCTAAAATAAACGGATTGTTTAATTAAACACAGAACAAAGTCAAACACGAGAACTAAGTAAAACACGAAATGAAAATCAAACATGAAGCAAGGTCTAAACTCAGAACGGCTGGACAAAAAAACACAAAGGCAAGCTTAAGACAAGGAAATAAACACTCAAAATAGAACCCAGACTAACGAAAACTAGCAACTTAAATAAGGCACGAAACGAGACACAGGAGAAACAACTCAAGACAATAAAACAATCAATCAAGGGGGCAAAACAACACACAGGTGGAAACATTCAGGATACTCAAGACAAACAATAAACAATCAGAAACAATATCAGTCCAATGATGCCCTCTGGCGGGGAACAGGAACCATTACAGTCATTTAGTACACTAACATTATTTTGTTTGGTTTAGATGATTAAGTCAATAACGTATTGTCATTTCATTAAAGGTTTTTAAAGATTTGTGGGGTTTTTTTTTGTTTTACGATGCAATGTTGAATTAACTTTTGTAAATAGAATTAGTGGTTTTGAATGTAGTGTTAACACTTGAAGATTGCACCAGTGGTTTAAAAAAATGTATGTGCAAATTATAGTTTGTTTTCTTCAGAATTTAGACTTAAGACTTTATTGTCCTCTCGAGAGGAAATTTGTATTCACCTCTTGCACATACAGGTAACTGCCAAAATAAACACTTTGGTAACTGGGAGCGGACACTCAAATGGCCCTGGTCCAGGTTAGAAGAGTACAAGCTGGGCGGTGGGCAGGGTGGCTCATTGGAAAGGGGAGGGCCAGGCCTATCCACCTGTACCGGCCGTGGCACCCCCCGACAGACACTCTCCGTACTGCACCCAAGTGTTGCCTTTACTCAAGTGTTGCCTTTATTTTGCCAGTTACCTGTACATGCAACACAAAGATACAAGGGCAACTGGAGTAGACGCAAACACATCACACATGGAATGAAGGTGCTGTCAATAAAGAGTCATTCTGATGGTGCAGGGAATGAGGCTCCTGCTGAATTGGATTCTCCTGCCTTTTGAAGGTGAGGGCCAGATGGAAGGGTCACCATGCCAGGTGGTGAGTGGAAAATAAGCACACAGAAATAACTGTGAGAAGGCTGTGGTAACCACGCCTTTATAACGTACAGCTAGAAAATAACGGTAAAAGGTTGCTCATGTATGTATCTAGCTTGCTAACTGCCCAAACTACCTAGCTAACAAACACCATTATGTACATGTTGAAACTTGCACTTTGCCTTGTCACCAAAAGTATTGTTAATAATGAATCGCTTTTACTTACAGCTAGAAAATAAAGGCTATACAACAATGTATAAATGGGCAGCATCAGGCAGACAAATCAGATAATATATGCCATTTAGCAGACACTTTTATCCAAAACATCTTACAGCAGTGAATGCATATATTTTTCATTATATGTGGTCCCAATGGGAATCAAACCCACGACTTAAATGTTAGTCAGTGCCATGCTCTACCTACCGAGCCATACAGAACCACAGGTGAGCACACTGCAAATGAATAAACATAGAAATGATGTATGAGGGAGGGCATAAAGGTCATTACTAATAATAATGCACACCCATTATTGTTTAGTGTACACACTATAGCAAAGGCCAATGCCTGCTTTATTTCTCAAGACCAACCTTTGGTGATGTAGAATATAAAATAGATGCAATAATTTGCACAAGCACATATACACACCACGCATATGAGTTCATGCCCACAAACACACACACACACACACACACACACACTCATGTGCACACACACACCAACACAAACATAGAAACACACACAAACACAAGTGCATGTGCACAAACATACACAACCGACACACCACACACACAAGCTTCCACTTCTACTTCATTTGGGTCAGCTCTGTAGAGACACATTGATGGGGAGGGGAGGAATCCACTGCAGTGCTGTGCATGTTCTTGTACAAATTCCCAGATGAGGAAATGTGAGGTGAATTTCATAAAGATGAAAAAAGTATGACGCTTATGACCTTGGTGGGGGAAGGGGAAGCAACTGTGACACCTAACTGGATGTCCCAAGACATTTGAAGCCAGTGTTTCTGGCGAGACGGATGGGGGCAGAGTGTCCTGCAGACCTAGTAGAAAGCCATGCTACCTGATGGCTGTAGGAGCCACAAACATTCAAGATAAGATGTTAAACTGTTGTGCTGGGCCACTACCGTCCACTACCTACAATAAGCATGTAATTTGGTGGCGGTCATTCAAAGCTAAAATCTAAAAGAAATTCAAAAATTCTGTGCTGTATCATATCTCATCCTCAGGGAGGCGCCATTTTCAAGCATATTTTTATTTTTTGAAGAAAAAATAAAATGTTAAGCTAGTATCCTTTAGCACAGCATAATATTGAATTGTTAATTGCCACTTAAAAAAAAAAAAACACATTACAACACTAACCCACCCTGGCGATGGACATGGTAACGGTTCAGTGCACTGCCAACAATAAGCCACCGGCAACTAAGACTGCTCTCACCTGTATCTGTGTATGTGTAACTCTGTATGTTGTAGGTAAATGGCAAGCTGTACACAAAGACAAACATTTCTTGGAACACATACTATACTGCATACACTTACCCAACGACAGCTTATAATCTGAAATATTCATCCATCTATTTAACATTTCAAAAAGCAACTAAAAACATATCTTTTTACATGTGCTTTTAATTGACTTTTGTTTTTTATTATTATTATTATTATTATTATATATTCTTCAAGTACTACCTGAATGTGCTGCTGCAGAATTGTTTTATTTTTTGTTTTGCAGTGCTGAAATAAAAATGTATTGATTCACATATCGAATGCGGAATTTAAAAAAAATCTATGGAAACATCCTGTTACAGGTTGATTTCCTTTCGAGCAGAACAGGGAAATATCCTCAATGGCAAATACATAAGTGGAGTCTCACCAGACACTTGGACATTTGAGCTTCTTGTGTCAAGCCCAAGTCCTTACCATTACATCACTACTCCACTTATATTTACACGTCACAGGCACTTAGAAGACATGCTAATCCAGAGCAACTTCAACAGTCTACATTTCTTTAATCCATTTATACAGCTGGATATTTACTGAAGCAATTCAGGTTAAGTACAGAAATGCAAATAACATTACTTTTGTGTGCCTAGATTGTATGTCAAATACTGCAAGTCAAATATTTAAAAACACATTCCGATATGTTCTTGATAATTCAAATACTGTGTTTCAAATGGTATGTATATTCCCAGGTCTGGAGCACACTCACACATCAGTAGATGCACATAAGATAATCATAATTTATGATTATTATTATTATTATTATAGTAATACTGGTTCAAATGTATTTGTGTGAGTTTATGTATTTGGAACATGCCATTTTCCAGGGTTACTTGCAGAGCAGAAGAGATTACAGTCAGGAAATACAAATATCATACATCCATGATAGCTTACAGCAAACACATTACTGTTTATCCTTGTAGTGAATTGCACACAAAAGCAGATAGACACTGTCACACCCCACGTGACAAACCTTGGATGGGAACAGAGCAGTCTGGAGATGGAGTGGAGTTTGTTGGTCTACAGACCGGATTTTTATTTATTTTTTCCTGTCTCTCCCCCCAGACATGGGGAAGAGATAGTGGGAGTAGCAGGTTAACATATAACAAACACAAACACAACCACAAAATCTTCACCCTACTCCACGACGCTTACGGGTAAAAACAACGAACTAAAATAACAAGCTAAAATAATCAAAACTTACGGGACACCGCGCCTCTTCATCCGGAGTTCCCCTGGAACCTCCCAGACACACATATCCAGTGACCTTTCAAGTGCTTCCCGCCCATGCATACTGAGACATTCGAACTTTGCAGTCCGAGTTCTCCAACCCATGCATACAGAGACACTCGCCACTCCGGCCGTTGTCCAGAGACACTCTCCACTGCCCGAGTGCGAGTTCTCCCCAAACACACCGAGGGCGAGAGGCGGACCCTCTTTCAGGGCGCCCTCTCGCTCTCTTTCCCACTCACACAGGAAGCACTCTAGTCACTTTCGACAAACGCACACAGAACTCAACATATATTCCACACAGACTCCGCCTCCCAGAAGCTTGGATTACAGACACGCTAATTTGTATTGGCTCTATTGTGTGTAGAATTCTGAGAAAAATCAATTTTGGAATAAGGCTGTAACCTAACTAAATGTGGAAAAAGTGAAGCGATGTGAATACTTTCCGGATGCACTGTATGTATATGAATCTCACTCATGTATTCCCTTCCATACCTTTACCACTATTGAATAAACTGAAACTCTTGGGACTAACTTTTTAGACACTTGGATAAATAAGTGCAGGATTTCCCCTTTGTTCTCTGTACTATTGCTGTAGCCGGTTAGTGCAAGCTTTACAGCGTCCCAGAAAGAAAAGGCTCATAAAAAATAAATGCCTTCCCCAGACTAGACTCGGCCTCGGTCTATCAGTGTTATCTTGCGGTGTAACATCATGATTTCGTCTGGCCTCGCGAGACTATCCCCAGACTGACTGTCTTCAGTCGCTGCAGCAGTGACAATATGCAGATTAATTCAACAAAACTCAAGCAAATGAGTAGGTAATGCAAATAAACAAGGAACAACAACAGAGGCAGCAGTCAAGAAATACACAAAAAAGACATTGTTAAACAGGCACAAAAACAAAACAAACAATTATTCAAGGACAACTATT
>JAINUG010000020.1:0-152500 GCA_029706075.1 Aldrovandia affinis | reverse complement strand
TATTGTAGATCATTTATATATATATATATAAGATTTATGTCACTCAGTTGAGAATTTGCTAACATGTTCTCTATATCTTGTTCGATCTAGCTGCATGCATAAATATGGATGCACTTCTCAATAAATTTTGACACATCAATGTTTTTTGTACCTGTTTTTAATCAGACCCTGCTTTCTGAAAACCACTGTCAAACAATAGGCACACACTTGGTCACAAGGAAATGTATGATTTAACACAAGGCCTTGTGTCTCACTTCAACAGATGCCGATGGCCGAAGTGGGCGTGAAAGTTGAGAAGAAAAGAGCCGCTGCAGAAGCAGCCGCAATCAAAGTTCGGGAGGCCACTTTGGCGTTGATTCTCACGGAGAAAGGGTCACTAAAGCGAGGCGTTGGGCAGTTCCAGTGTGACCTGTGCTACCGGACCTACATCACAAAAGGCCAGCTGATGGATCATCGCCAGAGCCACCAAAAGGAGAGGCCTTTCCCGTGCGCCCTGTGCGGAAAGAGGTTCCTTAGCAAGAGCCACTTCACAGAGCACCAGCGCGTCCATACAGGAGAACGGCCCTTCCCCTGCCTCCAGTGTGATCGTTCCTTCACCACCCAGCACAACCTCAAACGTCACCATATCATCCATGTGAAGGAGGATAGCTACCGCTGCCACACATGTGGCGTGCTCTTCTGCCACGTGCACAAGGGCACCGATAAGGTCAAGGCCTCCTCCAAACCCAAGCACAGCCAAAAAGCCAAGACCCTCCCCTCCCCTCCCAAGCCCCTGTCCTCCCCTCCCAAGCCCCTGTCCTCCCCTCCAAAGCCCCAGTCTTCTCCGAAGCTCCTCTCCTCCCCAAAGACCCCCTCGTTGCCAAACCAGCCAGCTGCAAAGAAGGCGACTAAACATGCCCACTCGCCCTCAAAACAGGTGATGGGCAGGAAGAAGGCAGGGGTGGTGACCTTGCGCAGAAATGCAGGGGGGCTGCAGAATAAAATTGCCTATGACATAGAAGTGGTGCTTTAAACTTATGAGGGGGAAAATAGAGTTCCTTCTGACCTAGATAACCATATGCTATTTAATACACATCATATTACCTGGGTATTGAGTAACAGCCCAATTCTGTAGGCCCAACAGGTGCTTGGCTCCGTATTCTTTACATTGAAGGGTCTGTCTGCCTGCTGCTGAAGCCCAAAACAGCCCAATCCGTTTGCATCTCATGAAAATGAATGATGGAGGCATGACCAGTGTATGATACTGTGGCAATGAATGTTCATGCAGGGTCTGAGAATTGTGGTTAGTCAGTAGAATTTGTGCCAGCAGTCAAACCCATCCTTCTTGGTAAGGTATTTTGTATGGCTAAAGACTAGCACCATAAAACACTGATTTTTTTTTTTTTTGGTGGAGTTGTGTTGTAATCATGATGCAGTTATGTGCATTTTAGTCTGAAACTGGAGAATTCCACTGTGTTTGGGGTAGATATATATACAGTGTGTATAATCTTTCATCCCCTCTAATACTTAAGCTGAACATGTTTGCAGCCACTCCGTTTATTCCTACTCAAATGTTTACAGCTCTTTGATGGATTTGGATTGTTGTTGTTTTTTAAATAACCATTGGTGATCATGAGTAACCACTAATAATCGGTTCATGTTGTTAGAGAGTGTGTATGTTTGTATGGGCCAAATCCTGTGGGCATCCTCTGAACACGTTTACAAGGCCAGTAATGTTCTACCTCAAATATACACTGTTACTAATGTCTGTTAAAGTCTTCGCTGTTGTAGATTTTATTTGGGAACCTTGAAAATGAATTGTATCTCCTTAGTATGCCTCTCCTGACTATTCCCTTGCAGGAGACACTGTCCAAATAGTTCTCTTCACTGTTTTAATGCAAAGTATATTGAATGACTAAAAATGAATGTATTCATAATCGATTTATCATTATCAGTTCTCTTTTTAGAAATGTTCTGTACTGTAATCTTTCGATGATGTGTAGTTACATGAATACACATTGAATGCTTACATAAACGTGGACTGTGTATCCTTTTACATCTTTATTATTGGAATTAGATGGGGATGGGAATAAGTTGTGTATTCTGGGCACACGAGAGGCAGTCCAGCATGCAAACATACATATTCCAGGGTTTCCACAGGTCAGTGAAAACCTGTAAAATATCAAAAATAAGAGGATGCGGCCATATCCATAATGATATAACTTGTTGAAATGTTTTATTTTCATGACAAACTGACTAACAAGTTGTGGCTAACACCCCATGCATCACAAAGCTGGACTAATTTTGAAAACAGTAATACCACCAATAGCGGCTCAGAGCCTGAAATGGAGGGGGTGAGATTTCAAACTCTTGAGCGGCTATTGGTGGTATTCCTGTTGTCCAGCTTTCCAAATGCTGTCGACATTGTTTGTACGCTGTGCATTTCCCATAGCTTGTTAGCATTTGTTTTTAAATGTGTCATGGAAATTCAAATCTGGTGTCGTGCAGCCTAGCACACAAAAAACTGCACATTGGGCACAAACTGCTTTTTTTATTTTACCCACGTCGGTCAACTGCGAGCCATTCTGCCTTAAAATCAAAGCTCACTATGCAGTGCATACGTAAGCTGCATTCCACACAACACACCCACTCCTTAAACAATTGATCAAGACGGCACTTTGCATATTTTCCTGATGTCACCATAAGGGTAAAGCGGTGTCCTGGGACCTCTTTGCGACAGAACTGTTATCCAATAAGACCACTTTTCTTGGCAGGTAGCTAGCAACCTGTTAAGCTATTTCCCAACTGAATAAGGCTCTTTCTCTCAAATTTAAATTAGCTGGCAAACAGACCAGCCTTTGCAGTTCAAAGCAGCAATTGAAAAAAAAAAAAAAAAAGCGTGGGTTGGATGCGATGACAAAATGACGCCTCTGATGTCAGCAGGACCCACCAGCAGTACTGGACAGTTTGATTATTTTTGATGAATCGTTCAATTCGAGTCAGTACCTCTTTTTCTAAGATTGAGCTATCTGGCCTTCATAACTTCCGGGCAACGTCCTGTATGCCTTACACATCAACTCTTTATTAGGTGTTGTATTCATTTTTGGCATGATATCCCATTTAATTGTATGCTTATTTATAATTGCTATTGTTTCTGTTTCATTACATTTTTAGATGGTGACTGATTTATGAAGTTATGCATAAGTTTTAACAGTTTAAAAAATTATACTTTGCTAGGTCAACTGTTATTTATTAAGAATATGCAAAAGCGCACTTTTATTTAAACTTGTTTGTAATATGGCTTGAGTACGTCATCAACAGGCTCAGCAAGTACTACCAACCAAGCAGAAAACCGCAACAGCGAGCCTTGCCAAATACAGCAGGCTCAGCTGCAGGCTGTCTGGTCCGAAACAAGCAGCGTCTAGAGCGTTCAGTACCACCACCATGTCGAGTCGGGCTCGAGTTTGCTGTGTCAGTACCACCGTCATGTCGAGTCCAGCTCGAGTTTGCTGTATAAGTACCACTGCCATGTCGAGTTGAGTCGAGCTCGAGTTTGCTGTATCAGTATTCAGGTCGGGTACACGACCATAAAACGTTTGCTTGAGAAGGTATAGGGGAGACCGGGGTAAGATGTGCCATTTGTTACTTTTTTTCATTATGTTGTTGAGTCTTTTTGTTTTTTTCATTATGTTGTTGACATTATGTTGTTGGGGAGGGAAGGCGAAACAGTTCGCGGCGCACAGGAGTGGTTCTGGGGTGCCGGAATTACAGTGGACAGCACGACGAGTGCTGTCTTGGAGGAGGCAGCGCTTCGCCATTGTCACTGGGCTACAGCAGCGAACTACGAGGGAGGGGATTGAACTAAGCACAGCGGGTGTAATTGGCTACCAAATTGGGAGAAAAAAGGGGTAAAATCTGAAAAATAAATGTTAAAAAATATATATATATATTGATGCCAATTGAAACCTTAAGGTGTTGTGCCTCTTTGGAAACCAACAGCTTCTGTTTAGCTTAAATAGTTTCATGGATATGCTGTCTGAAAAAAAGTGTATCAATGTGTAAAAGTGTATCAATGAGTGGGGTAAATTGAGCCAGTTTGAGACATTTCTTCTATCTGTTGAATTGGTGCAAATGCAAACAAATTAAGACATTACATTTTTACGAGTGGACGAAATACAGATTTGTCCAATGGCTGCAGGCGGTGCATTGTGTGGGGAGGCAGAGTGAGCATCACAATGCCATTCTCCTTTGCTAAATTGACAGCCTTCAATGTCATGTGAGACTCATGGTTATCCAGGGTGAGGGTTACTTCTAGAGCAGTTGGTGGGCCTGATTACATGCTCTAAAAAAATGGACAAATGTGTTCTCATTTGTCCAACCAGACTTGGTGGAACAACCAATAGAGCCTATGGGAGATCCTCTGATGAAATGATCATGGTAACGGACACGCGGGAAGATGAACATTGGTGGAATCACATTCCCCACTGCGTTGACTGCACAAACAGTGTAACTAGCTCCCCTCTTTCTCCTGATGTCACTGAACCAACTTGTTTTCTCCCCTTCTCCATCACTATTTGTTTTGGAGACTGCACATTTGTGATACCACTCATAAAACATGATCTCATGTTATAGATCATGTTTGGCGGGAACTTGAATCTAAAATTAAAAGTAATATATTTAGTTAAACACATCATAAATAGGCAGTTGTTTTGTGAAAAATAAAATAACTTCATTTTTAGACCTACCTGTCCGTCACTGAAGCCAAATTATAAAAAAAATTGCCCCACAGTATGCTTATTAAAAGCTGTGGCCCTTCCCAGTGATGTTACCTGTGGTGTGCGGCATGACATATGGTGACGTTCCATAAAGGACTGCAACCAATCTCCTGTCAATAGCAGTTGACTTAGGTCAGTATCTGGTTTTGTCAATTAAATACTGAATTTTTATTCAATTACTTTTAAAACTGATCTGCTCTTTCATCTCTGGACCAGCTTTCTGGCATTTTCATGTTTTGCTTTGCATATTCATAAGCCAGCTCTACATTTCAGAGGACTTTGCCCGTGGAACTGGTTAGAGAGCTTCTTAATATGGCAGGCAAGCTCTAGCTCCATGGTGGCGTCAAACACCATATGCAATGTTGAAAGTCTTGCATACCCTACAGATGCTGATTCTGCATCATTTATTTTCAGAATTAATCGTTTCAGAGTCATTCGGTCAATCTTAAACTGTTTTGCAACTGATCTTATCGATCTCCACTTCTTCAGTTTCTATTTTCAGATCATCAAGGGAGTTTGATAAATATAAATTTGCTCTATAAATTAATTGACGGCTTCAAAATTGATAAACATACTTCCCGAATCGTTAGTATCAAGTCAGGACCCAAATAGCTTTTTGTCGATTGATCATCAAACAGATGCGGTAAATCATATTTTACGAAATACACTTGATGCTGTCGCACCCCTCAAGAGGAAAAAATGCAGTCAGAAGAAACTTGCACCTTGGTTTACTGACCATACCCGTGCCCTTAAACAAATTTCCAGGAAATTAGAATGCAGATGGCGCTCTACCAATTTAGAGGTTTTTCGCTCTGCTTGGAAGGACAGCCTCATAGAATACAAGCACGCCCTTACTACAGCTAGGTCATCGTACTTCTCAAAATTAATTGACCAGAATAAAAACAACTCAAGATTTCTATTTAAAACGGGAGCTAAACTGACAAAACATCAGTCTTCAGATTACAGCAGTTATCCTAACTATAATTCTAATGACTTCATGAACTCGTTTACTGATAAGATTGAGACAATCAGAGAACAAATTATGAAAATGACTCCAATATCTAGCACTCCTACTTCCGAGATGGCACAGGGCTATCAGGAGCATTGTTACGTAGAGAACCTTGAGTTTTTCACTCCCTTGGATCTGGACAAATTTTGCAAACTGGTTATGTCCTCCAAATCATCTACATGTCTGTTAGACCCCATACCAACAAAGCTTATTAAAGAGCTTTTGCCTGTGCTAAGCCAGCCTATGTTAGATATCATAAATACATCCCTATTATTGGGTTGCGTAAGTCTTTAAAAGTGGCAGTAATCAAGCCTCTTCTAAAGAAACCAAATCGTGATCCTGTTAATCTCCTTCACAGGCTAGAAAACCTGATTGGTTTGCGTGGACGGACACTCTCATGGTTTAAATCATACTTATCAGACAGGTTTCAATTTGTGCAATTAGATCAAGACTTCTCTGACTACTCTCAGGTTAAATATGGTATTCCACAAGGCTCAGTGCTGGGACCATTGCTGTTCTCATTATACTTCCTACCACTAGGTAATGTTATTCGTAAACATGGTGTGAATTTCCATTGCTATGCAGATGATACACAGCTATACCTATCTATGAAACCAGGTGAAATACTTCAACTCACTCAACTAGAGGCTTGTATCTCTGATATAAAGAATGGGATGACAGTACATTTCCTGCTTTTGAATTCAGATAAAACTGAGATGATGGTTTTGGGCCCCAAAACATTAAGGAACAAGTTGGATCTGCAGTTAAATGCAGGTGATTGCATAGTTGCATCAAGTCTAATGGTCAAGAACCTTGGTTTTATTATTGATCAGGATCTTACATTTGACACTCATATTAAAACTACTTCCAGAGTAGCCTTATTTCACCTAAGAAACATAGCTAAAATTCTGCACATTCTGTCATTAGAGGATGCAAAAACCTTGATGCATGCTTTTGTCGCATCGAGGCTAGACTATTGTAATGCCTTATTATCTGGCTCCTCTAGTAGCTCTCTTAAGAGTCTTCAACTAGTACAGAATACAGCAGCATGTATTTTGACTAGATCCAAGAAGTATGAGTACATTACTCCTGTGTTAGCATCACTACATTGGCTTCCTGTTAAATATCGGGCTGATTATAAAATACTGTTGCTAACTTTTAAAGCAGTGAATAGACTTGCACCTATATATCTGACCGAAATGATTGCCCCTTATAAGCCGACACGACTGCTTTGTTCACAAGAAGCCGGCCATCTATTACTCCCTAGAATTTTGAAAAGCACAGCTGGTGGTAGAGCCTTCTCTTTTACAGCTCTTCTGTTGTGGAACGGTTTACCAAAGCATGTTAGGGATTCAGACACAGTTTCAATTTTTAAGTGTAGATTAAAAACATCTTTTCAGCCTAGCCTACTGCCAAACATAGTCTAGGTGGAGAGATGGAGAAGGCCGTGCCCTAGTGTCTTATAGAGTGAGAAACTTTCCATACTTTATCCTTGATCGGGTGTGGATGGTTTGGAACTCTCTCGGCTGCGTGTATTCTCTGTCCCTCTCCTAGTAGGTATGCTGCCATAGCTTACACCTGTCGGGGCTATCTGTATATTTCATATGCTTGTGCTCCCCTGCTCTTACATAATGGTACTGGCTATAGCACTGCTTTTTTTTCTGACTGCATGTTCTCTTCTCTGCCTCGGCCTCAGCCTCTGACTTGGGGGCACCTGCCCCCGGGCCCTAGATTCTGCGAGAAGTGTGAGCTGCCCCCTCTGTTAAGCGTTTTGTGACAATAAAATTGTGAAAAGCGCTATACAATAAAATTGATTTGATTTGATGCTCTCTCTGTTTTCTGTTTATAAGACCGTGGCATCCTGAAATCTGCTCTGTAATAACAGGGGGAAGCAGAACTTAACTCTAGAGTTGTATGCCATTTATGCAGATATTTTGACAATAAATACAAATACTGTATGTGTCATATGTATGGGGTAAGTTGAGCCAATGGCTCAACTTCCCCCAGGCCTGGTGGCTCATCTTTCCTCACCCCCACCATTTTGAAAAAGTGGCTTCACACAACAGCTAAGGCTAACTTCTATGCTTTTGTTCAGCTGTCACATCATAGCTTATAAGAGCACCAACTAAACTATAATGTATCTGAAAATTCATCATAAATCTCAAAATCATCATAACACTGGACTTCTTTGGAATTCACTTATAACAGTGGTTCTGTGGTTCCCTGTGGCCTGTACATTGATAATTTACAGAAGCCATTTGTCTCGGTGCATATAAGGTTGAAAGAGTAGGCGGCCGGCGGAGAGAGGAGGGCAACTGGTCCGACATTGGAAGAGCTGCTGGCGAGGGAAACTCGAGTGGGAGGAACCAGTGCGTACCATTACAGACTCGGAATGATTCGAGCAAGAGAATGATTCGTTCGTTCTTTTTCGCCCAGTACTACCCACCAATCTGAAGAACTTTGGTTTCTCCTCAACAGTACCGGGAAATTGCAGCTGTCAAAATAACAGGTAAAAAAATCGTAATCCTGTTGATTCGGAAATTATTGTATCTAATACTATTATTGCATTCATAACTTTTTTTTAAATTCTTTACATATTGCGGAAGAAGTCAACGAGAGTAGACAAAGGAAGCATTGAGAGTAGTTGGGGTGTAGGAGTGTATAGAGGGAGGATTTGGATGCAGCCTACATTTGAATCTTGTTCTACATCCGGGAAAATTACATATCGAGTTAAAACCCATGCTTGTCTTCAACTAAAAGTGCACTGCAACCGCCAAGATATGTTTGGAATGTCGGGCAATTTAACACAAATACTCAATAAAAACTTGTGGAGTGACCCTATAATTTGAATATCATACGCATCCTGTGCGAGGGGACGGGGACTAAATTGTTCATTATTTCAGAATGTATATACACAAATTATATCGCACACAAGACACAATCAAAATACAACTGTGAAACAAATGTCGCCTATTGGAAAATTGGAGAAGAGCGTCAGTAAATCGCTCGCTCGCTTTTGTAGACATAGCTGCATTATCCTCAGAATCCAGCTTTCCGCCTTTCTCTTCGAAAAGTGTGTAAACACACAAAACGAATTCCGATGTAGCACAGAGGTCGACCTCGAAAACAAATCGGAGTGATTTCCAATCGGCACAATGTAACTATAGTACAAGAGTTAACAACCATAATTTGATATATTTTCTCAAATTTAAACGAATTTGACCAATCTCAGTTTACTGGCCGCTATGCAGAAAGGGTGAAGCTAAACCAAAATAAAATAAACAACTATTGTAGCGCCTCAAAAATGTTGCTCTTGTCCCTCCTCTTTAAACAACAGAGGGAACGAATAAAATGCCGAACACTCATTTGCGGTTCGGGTCAAGCTCACCTCTATGGAATGCAATTTTTTTCTTTACTTACCTCGTTTTAGTTGATTGGGCAACCGCTATAATATCCCGAGCAGCGATTGGGTAGTTCCTAACTAATCGGGTAACATTATTGGCTGCAGCTTTTCAAGCATGTAGATGATTGGATTGTATGCCCTCCATTCATCTGCATTGTGCAGGAATGGCAGGAGCGATTGTAATTCGTATGGTAACAATGGGAATCAAAAATTAGGAGCATCTGGATATCTTGTGCATTGAACCCAAGTGTGCAGGATTGGTTCGCCGAAGCCGCTGCATACTACCTGACTCGGGTAAGCGTCTAAATTCCTTCCATACATCCATCGACAGGCTGGGGAATATTTTTTTGTGAACTACAGCAAGCCTGTCACTCAGTTATGGTGCGCTGGCTAGCGAGCTACATATTTCTGAGAGTACTACTGGGTCAATATTGCTTTCCAATGCTATGCTTTGAACCGAACACAAGCTGCTACATGTAGCAAAGGCTGCTGCACTGCGCACAGTCCCAGCTACAGTGCTTACTTAACGAGCTAGCTAACTCTGCATTTACTTTAGCCTGCTGGTTTACTGTCAAGCTACTTTTGTGATTTGCTACCTAGCCAACAAGCTTATGACTTATGGCAAGTTGAGCGTAATGACCGAATCACTATTATTGAGGTTGAATGCATCACCCGTCTGATATACCGTCAACATGCTTGCTAGCTAACCATTTGCATGGTAACGTTATAGCTACGTGATTGAGTTTAGCTAGTTCTTTGGATAGCATACATACATACATACATTATTTTGCAGGGGCATCCAGTTAGGTATCTATTAAGATCAAGGTATGGTTAAAATTAGTACGATTGTATTAAATACAGATACACACACATTTCAAGCCGTAGCTGTTCCACCATCATGCCTTCAGGCTAAATCATGCTATGCATTCATGTACTGTTCGTCTGCTTTCTAGCATGCGGTGCGTCTATTAAAATATTTTTTGTATGTCGCCAGACCAACTAACCGAGTGGGGGTCTCCTACTTAATACTCAATACGAATAGTTTGAAACTAAACCAAGCAACGGTTAATGCTACGTGGGGACAATTCTTTTCTGCTGAAATTCTGCTTCTGCAGTGGGGGCTTTACAGATGTTCACAACAGCCTTTAGCTGCAGTGCATGTTGGGAATTGTAGTGTGTGTGTGTGTGTGTGTGTAATTTACAGTTTGTAGAACAAACTAGACCATCTGCAGATGGATCATTGCAGGATATATGCAGCACATATGTGGTACCAGCAACGACAGAATCATTCCGTACATACTATGAATATGACGGGGTCTATGTCAGTGGTTCCCAAACCTCTCCTCGGGAACCCCCAGCTGGTCCATGTGTTTGTTAAATTCCACCACCAGCACACCTGATTCAACTAGTTCCTCATCATCGTCATCATCGGCGCCATCGCAGTCTCGTGAGACCATCGGTTCTTGTGCCTTTCAGTCAGGTTTTGGTGCATTGTCTTCTGTGGTTATGAAGTCCAATCCTTGAGAGGCAGGTTTTGCTGCAGTTGTCGCAAGTGAAGGTTGGTCCTGATGTAGTTGGAGCAGGGTTCGTATTTTCCTTCCTCTTCTGACGTTTTGTGTCTCTGTGTTGATACCAACTACCTAACGAGCATTGATTAGATGAATTGGGTGCACTGGTGGTGGAATCTGGTTTGGTTTGGGAACCACTGGTCTATGTAATGGGATTTTTGTTGTTTACCCTGTGCATGTGCTGTCTGTCTTCACAGGGACCCAAAGGCATCGCTATGGGATCAATCAGTAGACAGGAGTTCTTTCAGGAACTGGCAGAGGGCTGCCTACTACCCACTGCACAGCAAGGACTGGAGCAAGTGTGGCAGCTGCTGGTTATCTGCCTGGTGTGTCGGTTCTTCTGGCGGCTAGGTGAGCTGAGGAATGGCAAATGGAAGCTATTCATGGGACAATGCAGCAGGCTTTTGAAATTAAATCTATCGATATTGAGGTTGCCTGCTGCTGAAACGTGTCAGATTTGATTTTAGTTCCCCAAGGGAAAAAATTATAATCTGCTTGAATAAAAGCACAAATGAAATGACTGCACTTGGAGTGCAGGCATTTTTTTCAACATTGATGTAATTTATGTAAAGTTTATATATTATAATAATGTCCATAGCCTGGTTCCCAGATTGAACTGTTGTACATCTGTTCATCACTGAAATTAAACCATTTCAAACTGGCTCAAAAAAGGAAACCAATGTCACCATGCATTTCCTATATGTGGGAACATAGCATTGGCCTTTTGCTGTGCGTTTTCCTAGTTTCCGCAGGTCACCACTTTAGTACAGAACTGAGTTCTTATTTGAATTTGACCTGCCTGGTTAAATAAATACCTGGTTAATCTCCCCCTCCCCCACGCCTCACCAGGTCTCCCATCCTACGTGAAACACCTGAGCACGGTGGTTGGGGGGTTCTACTCCCTCTACCTGTTCTTTGAGCTGCACATGGTGTGGGTGGTGCTGCTGAGCCTCCTCTGTTACCTCATCCTCTTCTTGTGCCGGCACTCCCACAACCGTGGCACCTTCCTCTCTGTCACCATCCTCATCTACCTGCTGATGGGGTAGGTCTGGGCTCTGGGGTCTGGGGTGGGGGTGGGGCCAGTTGCCCATAGCAACAGTCAGGAGAAGTTAAGATTTTCAGAAAGCATATTTGGCCTTGTTATATGCTACTGTGGCCTTTTGTAACCTGTTGTGTTTTTTGTTACTTTTTATTTTATTTTCTGAAACACTGAAATGAAACTTAAATATTTTTTTCTTGTTCTCATTATTAATAATATCATAATTTTTAATAATATTAATGGTATGAATATTATTACTATTACTGGTGTTGCACCAATACTATTTATTGGTATCTGCATCAGGCCGATTTGTGTGATGGGTAAGATTTTACTCCCAATTTACTAGCTAATTATACCCTCTTTTTTCATGTCAATTATCCCCCTCCCTCATATTGAGAGCTCGCTGCTGTAGCCCTGAAACCGGCAGTGACATCACTGTAACTCCGGTATGCACACGGCAAGCTCGTATTGGCTTCCCTCCCCCCTCCCTGGGGTGGACAGCCAATTGCCGCCCCCTAGTGTCACTCCCAGCCAGAGCCGAAACTGGCGCGACCTGGTGGAATGGAACCCCGGTCGCAGGTATAGGTCTAATCTGACGTCCTGTCTCTCTTCGGTCCTCTCAGGGCATCATGATATAGGGCTATTAAACTTCTCCTCATCCAGAGAGGACAAGGGGATTTATTTCCTTTGAAAACCTGAATTGCATCATGACTAGCGTCCTTTTAGGCCAGGGTTGCACAGGTCAATCCTTGAGATCCAATGGAAGTGCAGGGTTTTCTCCAGGACCGAATTTGGGCACCCCTGCTTTCGGCTGATGCTCAATGGAACTGTGTATATAACCTCTCTGCATAGCATGTAGCGCCAGTTCTCTAGTTCTCCATGTTCATTGATTGTCAATTCCAGCTAGTAATATTTACTTTGTTCCTGCTTGTTCCACATTTCTGAAGTTTTTTCGTGGGTCTCCAATGCCACGTTTATTTGCGCTGCGGTCTACTTGATATCTTGCTATCCTGCCTGGCTGTCATCACTGTATTGTCAATTATTAGAATTACTGTTATTGTTTTTAATAGTAGTAGTTATTATAGGTACTGAAATGCCCCCTGATGAATACCCTGCTTTGATCTATTGGTACCTGGAAAATTATTTTTCATCTTTCTTCTTCTTTAATTTCAGAGAGCTACACATGATGGACACTGCCACCTGGCACAAAATGAGAGGTGAGATCTCATTGACCGGTTCTTTTGTCTCCCCTGGGAGTCCTCACGCATATGAGTGCTTTTTATTGGGGATGTCTTGAGATGTTGGCTGTGCCTCAATCTGAAGGCAGCTGCCTGTGAATGCAGAAAGTCATCAAAAATGTGTGCTTTTACATTGTCTTTATTTGAACCAAATTTGAAGTTTGCATATAAATCTATAGTTCGCCAAATGTTTAATTTCGGAGCTGTTGGGTGGTTCATCCTGTTAAGGCACTGTTGTAGTGTGTGGATGGGCCCCACGGCCTGGTTGAGCAGACCGTGCCAGTGCCGACTGTGGCCAGCAGTCCCACGGGGTGGCATGTGATTGGCGGTAACGTCGCTCCTGGGAAGGAGGGGGGTGATTCAGTCTGCCGAGTTGTCTGTGTCCTGTCGCACACCAGCAACCTCTGCTGGTCAATCGGGCGCCTACAGTCTGCTGGTATAAAGCTACACAGGAAGTGACTTCCTCCGACTCGTGTCTGTGCAGCTTAACTTGTAGGTTGCAGTGTGTGGGGGGGAAAAAAAGCAGCAGCTGACATCACTCGCTTTGGAGGAGAGCGCGTGCGCTTGTCTACGCTCTCCTGAATTCACAGCAGAGGTTGCAGCGAGTGTGACGGTTGGGCATTCCAGATTTGGAGAAAAGGTGGGGGAGCCTTTAAAATAAAAAGAGGCCTGACACATTCTCTTGCTCGCTGAAGGCTCTCAGATGGTGGTGGCCATGAAGGCCATCTCCCTGGCCTTCGACCTGGACAGAGGAACCGTGCCTGCTGTGCCCTCCCCTGTCGAGTTCATGGGTTACATCTACTTTGTGGGCACTGTCATCTTCGGCCCCTGGATTAGCTTCACCAGCTACAAAGAAGCCATTGAGAGCCGCAAGCTGGTGAGTCTGAGGCCGATTGGTGCCCCTCTCCCCCACCTTCTCTCCCACGTGCCCCTTCCCCACATAATATCTAGTGATGCAGAAGTGAGGTCTTGTAAGACTTGCTGTGTCCTTCAAAAAATGTGTGGCAGAGTGTATGGCAGACCTTCACGCTCACCTATCTAGTACATTTACATTTAACATTTTAAGCATTTAGCAGACGCTCTTTTCTAGAGCGACTTACAAGATGTGCATTAATACATGGTAGGAACAATCATAGTTCGCGCAAGAGATCAGTGCACTAATACAGTGATAGACATCGTTGTAGGCAGCTGCAAACCATATCTGTAACACTAGGAAGGAAATGGTTAGGTATTCTTTTTTTTCTTCTTTTTTTTCTTTTATAAATGAGGAGTAAGCAGAGATACATATACAAAAAGTATTGAACAAGCAGGCAGTTGTGATGACAATTGGCTAGATGTACAGAATTCAGTGGTAGTGGAGTCTGAAAAGGTGGGTTTTGAGTCTCTTGCGGAAGATTGCAAGTGATTCCGCAGTCCTGACCGATTGCGGAAGGTCGTTCCACCACAGAGAAGAGGCGAGACCGCGAGGAGCGGCTGCTGAGCGCCCGGAGGGATGGGACAGTCAGTTTGCCAGAGGAGGCGGAGGGGTCTGGCTGGGGTGTAGGGTGTGATGAGTGTCTGGAGGTAAGGGGGAGCAGTTCCTCTAGCTGCTTGAAAAGCAAGCACCAGTGATTTGAATTTGATCCGTGCTGCGATGGGGAGCCAGTGCAGAGAGGTGAGTAGAGGGGTGACATGGGTGAACTTAGGTTGATTGAACACCAGGGGCCTCATTTATAAAACGTGCTTACGCACAGATTTGATCTTAGAATGTGCGTACGCTCAAATCCACGTCAATGTTCAGATTTATAAAAACGGTCTTTGACGTGGAAAAGTACTCAGCTCCACGTCAGGTTTCAACTTGGTGTACGCACGTTTCCTTGTGGCAATGTTGGAGTACTGCAGGTATTCGCGGTCTTGTCTCTTCTCTGTCCTGACCCCTCGCTGGTGGAACTACCTTCCGCAATCGGTCAGGACTGTGGAATCACTTGCGATTTCCGCAAGAGACTCAAAACCCACCTTTTCAGACTCCACTACCACTGAATTCTGTACATCTAGCTAATTGTCATCACCACTGCCTACTTGCTCAACACTATATACCCCTGCTTACTCCATTACATTTAAAAAAAAAACTGTACTAACCTTTTCCTTCCCAGTGTTACAGGTATGACGCAGCTGCCTGCAATAATGTCTATCGCTGTATTACTGCACTGATCTCTTGCGCGTAGTATGATTGTTCTTACCATGTATTAATGTACATATTGTAAGTCGCTCTGGATAAGAGCGTCTGCTAAATGCTTAAAATGCAAATGTAATGTAAAATGTATTCGGAAATCTAAGAGCGCCAACATGTCGTCTGCTGCCTAATTGTTTCCTCATTATGATTATTATTATTATTAGTAGTAGTAGTAGTATTACCAGATTGAACACATTGCTTAGGCTATACGTAATGGTTTGCACAATAAAGTTATTAATAAATTAAAACAACATAAGCTAGGCAACTTGTGGAAAACAAAACAAAAACACCCATTGGTTTTCCAAAACTACCCATATTAGCATAATTGACACATCCTTGAAGGAAATGTATTTAATATACATATTATGGTTCCACATGTGTAAAACATTTAGGTCAATCTATAGGCTTTAAAATGTCCAATAATGTAGTGGTTTGCAAGAGGAAGAATGGCAGCATTGTCACTTCTCTAAGATATCGCCAACCGCGCAATAAGAAGGGAACGAGTTATACAGACTGCCAGGCCACGTACTTGGTTTTACTGGTAAAGCCACTGGAAAGGCTCCCAAACAGCATCCCTGCACGCATCTGCACATCCGCCAACAGGACCTCGATTTCGGCCTCGCTAAAATTCTTTTTCTTGCAGCTCGCTATTATCAAGTAGAGGATTTGTGTTTTGATTCGTGCTCCTTTATATGTTAATTATATTAATTAGGGGGCGTTTACAAGGCGGAGATCTAAAACCATTCAGCTGCGCACAATTTCAAGATCATTTGTGATTTCGAGATTTCACATCTGGGGAGTGGCGATGACGTTTTTTTGTGCGTACGTTCAGTTTCTCTGAATCACACTTACGCACATTTCAGAAATTATCTTAGATCAAATGTAGGATGGTTTCTACGCAACTTTGTATAAAGGAGGCCCCAGATGTGCGGCATCATTCTGGACTAGTTGCAGTGGCTTGATGGCACAGGCCGGTAGGCCTGCCAGCAAGGAATTGCAGGAGTCCAGGTGTGAGATCACCAGGGCCTGGACCAGGATCTAATCAAGCCACCCTTGCCAATTGTATTTTTTTTCAGGAGTAAATCCCATCACAGTAAATGTTTCAAAATATTCAGGAAGACATTGTAGCGAGACATTGTATTGAGTAATGTGTTTATAAATCAATTTTTGGTGGTTCAGATTTACCAATTTCTATATAACGTAAGTTGGACCTTCAAGAAAATTAAGTATCCACAATTTTTAATTTGTTGTTGTTGTTGTTTGTTTGTATTTATGGACCACTATAACCAGAGTGTAAGATTTGAATGATTTTTATGTCAGTATTATAAAATATAATTATATTAAAATATAAGCCTTCTACACACACACACACACATACATACATATATATATATATATATATATATATATATATATATATGTATGTGTGTACAGTATAGAATGTTCCTTAATACATTTAGGACAAATTCAGTGGCAAAGAATATTAGTGTTGAACTGTAGCTAAAGCAGTGAAGGCCCCCTGTCTACTCCACAGAGTTTTTCCTGGTTACTGAAGGTGTGCACAAGCTGGGTGAAGTGCCAGGTGTGTCTGCTCATCTCCAACTGCATCGCACCCTACCTGTTCCCCTACATCATCCCCATTTACGGGGAAAGGGTGCTGCGGAGGTGAGGCTGCTGCAGGTGCTCGAATGTCCACTCGAATGCCAGTCACGTCGGTAACGTCTGTGTTACTTGACATGTTGAGGAAACACATTTTTATTTTATTTCTCTGCAGCACAATGGGACGTTTCCACCAGCAATGATAACTAAAATCGGTAACGATAGTGATGGGTGTTTTCAAAATTATGGGTTGTTTTCACTGACATCATCAGCTGACAAGCTTCTACCGGCTAGCCTGCCAGACGGGTAGACCTAATGTTAGCTAGCTGATTTGATAGTTAATATTAGACATAGCACAGCCACGAGTAAATGGCTACCTAGCTAGTCAGCTAGATGAATAACATTGTGAAACAATGTAATAAAATAGTGAGCCAGCTCGCTGAATACGTTAATGGACACTGACTCAAGCTGCCCTAAAATCCCCTAAGTCGTGCTGTTGCCATGCTTACCTCGTCCTTGTCAGGAGCAGTGTCCCTCCAATATTATGGATTGTACTTTATTATCTTGCGACCAACATTGTGTTATAGAAAGCAAGTTGGTGAACATTAGGTCACTTTATTTTGCTAGCAGCGCCACATCCTGCAAAGCAGTCTATAACACTTTAAAATATATATTTAAAAGATTGGTATTTCAAAGGAAAATAAATGTGTGAAACATTGAGTAAAATTACTGGACAAGGCTGTGAAGCAAAATGACCATTTAAGATGTCATGGGAAAACAACCTTTCAATTCTAATGAATGAAAGTGTCCACAGGACTATGATGACTATGAAATTAAGCTTGAGAGATAAGAACGCCGTTTGGATTACTCTGAGCCAACACCTCTCCAATGATAACGTTTTACCAATCACCATTGTGCACTGTCTACCTGCAGAAAGTGTGTTGATTGACAAATTTGCCTCAAAATGGTGCTCTGCCAGTATTTTCCTAACTCCTCTGACTCTGTGTCTCTCTCACTCTCTCTCTCTCTCTCTCTCTCTCTCTCTCTCTCTCTCTCTCTCTCTCTCTCTCTCTCTCTCTCTCTCTCTCTCTCTCTCTCTCTCTCTCTCTCTCTCTCTCTCTCTCTCTCTCTCTCTCTCTCTCTCTCTCTAATGTGTTTATTTTCTACTTTCCTTTGCGCTTGCTTGGCTTCCTATCTCCAGCAAAAAGAAACGAAAAAACAGGTAACCTACTGTGGCATAGAAAATGATAAAGTCTGTTGCGGTCTCCCTGTGTTTGCAATTGCACTCAGAAAACCATGAGGACAGTTAAGTTCTGGTGTCTAAAGACAAAAGCTAGACAAAGCTAGAGTAAACAAACATTCTAACACGAATCTTCCAGTATTTTTAAACTGCAATGCACCACAGTTATTCTTATTGTATTGTACCCAGCTGGTATTCTGAAATGTTTTATGCTTTTTTATTCTTTTTTATGTTTTATTTATGTAATTCAATATTATGCTGAATAATGGCCATATAACCCCAAAAAAGGTTTTTGAGAACTACTTTATTGCTCATCCATTGACCGTTGACCGTCAACCGACTGTTGAGTGTAGACCATTACCACATATGTTAAAGAAATAGTTATTGTTCTAGCTTGGCGGCCCAAAGTATGCTGTGTATGGTGAGTTTTTGCTATCTGTAACTCTTAATTACTTTGAGCTGTAGGAAGGGACTTAAACTTCTTAAAACATTATTTTTGCTCGGAATGCCCCTTATTTGGAACACTAAATTGTAAACTTGGCTGGTAACCACAAAGTTAATTCTATTTTTACCTCCCATTCAAACACGCAGAGAAATTGGTTTTGTTTACCCTTACCAAATCTCTTATTTTATGTGAGTTGCATTAGAGTACATCCATCTGCATGTTTACGTTCCATCATAAACCTGTCTGATCCTGTCGATCAGTTTTTCCCCTGCCCTGGTCCCGAAAGCACACTGTTCATGCTGCTTTTATTTCCAGCTGACTTCTCCATCTCGTATGATTGAGCTGGCCGCTGATTACTGACCTTTGGTTTGACACCTACAAACTTGCACTGTTACATGTTCTTTTGTATGCGTTTGTGCTAATACATAAGAGCAGCATAAAGTTTTGTCTTCAACATATTTTTGTTAATGCCTGCTTCTTGAGCAAGTTCTGTGCAGCTGTATCAGCATAGCTTAGACATTCAATTACTTTACTAAGTTCTAGGCCAAGTAGAAAAATCTATCCATAAAGTTGTTTACTTGTGCTTTTGTCAGGGCAAATACATTTCCAACAACCCATGACATAAAGAACTGACAGCCTATATTCTTTAAATGGTGTCAAACTCGGATCAGTATTCGATTAACAGCTCAGTCAAACAGACTTAGCTTGAGTAAAAAACTGCATGCCCAGTCTGTCAGGGACAGGATTGCTGAATCAATAGAGAGTACAAAAGGCCACCAAATCTTAAGAAAAATCGGAAATGTATATATATATTTTTTTGTTGTTGTTGTTGATAAAGTGGATATTCTTGTGTCTTTGACATTCTGTCCTGATTCTTATAAGAATACCAAGGAAAAAATATATCAACTCTTCTACTTGAACTGGGGGTGGACTGCCAATCTTCAAACTGATATGAAACTGAGTCTTTTCATTTCTCCATTTTTTTAATGTGATCGTAATTTACTCCTGACTGGAACGTGCCTGAACAACTTGTAAGGTCTCACATATTTCATCCCTCTTTTTAATATTCAGGTGGCTCCACGCCTATGAAAACGCAGTCTCCTTCCACTTCAGCAATTACTTTGTTAGCTACCTGAGTGAGACCACCAACACGCTGGCTGGGGCTGGCTTCACGGACGAAAAAGACAATGTCAAGTGGTTAGTGCAAACAACGGGTGTCCGTTCAAACAACACCATCAAAGTCCAAACATTGTGTGTCAGCTCTGACCTGGCTTCTGTTGGTATGATCTGTTTGTGGCAGGGGTGTCCAATTTGATCTGAATTGGCCCAATGTGGGTGCAGGCTTTTGTTAGCCCAGCACACCTGATTCAACGAATCATTGTTTTCAATCAAGACTGATTAGTTGAATCTGTGTTTTAGTGCTGGGCTAGGACAAAAGCCTGCACCCACATGGTCCCTTCTCGGATACAATTTGACACCTCTGGTTTATGGTCTCCTTCTGCAAGCTCACCCCCCCACACAGTTTCTTTGTAAAACTGTGACCATCTTGTGTGTCGATGAGATCTGGGTTAAGCAGCAGACATAACTGTCCGTCTCCAGGGATATGACTGTAGCCCGGCCGCTCAGCGTGGAGTTTCCCAGGTCCATGGTGGAGGTTGTGACCTCTTGGAACCTGCCCATGTCCTGCTGGCTCAACACTTGTGAGGATTTGGAGTGTTTTTTTCTTTCTTTTTTTGGTTTTAAACTCGTCTCAATGTTGGAATGTATGTTCTAATCTTGTCTTGTGTGAGGAAGAAGTACATTTTCTTATATCTATAACGCAGCAAAAAATTGTGTACAGAACTGACAAAGATCCACCTATGATGCATGACATGTCAAGAAAATGTGCTCCCAGAGCTTCCTGCCTGTCTTTGTAAAAAATGTAAAAGGGCCAGTAGGGTTGCAATCCCATTATGTAAATAATGAGCATGTTATAACCCAGTTTAGACATTGGAGGGAGACAAGTCTTCCAGTTAGTGCACAACGTCTTGTCTACACACAATATGTTGTGTGTACCAACGGCTTTTAGGTTGTTTTTTTTTGCCCTCCCTTGAGTGTGTGAATTCCTATTTTTGTATCACACAGATGTTTTCAAAAGTGCTCTGAAACTTGGCACCTTCCCCGCTATCCTGGTGACATACACCGCCAGCGCCCTGCTGCATGTGAGTATGCCAATAAGTCTTATTGAATATATTTGTTTGAGAAGCCCTGTTTACTTTCAATGGGCACTGCCAATATAAGGTAAAGTCACCCTCAATCCCTATATTCTTTGCGAGAATTGAATTACGTACAGATGTTTGCAGCTGCCAAGCAATATACTGCAGGATTGAAATGAGAAATAAGATATAACCTTGCTGGTCAATATAAACTATATTTGGTTTAAAAAAAAAAAATTAAACTGGGGAAAAGAGTGACCCACAATAATTTGTCAGTGAAACATCACCCTTTTGAGTGACCGTAGCTAACTAGCCAAGCCAAATTGTTGCTAAGATATTGTGGTTTGTTTATGTTGAGCAGGCTAGCTAACATTAGTGCATTTACAATGGCGTAAATAATGTTTCAAGAAAATGCTCATGCCTCTGCCTCTCAAGTTTTCTGAAGTAAATTCTAAAAACCAAATGTCCAGTTCTCTCCTCTTACCACAGTTAATGGCGGCATACAGTTTTAGCGTTTTTGCCCCCTGGCAGCTGAGCCTGTGCCATAAAGCAACCTTCACTGTTGTGAAACACTGTGTACAGATTTATGGGATTGTGGCAGACTTGCAGCATGACTTCCATTGGTGGGGATTGGAGTCTCTTGTCAGTATTGGAATGCCTTTCTTATGGGTTGCTGTTCTAACGAGGGTTGTGACATCATAGTTGAAATGACATCACGATTGAAGTACCCACATCTTTCCCCTTTAGGGTCTAAGCTTCCATCTGGGAGCTGTACTTCTCTCCCTAGGGTTCATCACGTATGTGGAGTATGGTAAGAGCATGTCCATGCAAATCTATGCAAATTTGTTTCAAATTCTGCCTGTGTTAAATTGCCATTTCCAACAGTTTCCTATACCTATAATCCCCCAAGTGAACAGTTAGTTGTCATCCTGTCTTTCTCACAAACCCGAGAAGTTTTTCCAAGCATTTACTGAGTTATGGAATACTTTGCAGCCTACAAGTAACAATGGTTGTTATCAATTACATTTTGACAACCTATTTTGTAGCACATTTTCCTCATCTTACTGATATAATAAAATAAATCACCGTTTTTACTTTTTAAGTTGATATATGATGTCAGTGTTTTAGACCATGAAAGACAACTTTGTGAATGGTTTGACTTCGTCTACCTCCATTCTAGTTCTCAGAAAGCGGCTATCTGCCATATTCAGTGCCTGTGTCCTGTCCAAGAGGTGTTCACCAGACTGCAGTCACCAGAACAAAAAGGTGCAGGGACATTCTCTATACTTTTTTCTTTGACTTGACAACTGGAATTTGACAACATTTGTGTATATTATTTATAGCTATATAGAGAATAGCCATATTTCTTCTGGACTGGTGTCAAAACAGAATAGACAAAAAGACTGTTTCTTTGGGGGGGAAAAGCATCCCCTTGTTGTGACTGACATCCCTCTACCTCTGCCTACCGTTGTTGCCTCTCTTTTGAAGACACTTTGGGTGTATGGGATTAACCTGGTTTTCGGTGCCCTGGCTGTCTTCCACCTGACCTACCTGGGCTCCCTGTTCGATGCTCATGTGGATTCCATGGATGAGGAGGAGGTGAGCACTGAAACTGTCACCCTGTTCAGTCGCCTGTCGCAAGGGCCAAATAAAAGGAGGAAATAAGGTCCATTTGTTCAGTCTCTTGCTTTTTCCAAAGCTCCGTTTTGAGGGAGGGGGAAAAGTCAGTCTGAAAGATGAGCTGTTTGATGCCAGGTGTACCAAATGAAAGTGTACCTAAGTTACATCAGCATGTATCCAGCCAGATAAATGTATAATATGAAAAAAATTATTAAATCTCTGTGTAAGTCACACTGGGTATGGCCACCTGCGGAGGAAATGAAAAGAACCAAAATGAAATAAATAAATATAAAAAGAATGAAATAAACAGAAAATCTTGCAGTCTTAAACACCTCCGTCCCTCCCTACCCCACCCAAATCTGTTTCTTCCAGGGTTATGTGGCCAATCACACCATTCAGAAGTGGACAGAACTGAGCTGGGCCAGCCACTGGGTGACATTCGGCTGCTGGGTGTTCTACCGTCTGATTCGCTGAGCACAGAGGGATAAGGGAGAACAATAAAATCTGATTGGTTGGAGAAAGCTTGGGGGAGGGGCCCATTGTTTGGACAAGAAATTCTTCCACCTCCTAGGAGTTTCTCTGGCTTCGTAGAAGCATATCGTCATTACAGTTTTAAAGTTCCTGTACTTCCAGTTCTTGGGATAGCCACCAGAGTTTGGATACTTGACTTCATACCCGCCAACATTTTATGGATTGCCCTGTACAAAGGCCTTTGGGAACTCCAGTTTCTTGTTTTGTTGTAGTTTGTTTTGTTAAATAGTGAAATGTCCTACATACAGCTCCTCTCTTTAGCGGAGCTGTGTGAGTTTTTGCGAATGGTTCCGCCTGTAATCATACTGCAGTTCATGACCTTGTGGTTATCCGCTCCATAGTCATTTGCTCCCTTTGTCTGCTTTGATTTAGAGATCTGTTTTCCAGGATAACTTTTTTTTTGTTTTGCACTTGGCCCAAATTAGGCAGAGTTGCACCCGTTCGCCACGTCTTCACAAAACTGCGTCTTTCCTCATGTTCATTTCATTCCGACACGCTCACTCTGCGTGACCTCTGCTAGGACTGTGCCTGAGTGGCCTTACACGAGAGCCTAGAGGACTGTGAGGACAGCTGCCCCCTTTCCAAACATGGGCATCATGGGGGGGAAAAAATCTATACAGGCCTCTGAAAAGCGGGTGTTTTTTTCCCCCTTGGTCACATCACGACAGAGCTTGGAATTTACTGGAGTTTTTGATAAAAGACACATTTAATTGAACACAATGTGCAAATGCCACAGGATACAAATGTAAAGTAAACACCCTTTTTTTGGTTCCTCTTTTCACTTTGATGAGCTGGTTGTATAAACACAAACTGGGTCCAAGCAGCATCAGGTCCTTGCCTTTTACACTGGCTCAACCGAAAATGCATGTCCACACCAAAACTCGGCAGATGGGTCATGCAGGTATTAAAGTCATGGTTTCCATACATGTAACATTTATTACTGTATCATTTGCTGATGCTGAAGCAGTGTGACATAGGCACTCCTGTGTTCTACTGAAAGTATGTTCATTGGCATTCATGATGTTGTTTGTCATTATCTTTATGATTTCAAAATCGATCATCTGTATGAGTGGGCACTTGACCCCTCAGTCAATCAAGAAATTTGTGTGTGTCAATACAGTGTTCTTGTCTGTTAAACTCAATCTTCAAAGAAAGTGTACCGCTGCCATTTCAGTGTTTCCCTTTGTCTGTGAGATGAGTTGGGAAAATGGTCGATGGGAATTGTATTGCAATGCCAAATCACAAGACCGGTTTTGCTGAGCACAGCAACATTTCAAAATGGTTACATTTATAACTTATGAAAATAGAATCAAGTTCTATTTGGTATAAATTACTACCACAATAAACCGAAGTAATAACATATGTATTGAACTAAGTGCTGTGAATATTTCCTTAAAAACCCCCCGCTTTGGATTGATATATAGAAAGCACTCCAGCTGTCCTGAATGTATGACTATAGCGTATAGTTTTATCACTGGAAATCATGAGCTGCTTCAGTCCTGCTTCTTTGAGGGTTTTGAATGCTTGCCAACAAATTGTATGTATTTTTTTATATATTTTTTATTTTAAGCCAAATATACATTTCCCAGTGGGACAATCACACTACGTAAACGGTAGCCTTCAATTAGAACTGCTGTTTTTCAATTTTACCGGGTCCCGTAAATTGATGCTTGCCTTCAGTTTCTTTCTTTTGTCCGTGGTGCACCATAAATCTGATGGACTGCAGGTTTGACTGCTATGTCATGGTTTTGACTGCTCGTGTCCAGGCTATGACTCCAGTGATTATTTTTCCCCTGACGCTCTGCGATTTGCTGTTGCTTGTTTGAACCATCTTGTTATTTTCCTGCTTCTCCCCCCACCTACATAAAGTCCAAACCAGTAGCTACCTGATTATGTCATTGCTATTATGCTTGTCAAGAGACCTGTGATGTTTTTATTACATTTTTGTATTGATTATTCTCAAATCCTTTTTGTTTGTTATCAAAATGATCAAAAATGAAAACACAAGTAAATTCAGGGTTCTGGGGGCTCTGTTATGGTGTGGTGTGCATTTCCCTGGCATGGTGTAGGTCCACTCAACCCCTTAGAGGGCAAGGTAAACACCAATAAATACAAAGCCATTTTAAGTGATCACATTCATCCTATGGCATTTCTATCCTGATGGAAGTGGTCTCTTCCAGGATGACAATGCCCCCATCCACAGGGCAATGGTTTGATGAGCCTGACACCATGGCCCGTTTTCCACTACCATCAACAAAATACCAAGTAATGGAATTTATTGTGGAAGAATGGTGTTTCATCCCTCGGATAGAGTTCCAAACACTTGTAGAATCTATGGCAAGGCACATTGAAGCTGTTCGGGCAGCTCATGGGGGCCCAACGCCCTATTAAGACATTTTATGTTGGTGTTTCCTGTATTTTGGCAGTTGTGTGTGCCCTTTACTCATAGGTGTGCATTACTCTGATATAAAAAGGCCACTGTGAAATAGTCCTAAGTATTAACAAGGGCAGATCATTCAGGCCACCTCCCTGAGGCCAGTTATAGTTTTATTTTTATTTTTGATTGGGGTAAACCCAGAAACGACGCTCACAGCCCACTTAATGACCAAATACTGTACATTTTCTGTGGGCACATCTCTTATTAAAATTCAGCCTGATTTATGTTCAAATGTATCATGTACCCTGTAACTAGCACAGCGCATGTAAATAGGGCAGTGTTTATGAATGAATGAATATGAATGAATATTGGATTTATATAGCGCTTTTTTTCCAAGGAACCCAAAGCACTTACAACGAGAGGGGCAACTCACCTCAACCACCAAAGTTTAAATCTGTGGAGAAATTGTAACGTTTATAATGTATGGTATTTTTTCCTCCCCAGTTGTTATATTATCTCCTGACCTACATCAGTCCTGTCAGTGTGGGAACCACTGGACTAAAGAACTGTGGAATATTTCTGGAAGTGCTTGGGGTCATGAAACTCGTCAAAGCAACAGTCACGACTAGGACTCCTGTAGGAAAGAGTTTTATTTACAGTAGTGGTTGGGACCATCGCATGATTGATCAGAAAGGGGCGGAGTCAAATATCAGGTGATAAGGCAGGGGGGAGGGCATGGCTTTGACAGCAAATAATCAATTAACAAGCAGGGTAGAGATCTTGGCAGACGGGGAGGGCAGGGGCAGGAATGGACCAAGAACGGCGGATGACGTTGCTGACTCGTGGAGAAGTTTGGTCACTGTCTGCTGCAGGGAGACCCGAGGTGAGTTCAATAGGTCCCAATAGGCAATAGGGCCCAAAGCGGTGTTTCACAAAAGGTGCTGTTGGGAGTTGAAGTCTATAAGCCATGTAAACAAAGAAGTTCTCCACCAGCCTCTGGTTGTGGAATTCACCTCCCATGAGCACCCTGGTAAAAACCCTGGTTACTTCACAAAGCAGCCTGCTGAACTCACCTCAGCTAAGTAGTGTGGGGGATAGTTTTTGGGGTAGGGGTGCAGGCAGAGATGCTCTTCAGCCCTGTCTGCCTCGAGGACTTCCATGTTTGCAGCGACAGGTCCCCAGTAGAGTTTCTAGGGCCATCTTCACAAACACCTGGAAATTACTGCTTCTCTCCCTTCGGCTGTCCTGCGAGGGAAAAAGACCGATAAAACCGTCAACGGTGACCCAGGTGGCTAATCAGGTCAGCAACGGATGTGCTGCAGCAATGGGACAGGCCCACGTGTATGAGAAAAAGTAAATAATGTGGAAGAAAAATAATGAAAGAAAAGCTGATTGCACTAAAAATCCAAAAGTCAGGTGCCTACATACTACTTCAGTGCTCGAAATTGGTGTTTGATCTATGTCGTAAATAGGGACCAAAGTGTTGATCCCTAGGGATTTTCCTTAAGATGGAAGAATAATAAGTTGTATAAATAGCCTACTCCAGTGTCTTCTCCCTCACAGAGGTGATACAACAGTCTGGTTAAGTTGTGCCGTGAAAAGAGTACAGTGTGATCAAGTGGTAATTCACAATCCTCAATCCGAGCCACTGGGGAAGAAATATTTTTGAAGCCAGCAAATCTGTTCAATATTTAACTGGCCGTAAATATTTCATTAAATTTGTAAGCCGATGAAAATATTAAATATTAACATTGAACAAGTATGTTCATTATTAACACTGTTATGTAGTAAGAAACACATCTGTGTAATGCATTATAGGATAGGGTTGCACAGACTTGTCTGTCCTGTGTGTGTGTGTGTGGACAATTGGTAGGCATATAAATGAAAAATAAAAGATACACCCTTTCCGAAAATAATAAGATGTTTTGAAACCCAGAATAAGCTCTAGTGCCTCAGTTACACAATTGTGCTAAAACATGACATACAAAATGGTGATGTATTTATTGAGAGCAGGAAAAGTATGACTTGAATATGAATTTTTACTTATGACAGCCATGTTGTTTAAGAAAGAAACTATATGAATGAAAAACTATAGTCAGGAAAGACCACTGCCATTTAGTGACAGGAAATATGTATATATCTTTAGTTTTTGAACAGTTAATTTACAATGCCTATTTTAAATGTGTAATAAATATATTCAATAATACATTCATAAATCATTAGAATAGTTAACTGTTTTGTGCAGCATTTTAACATTTCAAATGTCAATGGTGAATGGGAAATTACTATTTTGGTGAATTGTGTGATCATTATGAAATCCCTTTAAAGTATTTCTCATAACATGAATATAAATTTCAGCAAGAATCCCAGTCTATAGAATCTGCATGTGTTAAAGTTTTTGTTTTGATATGGGATGCCACCCTTAAACATCAGCAAAATTTGGGGAAAATGTATCAGTCCATTAAGAACTTTTGAGAACTTTCCTGTTATAGTTCCCCCATGTGGCCATTTCATGTGGCCTTTTGCGAATAGGTTCTGTGACTGTGAGCATAGATGTGCATGCATTACTTTATGTAACTTTATGTAACATTCAATGCTTGTATGTGCGGTAAGTTTTCAAGCATAATGTCAAGGATAAAGTTTGCACTTTGCGTAAACAAACACACACACACAAAAAAATAATATATATATATATATATATTCAATGCTATGGCTGCCTTTTCATGTCTGCATATGATTTTTTGCTTGCCTCTGCCTCTTTTTCATTCTTCATATTTGTGGCGTCAGTCTCAGCCACATGGGAATGGCATGGTTGCCTTTGTTTTGCATGTGGTGGAGGCCTTTGGAGCAGGGAGACTTTCCGGGGGCAGGTTTGGCACTCTCACAGGGTGTGTGAGTGAACTGTCGCCCAGAAGGTTGCTCCAAAGGCCATGGTTGATTTAATTATTATTTAATTGGTGTCAATCAGTTAATTTATGGGGAAGTCAATTGGCTGATTTGGTGTCTGTGTGAGAATGTGAGTGAGTGATTGTGATTGGGTGATTGCCTCACGAGTCCCACCTGAGCCAGGCAGAAAGTAAGCCTATTTAAGAGCAGGTGGGGCGAGTGGGGAATCAGTCAGTCTTGTCATGTGTGTGTATGGAATTGATTGTCGTGTGTGCATATTGTAGACAGTGAGTCTTGTCATTGTTGTGAGTGTGCGCATGCACGCGTATGGGATTGTGTTGTATTGTGGATTGTGGATTGTGGAATGTTGGATGTTTGATGTTTGTGGAGTTTTGTGTGCGTTTGTCGAAAGTGACTGAGTAGAGTGCTTCCTGTGTGAGTGGGAAAGAGAGCGAGAGGGTGTCCTGAAAGAGGGTCTGCCTCTCGCCCTCGGTGTGATTGAAAGAGAACTCCCACTCGGGCAGTGGAGAGTGTTTCTGGGCAACAGCCCGAGAACTCTCACTGTGGGGAGTGGCGAATGTCTCTGTATGCATGGGTTGGAGAACTCGGATTGCAAAATTTGAGTGTCTCAGTATGCATGGGTGGGAAGCACTTGAAAGGTCACTGGATATGTGTGTGCCTGGGGAGGTTCCAGGGGAACTCCGGAAGATGAGGCGCAGTGTCCTGCAAGTTATGATTATTTTAGTTTGTTATTTTAGTTCGTTGTTTTTACCCCAAAGCTTCGCGGCGAGTAGGGTGAAGATTTTGTGTTTGTGTTTGTGTGTTATATGTTAACCTGATACTCCCACTGTCTCTCCCCCCAGACATGGGGAAAAGACAAGAGAAAAATACATTAAAATCTGGTCTGTAGACCGACAAACTCCACTCCGTCTCCACACTGCTCTGTTCCCATCCAGGGATTGTCACGTGGCGTGTGACAATATTCCTTTTCATGATAACTTCTCAAATGATGGAACAGATTAGACATATTCCCTTTCTTCTCTTGGTCAACTCATTTGTAACCAAAGTAACCCCACGCAACTGAAGTGTAAACTCGGTTCGTCTTCAATCTCGTCACGTTTTGTCTGGGCCTACCCTAGTTTGTGGGTTTACTGACTGAACAAATTCACTCCATGTTTCGCTAGCTCTGAGTTTGGCGCTTTGATGATGCTTCCCTCTGGCTTCACTACAGTGAAGTTGCCCTTCATATCAATGCTGACTGTGATTGGCTGTGTTGTGTGTTGGCTGTGTTGAGGATGGAAAAGGCCAAAACGAATGCAGGAACTATTTTCCTCCGTGCAACAATGTTATAGCCTAAACGCAATCATCGACATTTGTAAATTTGCCGTGGTTATCGCCCATCTCTAATGCACACTGTTCTCATTGCTTTCAGATGTGCTGTTTTTATTGACACTGCCAAGTGAAGAAAATGCTGACTGTGGACGCGTTACAAGGTGTCGGAGAAAGACAACCGATTTGCTATTTGTAACAAATGCTCCAGTGAGATTTCAAGAGGAGGTAACTCAAGCAAGGATTTTAATACATCAAATCTGATCAGCCATTTACAAGTAAGACATGTAGCATAGTACAATGAGTATCTGAAAGCCAAAGTGGCTAATAAGAAAGTTATTATCGGTCGACTATCGGTATCGGCCAATTGTGTTATTTGAACAATCGGTATTGGTCCAGAATTTTCATATTAGTGCATCCCTAGGATGTACTTTTGCTAATGTGTTCTAAAGTACCCAGAAGATGCATGTTGCCCACTGCGACTGGGGTTAGATTCCACCGGCCACACCAGTTCGGCTCTGGCCAGGTGTGCCACTATGGGGCGGAAATTGGGAGGGGGGAGGGAAGCTGATATGAGCTCGCTGTGCATAAGAGTGGCTCTTTGTGTACCGGAGTTACAGTTGACGTAGTCTCAGGACTACGGCAGCGAGCTTACAATACAAGGGGGGATAGTTTACATGAAAAGAGGGTATAATTGGCTACTAAATTGGGAGAAAATGGGGAAAGATCTGAAACAAAAAAATCTTTAATGTACCCAGAAGTTTGTGCGGGCACGCGCATTTGAAGTACACAAGTGTTCATGTGTGCAGATTGGGACAGGGCCTTTAGTGTGGTGATGGTTGTCACTGGCTAACACTTAAAAAGTAGCCCAAACGGTAGCAACCCTTCACTTTTTCCTGCACAACTGTCTGCAGTTGTCAATGCTTACCTCCTTGTTTTTTGTTATCATCTCCTTTTTGATCAACTTTCTTCGGTTGTTCCTTCGGGCTCTGAGGTTGCTACAGAGAATATAAAAGGTTTGAAAGGAAGTTTTAGAAGGCCAAATTTGGCATTGCATTCAACCTGTTTATTAAAAGGGTAGTCTATGCCGCAGTCGTTTCTTTCTTGCAGTGGATATTCTTCACAAGATTAATAGATATTCAACATTGCCCTTTTCTTTTATTTAAATGTGCAGGTCAGCTACACTGCAAACCTCAAATGTTGGGGGTTTACTTTCATTTTAATTCAAACTGTTACAACATTCTCATTTGTTAATCACTATATATTTGGGTGCTAAGAAACATACCTTGGTCGTGGATTTCTTGTCCGATTTATTACCTGAAAAGGACAAAAATTTAAATAAGAACACAAGAATACATAATGACAAGAACAAGCCATTTGCCCCATCTAGGCTCATCATTTACCTACAGTCTAATGACTGAAATGTATGGCCTTTTTAGGTAATATAAAACATTTAACAATGTACTGTATACATACGCTCTTTTTTTTGATTAAAGGCCACATATATTTCCTCCAAATCCACAGATGTTGGGTTGATACTGGGGAATTGTTTGCATTAGTCCTAAGATTCTCCCTAACACTAACTGGTCTACAGATGTGGGGAGACAGGTAGACTTACGTGATCACATTAGGACTGAAGGATACTGAACTGGAAATGAGAGCCCTGCCCTGGGACTGTTTTTAAACTCCTCCGCCCATCTGCTCCCTCCCCCGCACCACCTCATGCACCACCTCCCTCCCACCCCCAACCGCAATCATTTTTACCCGCATCCCGCAAATATTAGTTTTCATTTATTTTTTTACCGCTCCCGTAACAATTTCCCAAACATCACACAATAATTCAATCAAAGGTTTTTACAGACAAAATGATTAACACATTGTGGCAGCCCGAAGGGTTGCACCACAAAATGGCTGCCTGGCCTCCAACACATGGCAGCCATTTTCACTACATTTCCCAGCATGCCACCGCAACACCTGAACCAAGTCAGGCAATGGAGATAACAAACAGCTGAAAGCCATTTCAAAGGCCTATTTAAAGGGCTGATGCCCATTGTTCTTAGAAAGGAGTAGGAACGAGTTGTGAAAGGAGTTGCTGTGCGAGTTTGTTGAGTAAATACCTGTGAAGTCATTGACCAGCCAGGATTTACAAGGAGCGGTGAGAGAGAGTTTTTTGAAAGAGAGTGTTGGGGAATTGTTTGTTGGAAATTGGATTGGATTACTTGGAATTGGATTACGGACTGGACAACGGAACTTGGACCTGGATTGCGGATTTGGAACGGACATCGACAAAGAGACAAGGATTGTGGACTTTGTGTTCGTATTCCCCAAAAGACCCCACCCTGCGTTTTGTGTTGTTTGTTTAATAAATCATCATTTCTGCTGATATTACTGCCTCCTCAGTGTTATTGCACTTGCCTACGCCCTCTGAAAGGTCAGTGAGTGTCGCCCAACCCTTGGGGACGCCACATATGGTGGAGGATGCGGGCAGAGGGCAGCACAGATAGGCAAGAGGAGGTAGTGCAGCAGGGGTTTTGTTTGGTTTGTGCAACAGACTCCACGATGGAAGAGATGCAGAGACTGAAGAGACGGGCAGCCATGGTGGAGGACCGATGGCGTGTCACCCTCCGTGAGGTCCAACAGCTGAAGCAGAGTGCCCAGCTTGAGCTGTGCAAGGCAAAGTTGGAGGTGAGCACCTCAGAGGAGCGCCACCTGATGGCAATGATGAAGTTGCGAGAGGAGCACCACATGGACTCCCTGGGAGTGGTGAGAATCATGGCTGGGGAGATGGAAAAGGAGAAGGCATCCCTTGGCGATGAGATGAGGCGTGTAGAGTCCCACAACCTGGCGCTCAAAGAACAGGTGAGAAACCTAACAAAGATGTGTGAGAATGAGCAGCGACATTGTCTGGACATGCAGGAGTCCCAGGACCAGGCCACAGATGAGTATGCCAGGGCCTTGGGGGATGCACAGACCAGGCTCGCCCAGAAGGAGGCAGAGCTAAGGAAAGCAGCGGAGAACCATGCGTCCGAGGCGGAGCAACTCCGGTGCCAAGTGGAGCAGGAGAGCAGGGATACGCACCAGGTCGAGGCCAACGCCCTGCGGGAGCAGCTGGCCCAGCTGGAGAAGAGTGTGGAGCAGGAAATGGCGCTGAACATGGAGCTGCAGCAGAGGCAGACCGAGCAGGAGAAGCTCCTGGCCCAGAGAGATGACGTCAGCTCCCAGCTGCAGGAGGTGAACCACGCCAACAGCCGGCTCCTGGAGCAGGTGACTGAACTGGGCCAAGAGAAGGACAAACTCCAGCAGGAGCTGGAGGAGACCAGGAAGACGGCGGACAAGCGCCAGGCCATGCTGGACGAGCTGGCCATCGGCGTGGCGCAGGAGAAGTCGCGGCACAAGGAAGAGCTGAGCGGCGCGGCTGCAGCATGAGAAGGAGGTGCTGGGCGTGGGGCGCGCTACGAGAAGGAGCTGCGCGGCCTGCACGAGGACAAGAACCGCACCGAGGAGGAGATCCGCTCACAGCTCCGTGGCGAGAAAGCCCGCACTCGGGAGCTGGAGAGCCTACAGCAGACGGTGAAGAAGCTGCAGGCTCAAATCCAGTCCATGGAGGGCACCAAGGGATGGTTCGAGCGCAGACTCAAGGAAGCGGAGGAGACGGCGGAGAAGAGTGCGCTGGAGCACCAGGAGCAGGTCCAGAAGCTGCAGCTGGAGCAGACCGCACAGCTTCAGGGGAAGATGGCGGAGATGGAAGCCCAGCAGCGGGCCACAGAGAAATCATTTCAGGAAGTACTGAAGGTCCAAACCGAGACTGTGCTGGACCTACAAGCCCGACTGAAAGGGGTGAGTGAAGAGCTGGACTGTGTAAAGTGTGTTCCTGTCACCCAAGATGCTAGCACGCAGGTGGAGGTCTCGCAGCCAGCGGAACTGGGAGGACATGATGACCAGACCTTGGAGTGGGGACAATGGTCCTCAGTCCCACTCAGCCTGCCGGACCTTCCAGGGAGCCTAGAGGAGCTATGGGGGGACCATAGGGTTGAGGAAGGCCTCATAATTATGGCCGAGGTCTGTTTGAGCACCCAACCATCTCCTGATGTGGTGAGTCCATCCCCCTCACTAAAAGTGAAAAGACTGAGAAGAAGAGTGGAAATCACTAAAACTCACGGGAAAAGAAACTCAGAAAAGAACGGAAGTAAAATTAAAAGGATTAACTGTAACAGCCATTTATGGAGCAGAGAGGCCAGAAGGACCGAGAAAGACAAAGGGAGAATTAACCGTGTGGTGAAGGGCATGTTTTCCCCAGTTACCCCACCTGACCCCCTGAAAGGAAAAGGGAGGTGGAGGAAAAGGCTGAAGCCTGGACACTGGATTCCGGAATGGCGTAACGTATACCGGAGGAGCCATGGAGGGCTGGTGAAGACCAGAGCAGGAGCGGTGACCGCTCCGTCCATGGAGCCCAGAGCCTGTACACACTGTTGGCCATTTTGTGGCAGAAAAGGTGAGCAACTTGCGTCACTCATTAATGTCTGCCAGACATTTTTCAGGCAACCGGAGACTGGGGATTCTGGACGTTTGACCCAGGGGGACACTTCCTGAGTGGACCTGGAGAGGGGGACCCTCCTGGTGGCCGCTGGACATAGGCCGCTCGGCCCTCCCCGAGGTCAGAGCTGAGGAGGAGGGTGTGTGGCAGCCCGAAGGGTTGCACCACAAAATGGCTGCCTGGCCTCCAACACATGGCAGCCATTTTCACTACATTTCCCAGCATGCCACCGCAACACCTGAACCAAGTCAGGCAATGGAGATAACAAACAGCTGAAAGCCATTTCAAAGGCCTATTTAAAGGGCTGATGCCCATTGTTCTTAGAAAGGAGTAGGGACGAGTTGTGAAAGGAGTTGCTGTGCGAGTTTGTTGAGTAAATACCTGTGAAGTCATTGACCAGCCAGGATTTACAAGGAGCGGTGAGAGAGTTTTTGAAAGAGAGTGTTGGGAATTGTTTGTTGGAAATTGGATTGGATTACTTGGAATTGGATTACGGACTGGACAACGGAACTTGGACCTGGATTGCGGATTTGGAACGGACATCGACAAAGAGACAAGGATTGTGGACTTTGTGTTCGTATTCCCCAAAAGACCCCACCCTGCGTTTTGTGTTGTTTGTTTAATAAATCATCATTTCTGCTGATATTACTGCCTCCTCAGTGTTATTGCACTTGCCTACGCCCTCTGAAAGGTCAGTGAGTGTCGCCCAACCCTTGGGGACGCCACAACATGTCCAAATAAATAATAAACTTCAGCCACAGGCCTTATAATAAAGTAGCCTAGCCTAGATCGAAATAGCCTATGATAGCATATAAAATTAAAATATATATATATATATATATATATATATATATATACAACGTTCAATGCTGGCCACTGTGACCGGGGTTTGATTCCACCGGATGTGCCAGAGTTGGCTCTGGCCAGGAGTGCCACTAGGGGGCAGCAATTGGCTGTTGCTGCGTGTAGGAGTGGCTCTGGAGCACCGGAGTTACGGTCTATGGCTTGGCGGGTGCTGTCTCGGAGGAGATGATACTTTGTCACTGCTGGTCACAGGGCTAAGACAGTGAACTCACAGTACGAGGGGGGGATTGACATGAAAAAGAGAGGGTGTAATTAGCTACTAAAATGGGAGAAAATCTTAAACAAATTCTTATGGTGAGGTGTGGCCATTCTGGTTAAGAATTTCATTAAGCATAAAGTAATCAATAAATATATAGATCCTAATGGAAGATTGATTATATTACATACTTTAATAGGTAACTCAGAAATTTTACTGGTGAATGTTCATGGTCCAAATGAGGATTCACCTGTATTTTTCTCTGAAACACAACATAAACTACACCAGTTTTCAGGAATACCCTGTATACTGGGAGGTGATCAAAATTTTATACAATCAAGAATGGCTCTATTGGACCTAAACAAAAACAATGGCTTAATCGATGTGTGGTGAACACTACATCCGGAAGCCAAGGGATACACATTTTATTCACCTATTCATAAGATATACTCTAGGCTTGATTCTTTTTTATTGTCCAACTGTTTAATATCCAAGGTTAAGAGTGCAGATATAGTTAACATCAAAATATCAGACCATGCACCCATAATTTTGTGGTAATCGGTGAAATGACAACAAAGACTTATAAATCGAGGTTTGACAATTCACTCTTATCAGATGCAGACTTTGTACAATCTATTGAGAAAGAAATTGCAGACTTCATAGAAATTAATGATAATTCCAATGTTGAATTAATCTCTGTGTGGGAGGCTTTGAAATGTTTTCTAAGTGGTAAAATACAGGTGTATGCAGACTGGAAAAGAAGGAAATGTCATGAAAATGACAAGGAATTAGAAAGAGAATTCAAAACATTAGAAACCAGTAATATGGAAGGAAAGGCCACTGAGGTAGATCAACAACAACTATATCAATTAAAATACCAATATAATATGTTATCAACAAAAGATATAGAAACGGAGCTAGCCCAATCAAGACTAACTTATTATGAAGAAGGAGATAAAGCGGGAACTGTTAGCTAGGAAAATAAAGATGAGAAGAACACAATCACATATTCCCCTAATAATTAGGGACAATGGTACAGTATTGACAGAACATCAAGATATTAATAATGAGTTTCTTAAATTCTACCAGAACCTCTACAAATCCCAAATGACTGTAAATGAAATTGAATATGATCGTTTCTTTGAAACAATGAATTTACCAGTATTAAAAAAAGAGTCCAAAGATAAACTAGAACAATCCCTTTAAATTCATGAAATTCAGGACAGTATACAAAGTTTTTCCAATTCGAAGGCTCCCGGCAATGATGGATTCACAGCGGAATTTCTTGCATTAACTTTATCTCCCATCTTACTGAAATTATAAAACTTTTTTTTTTGAAAATGGAGTTGTTAGTGGAACTGCGTCAGAGGAAACGATTTCATTAATACCAAAGAAAGGTAAATGCCTATCACAATGTGCAAATTATAGACCTATTGCCCTATTAAATATTGATTTTAAAATGTTGTCTAAGCTATTAGCTAATAGATTAAAGAAAGTAATACATCCTCTGATATCTACAGATCAAGTGGGTTTTATTTCTAACCATTACAGTTCAGATAATTCCAGAAAGTGTATTAATATTATACACGAAGCAAAGCATTTACAAGAACCAGTTGCAGCTCTCTCTCTTGATGCACAAAAAGCTTTCTACCACGTAGAGTGGAAGAACTTGTTCTATACTTTGGAAACATTTGGGTTTGGTCCTTCATTTATTAAATGGGTATCCAGTATATACAATAATCCAAAAACAGCAGTAGTCACAAACGATTTTGTGTTACCATGTTTCAAATTAAAAAGAGGAACACGCCAAGGGTGTCCTCTTTCCCCTTTACTATTTGTTATAGCTTTAGAACCACTAGCAGAGGTAATAAGGAAAGATAAAGAGATCCAAGGTATTACAGTGGGGGAAATAGAACATAAACTTGCCATGTGTGCAGATGACATGCTTCTCTTTGTGAAAAACCCAAAATCTTCTATAATAACACTGCTGAATACAGTAAATGCATGCACAAAGATTGCACACAAAAATCAACTGGAAAAAATCAGAAATAACCCCATTCAATTATATCTGCATGCAGGACCAAACCTCAAACTACAATTTTATTTGGGCTCAAAGAGGTTTTTACTATCTTGGTATTTATTTTTCCTCAAATATTTAGAGTAAGATTGATGTTAATCGAGAAGCTGTTTTAAACTCAGTAAAAGCAGATTTTGTGAGATGGTCCCCATTATTTTTGACTTTTCGGGCAAGAATAAAAGTGGTGAAAATGACAATTGCTTATTAAGCATGTTACCCTAAACTTACCCAATTATTTCTTTAATTAGATAAACAATCTGATATACAAATTTATATGGAATGCTAAGCAACCCAGAATTTCTAATATTAAAACATGCTATTTGTCATACTTGACTAGACAAACCTTATACTGGTTCTATATCCCAGAAAGCCCCCCCCCCCTCCCCCTCCCCCTCCCCCTCCCCCTCCCCCTCCCCCTCCCCCTCCTGGCTAGACATAGAGATACATTTATCATACCCAGCACCACTTAAGCAACTAGCCTATGGCCTTTTGCCCGTGCAGTTAAAGGACCATCCAACTATATCTGCTTCTTGGAACATATTTAAGTTAATAGAAAATACATGTAAAGTGTCATTCTACACATCATTCCAAGCCTCAATTTGGAACAATGCCTATTAATCGTAAACCAGTTGTGTGGAATGAATGGATACAAAAAGGAATGTGTGTTATTTCAGACCTATATAGTCAAGGAGAGATGCTAACACCTAATGAACTGCGAGACAAGATGGGAACTAGGAATAACTTTAAGGCAATTCAGATCATACAGACAGTTAAATGTGCTGTGAAAAAATGTAAATTCAACTACCAGTTAAATCAGGGGTGTCCAAACTACATTTATAATTGGCCCGCGGCCGCTTTCCAATATAAGGAATATGGCCCGCGCATGAAACTTGCACTTGACTGAGTTGTAATTCTTAGTTTCACCACTAGTGGAGCCACCCGTATTCATTGAAAACTCCGCGAAATAAACTAACTGCTCTCAGGTTTCGTCGCGTAGCAGGAACCCCCCCGTCGACAGAAAATCCAAGGGGCGCAAGAATTAGTGGCCCAGTCTTTCGTATATTTTTCTGTATTTGGCCCTCAGTGGAAAAAGTTTGGACACCCCTGAGTTAAATGAACTAGAAATCTCTATCCAAAACATGAATTCAAAAACACATATGGCGTCTAAGCAAAATAACTTTCTAGTTGGGAAGACCAATGTAAAACAGGAGATCTTGAGGGGGAAATGGAGCAAAGACCTTAATGTGAACATTGAGGAAGGTGATTGGCGTGATGTCTGGACATATTGTTGCAGAATTAACATAGAAACAAAAACTCAAATGATACAATATAATATAATAAACAGGACGTATTGGACTCCCTCCAAGCTCTTTAAAGCTGGATTAACAGCATACAATAAGTGCCGGAGATGTAAAATGGAGGATGCTGGCCTTGTGCCCAAAACTACAAGAATACTGGAAAATAATTTTTAGTTATTTTGAAGGGAATGCATAAAATATTCTACATAAGAATGTAATTTTTATTATACTAGGCATCAATCTTCCAGACAACACTCCAAATGCCAATCTGATAAGAATACTATCATACAGTACAAAAAGAGTCATCATGAGGCACTGGAGGGAGGAACAACCACCACCCTTAGTAGAATGGCTTCAATTAGCAATATCTACAATCGTATCTACAGAACGTCGATTAATTTTTAGAAACTTGGTCACCTTTTGAAGCAATAGTCCTGAAATAGTTTTTTCTTTTTTCTTTCCTCTTCCTCATCTTCTCTCTATTAATGTGGTTGTAAATATGTAAAATGTATGTACACTACCAGTAAAAAGTTTTAGAACACCCCCATTTTCCAGTTTTTACTGAAATTTCAACCAGTTCAAGTCCAGTGAATAACCTGAACTGTTACAAAGGTCAGCGGTAAACTGCCAGAGGTTAAAAAAAAGTTACCAAAAGTTAGTTTAGGTTACCAAAAACTGAAAAATTATGGATTCAGGTCTGGAGACTGAGATGGCCACGTCAGGACATTGATCTTGTGCTCTGTCAACCATTTCTTAGTTTCTTTGGATGTATTTTTGGGATCGTTGTCTTGTTGGAAGGTCCATCTGCGGCCAAGGTGTAGCTTCCTGGCAGAGGGAACAAGGTTTTTGGACAAAATGTCTTGGTACATGGTGGAGTTCATGGTTCCATCTATTTTAATAAGGGCCCCAGGGCCTGTGGATGCAAAACAACCCCAAAGCATTAAAGATGCACCACCATGTTTCACCGTAGGCATGAGGTGCTTTTCAACATTACTTGCATTCTTTGGATGCCAAACATAACGCTAACATGCATGTCCAAAAACGCTTGATTCGGCATGGTTCCAATTGTAGTTCAGATGTACTTTGATGAATTCAAGATGCCTTTTTCAGTGAATTGTCTTCAAAAGAGGCTTACTTCTTGCAATTCTGCCATAAGGCCATTGTCAAGTAGGCATCGTCGAATGGTAGCTTTAGACACCTTGTAACCCCAAGATTCCAGGTTGTTTTGGAGATCTTGTGGCCTTAAATGGCCTTAAACTTCCTAATAATTGACACAACAGTGGAAAGCGGTATCTTTTACCTTTTTAGTTTTTTGTAGCCATCTCCTGATCTGTAGAGGTCAATAACCTTTTGTCTGATGCTTTCAGGGAGTTATTTGCCTTTCAGCATGATGATGGCTGACCACAGTATTTCAAAAGTGTGTTCCATCGTTTTTATACCCTAGGCCCTAGGGAAACAGGAAACCATTGTAGGCCACTGTATAGTTCCATAACCTTCCAATTAACTATATAACATAAATATAACATAAATAAGTTATATATTTATGGAGATTTGTTTTTGTTGGATTACATTTTTTTTAAGTTAAGGGTATGAATAATTGTGATCCAGATGTTTTTTGGAAAAAAAGATATTATTAATAAAACAGTATAGTTTCTTTTATATGATCTCTTTTGTTCATCTTTATCAAGGGTCTGAATAAAAACGGAGCCTACTGTGTATATAATATATATATATACACTCAGTGGCCACTTTATTGACTCCGTCAGCCAATCATATGGCAGCAACTCAATGCATAAAAGCATGCAGACATGGTCAAGAGGTTCAGTTGTTGTTCAGACAAAAATCTGAATGGGGAAGAAATGTGATTTAAGTGACTTTGACCGTGGAATGATTGTTGGTGCCAGACGGGGTGAGTATCTCAGAAACTGCTGATCTCGTGGGATTTTCATGAACACAGGCTCTATAGTTTACAGAGAATGGTGCGAAAAGCATCCAGTGAGCGGCAGTTCTTTTGGCAAAAACGCCTTGTTAATGAGACAGGTCAGAGGAGAATGGCCAGACTGGTACAAGCCGACAGGAAGCTGACTCTGAACGCACAACACGTCAAACCTTGAAGTGGATGGGCTACAGCAGCAGAGGACCACACCAGGTTCCACTCCTGTCAGCTAAGAACAGAAAGGTGAGGCTACAGTGGGCACAGGCTCACCAAACTGGACAGTTAAAGAGTGTAAAAACGTTGCCTGGTCTGACGAATCTCAATTTCTGCTGCGACATGCAGATGGTAGGGTCAGAATTTGGCATAAACAACATGAATCCATGCATTCATCCTGCCTTGTGTCAATGGTTCAGGCTGGTGGTGGTGGTGTACTGGGGTGGGGAATGTTTTCTTGGCACACATTAGGCCCCTTAATACCAATTGAACATTGTTTAAATGCCACAGCCTACCTGAGTCTTGTTGCTGACCATGTGCATCCCTTTATAGCCACAGTCTACCCATCTTCGAATGGCTACTGCCAGCAGGACAATGCGCCATGTCACAAAGCACACGTCATCTCAAGCTGGTTCCATGAACATAACAATACTCCAATGGCCTCCACAGTCACCAGATCTCAGTCCAATAGAGCACCTTTGGGATCTGGTGGAACCGGAGATTTGCAACATGAATGTGCAACCGACAAATCTGCAGCAACTGCGTGATGTTATCATGTCAACAAGGACCAGAATCTCTGAGGAATGTTTCCAGCACCTTGTTGAATCCATGCCACGTGGAATTCCGGCTGTTCTGGAGACAAAGGGGGGTCCTACCCAGTACTAGAAAGGTGTATCTAATAAAGTGGCCACTGAGTGTATATATATACACTACCAGTCACACCCCCATTTTCCATTTTTTACTGAAATTTAAGCAGTTCAAGTCCAGTGAATAACCTGAAATAGTACAGAGGTAAGCGGTTACCAAAAACTAAAAAATAATGTACATTTTTTGCCAGTGAGTACTTTCCTACACCATCAAAAGGCACTTGAAAACTGGAGGAAACTGACAGGAAGAGCTCTGGCAGACCCAAGGCCACAACAAAATCAGAAGACAAGTTTCTGAGAGTCAACAGCTTGCATGATAGGTGGCTCACAGGACAACAGCTTTAAGCACAGCTTAACACTGGTCGAAGTAAGGAAGTCTAAGTTTTAACTGTGAAGAGAAGACTTTGAGCTGCAGGTTTGACAGGTCGAGTGGCAGTAAGAAAGCCATTGCTAAGATGGCAAAATAAGAAAAAGAAGCTTGCCTGGGCCATGAAGCACTGCCGGTGGACTACTGAAGACTGGAAGAAGGTCTTATGGACCGATTAATCAAAATCTTGGGTTCATCACGCAGAGTTTTTGTACGCCGTCGAGTAGGCGAAAGGATGGTTACTCAGTGTGTGACACCAACTGTCAAACATGGAGGAGGAAGCGTGATGGTCTGGGGCTCTTTTGCTGGATCCAGAGTTGGCAACTTGCACAGAGTGACTGTTAACCCACGTTAACCCATTACTTGTTCCCTGAAAAGGGCCTTTTTTTATAACTCTGAAATTTACATTATTTTTCAGTTTTTGAAAACTCATTAACCGAAAGCACATACTATTTAAGAGTGTCAACAGTGGAATTAAGGGACCTGTTAAAACCAAGGAGGGGGAAAAATGTACTTTAGTTAATAAAAATGTACTTTAGTTACTTTAGTGCAGTTAACGCAGTATCATCCATTGCCCATAGCATCACAGAAAAAGAATGTTGTGATATGAAATTGGAGTCAAAGAAACATCTCGAGAAAGCAAGGCGATCCATGACTGCAACAGGAGCAGGTCAGAAGGAAGTCTCCGTTACGCACACCGACGAGCAAATACGTGCCATAATTAGCGAGGTTGCCTTGTCCGGTGTTGCAACGGATGTCCCCCAGGCCATTGAGCAACGACATTCAGCAGGTTGTATTTAGCATCTGTTATAAGTTGGACGTTAATGGAGTGATACTGCTTGCGATTGAGGAAGGGGAATGGGTCAGGGGACGGCGCTTTAATGTGTACGTGTGTGCAGTCTATTGCTCCGATGATGTTGGGTAGTCCAGCGATGGCATGAAAGTCCCTCTTGATCTGTACTTGTTGGACGGCGGTGTATGGGGGGTAGCACACGACTCACAGAAGACTGGGATACACCCGATCTGTCCCTTATCTCCCTTTGGAACGTTCCTGTGGCCAGGAATCCGAGGGTAGTTAGTACTTGGAGATGTGGTGGAATAGTGTTGGATCGGCGTGTCTGTCTGCTGAGTTGCGGCTCCAGACAATGTACATACATGTAGAAGCACAGCCCGTGGTAACCGAAAATGTGACACTAGCCATTCGTCTGTCTCTGCAAATAGATCAGCGTGCTCTCTAAAGACACGCTCTCTTCCAAGGGCCTGACGCTCTAAGGCATTCAAAAGAAGTAGGTAAGCCATCATGGCTTGTGCATGGTAACACATGGCCTTATATGCAGGGACCAATTAGTGCGCCATTTAAGTGGTTTTGCAGTTTGAGTTTATATTGATATTGTAGTATTATACCATAGCCTCAATAGCAACAATTGAAACGAATGATAATGATATAATTATATTAATTAATTATGAATGATATTATCCTATAATTTGAAAAGAAAACAGTCAAATATTGGCCTACAATTGTCAAACAATCACTCTCAAAATGATTATACATTATGAATTCTATAATTTATAATTTATATATTCAAACTCAACAGTTCTTCTAAGTAACGAAATAGAGACAATCCATTAGTCTAAAACAAAGTTGTTTTCCTTTGGAGAATGGCAGGCAAATTGTATGTATGACTCGTACGACAGCTCTGGACCACTCATAAATCTTGTTCGTACCTAAGAGAAAATTCTAAATATGAGAAAATTGGTGAATGCGGAAAATTCTCTCGCAGAGTGACTTACGAACGAATTTGTGCGTAAAAGTGGTTCTTGCATCTGGCCCACTGTGTGTATGTGTCAACAATACAGAAAGCTATCCACAATTCTGGGCTGTATGGTAGGATGGCAAGAAGAAAGACAGTTCTAAAAAAAGGTCCACATTCAGTCCCGTTTGAGGTATTCAAAAAAACTCTGAAGATTTTAAGCCATGTGGCAAAAAGTGTTGTGGTCAGATGAAACCAAGATATACATTTTTGACCTAAATGCAAAACGTTTTGGCAAAAAACCCAATACAGCACATCACCCAAAGAACACCATCCCTATTGTAAAGCATGGTGGTGGCAGCATTCTGTTATGAGTGGTGTTTCTCGTCAGGGACTAGCAGGGACTGGCACACTTGTCAGGATAGAAGGAGAAATAGATGGAGAAGTTTTAAGGTGCAGATTTTAAAGTCCTTACGGTTCTGTAGTATGTTCGTTGTTATCGCAGAGTTCGTATAGATTAAGGTGGCGTAAACAGCCTACGCTCGTTTTTGCATATGGAAAGTTCCAAATGTAGGACCGCAGGAATGTGGGAGGAGAGAATGTAAAATATGCACATGAGCCATTAGATGTGATTTATCAAGGTTGGTAACAATTGCGGCTTAACTGATCATTAACTGGCCATTATTTAAAGCAGGTGTAAACTTCATTTAGTCACATTTACATGTCAGCTGTTATTGGATTTTGAGGAGGAATTGTCTGCGCCTTAGTGCGGCTGCGACAGGAGGACGTTCTCAACAACAACAACAAAATTGGACATTGGAAACAATAAGAATTATTCCTCTTCGGGAAAACATAAATAATCCTCTTATGCTCCATGTTAAATTGTGGTTTCCTCACACACTCAAATCGTCCCTTAAATATAGCGCTGCCGCTATTCAAATGAACAAGTTGTGACTGTGTTCATTTACATAATTAGTATTAGTAACTTAAAAGCATACAATTATTTGCATCTCTGACGCTATTTAGCGCTGTCCTTATTAAATCTCTGAGTTTCCAAGTAAACCCACATTTGCCAACTTGTACAATGAGCCAAAAAACTAATTTTAGACGAATGACTTTAAAAAATAAACTATTTAAAAAAGCAAACCCCCTGCGCCGAAAACTCTGGATGTCAAGAAACCATTTGTATAACCTATTCATCGTACCTTTCGTTCCTGGCATTTTGGCTGCGCTCCACAGTTCTTGGGTCTTTTGTAGAAATGCAGTGAAAAATGCCTCCTGTAACCGGCATTTATGGCCCCAGTTGATGAATATGGGCGTCACTGGGGCCCCTTCGGGAAAGGGCGAATTGAACAAGCAAAGAGCCCCGTCAGCTGTGTAACCGCGCCACTGTCGCGTGGTCCTTTGCTGAGCTCAGGCAAAGTCGGACAGGGCACGCCCCGAATGCTTCAATCCCTTCATTGTCCTCTGTTCCGAAGCATTTTGTCCCTAACAATAAGAAAGCATACCGTGCTATATTTTTCCAGCCTTAATTGCTATAATGTAACTTAGATTACCTTAGAACAACAGATATCTTTGTATGTATTATATGTCCCATCTTTAAAAAAAATAAAAAGACTACTCAGATATGATTGACCGTTTGTTAGGATTGGCTATAAAATAATAAAGTATGAAATAAAAATAAAAACTGGCGCATAATATGGTGTTTTATAGGAAAATATAGAACACTGTTAGCTCCCAAACTGTGCTTCACGAATCAATCTTAATTTCCTGTATCAGGAAAGTAGACTGCTATTGGGCAAAAAGCAATTGAAGACAACTTAACATGATAATTTCACGTGACTCACGTGATCAAAACTAGAATCTAAGCAACCATGGCATCACAGAGCCAGTCAAGGCTGGTACTCTGCAAACACATAAACGTTGTCAAATCAAAGCAAATCTAATGAAGATTAGCCTATGTTAGTTGTAGCGCTGTGGCTCAATCAGTAAAGGTGCTCAACGTGAGTGCAGATGTCAAGCCTTCAAGTGTAAAGTCCAGGCTATGGCATTAGCTGTCACAACTCGGTCAGCAAACAGGCATTTCCCCCAAGCGCCAATCAGGAAAAGTAAAAGACACACCAGGAATGCACAAAGACAATCAAGGTCATTACTGACAGCTGTGAATAATTAACCAGGAGGATATTTAACTGGCTGACTTTCTCTGTTTGTTGCTTGAACATTGTCTTGCTTAGTGTTCTTGACTCCTCGAAATAGTTTGTTCGTGTTGTTGTTTGTTTCTTAGATTTCCAGTGTTTAGTTTATTCCGTGTTTTGGAATACATTTAGGATTTTCTGATTAGCCAGTTTTGTTTGTTCCTGATCGTTTGTTATTTTGTTTTGTTTTGTTAGTTCTAATATGTGTTTTCGCAGACACGGTTTTGCTTTCGTTTCCTGCCAGCGTTAAGATTAATAAATATCTTAAACGCATCTATGCATTCTGGGTCTCTCTCTCACCTGCACTTGGTTCCACACCTACCACATCCCTGACAATTGACTAACTATGACTGGGAGGTTGCAGCAGTGGGACATATTTGGCTTCATTCCATCAGGGGTGGCGTGGGTTTAAGAGAGATACACCTCTCTTTCGATCAGCACTAGCTCTCCTGTGTCACTGTGGGGAAAAATAGTAACTGGTTCACAGGTGAGTGCATCAGGAAAGTGCACAAGCTTCCGCTGCAGTGCTCACTGTGGTGGTGTAAGTGGCCCAGCATTGCCGTAAATAATTGCCAATTCAAAATTTGCACATAAAAAAAAAAATAAAGCACAAAACTTTCAATCTTATTTTGCATCCTGCCCTGTAATGTTTCTGTGATGCCAGGAGGGGTGGAGGGAGGAGTGGAGAGGGCTGCACCTCCCTTTTGGCTGCTATCAGGTGCTCCTGTTCCCTCCCACAGCCTGGAGAGTACTACAGGACTTTGAATTGAATTGAACATTGGATTTATATAGCGCTTTTTTTCCCCAAGGAACCCGAAACACTTTACAATGATAGGGGCAACTTACCTCAACCACCACCCACCTACCTGGACAGCCATAGTGCACCAATACAAACTCACTGCACATCAGATACACTGTGGAGAGGCAAGGAAGGAGGGAATTAATTAATTCCATGCATCTATATATACACTACCGGTCAAAAGTTTTAGAACACTGCCGCTCGTCTGGTGTTCAACCAACCCACGTCACCCCTCTACTCTCTTCTCTGCACTGGCTCCCCATCACAGCACGCATCAGATTTAAATCACTGGTGCTTGCTTTTCAAGCGGCCAGAGGTACTGCTCCCCCTTACCTCCTGTCACTCATCACTCCCTACACCCCTCCCAGACCCCTCCGCTCCGCCTCCTCTGGCAAACTGACTGCCCCATCCCTCCGGGCGCCTGGCAGCCGCTTCCGCGGTCTCGCCTCTTCTCTGTCCTGATCCTCGCTGGTGGAACGACCTTCCGCAATGGGTCAGGACCGCGGAATCACTTGCGATCTTCTGCAAGAGACTCAAAGCCCACCTCTTCAGACTCCACTACCACTGAACTCTGTCCATCTAGCTAAATTGTCTTCACCACTGTTTACTTGTTCAACACTATGAATTTTTTTTTTTTACAAATTTTTTTATAAAAATTTCACTAACCTTTTCCTTCCCAGTGTTGCAGGTATGGTACGCAGATGGCTGCAATGATGTTTATTGCTGTATTACTGCACTGATCTTGTGCGCTAACTATGATTGTTCCTACCATGTATTAATGCACATCTTGTAAGTCGCTCTGGATAAGAGCGTCTGCTAAATGCTTAAAATGTAAATGGTACTGCCAGTAAAGCGGTAAACTGCCAGAGGTTTAAAAAAAAAAAAAAAGTTTAGGTTACCAAAAACTGAACCTACACCACACAGTATTTCAAAAGTGTGTTCCATCCTTTTTATACCCTAGGGAAACAGGAAACCATTGTAGGCCACTGTATAGTTCCATAACCTTCCAATGAACCATATAACATAAATATAACATAAATAAGTAAGAGAGAGAGAGAGAGAGAGAGAGAGAGAGAGAGAGAGAGAGAGAGAGAGAGAGAGAGAGAGAGAGAGAGAGAGAGAGAGAGAGAGAGAGAGAGAGAGAGAGAGAGAGAGAGAGAGAGAGAGAAAAACAAAAAAACAACAACAACACACGCACGGTGTATGATTTTGTTTGAAAGGAGGAAGCTGCTGTGTGCCATTGCCCTGGACTGTCTGAGATCCCGCCCCGTGTTTGACCCTTTTGGTTGTGGACAGTGACTTTATAATTTTCAGTCAAGTGAACACTCTATCCACCCTCGAGTGTGTCACAATATAAACATAGAACAAAAAGTTCGGAAATTTGTGTTTGGTAGATTATTTCTCTGTTGTAACAATGCTTATTGGCAATTAATTGTATACCATTGGAAAGCCTGTTTATTTCCCTTTTAAATGGTGCCCCATTTGTAAGGAACATGCATTTGTGGGATGAGCAGCACACCTGAGTATGTGGGTTGCACCCATGAAAAATTAGCCAAATCTTCTCTGCCAATGCCAAACAGCTTATTCTGCTGTTGCTATTGACTCTTGTTTGGTGGATTGGATGATTGAAGTCTAAAGGTAGATAGAGGAAGAAACAAGACATATTGGCAATTTTACAATTTATTCATTTAACAAACAGTCAGGAGCCTCAGTAGCGTGTGGAAGAACCATACACAGCCACAACAGCCTGGCACCTCCTCCTCATGCTGGTCACCAGCGTGGTCACACACTGCTGTGGGATGGCATTCCACTCCTCAACCAGGATTTGTCGTAAGTCAGCCAACGTGGTTGTGTTGGTCACTCTAGCACAAACAACACGCCCAAGCTGATCCCACAAGTGTTCAATTGGGTTGAGGTCGGGACTATTGGCAGGCCATTCCGTTCTCTCTACTCCCAAATTCTGGAGGTAGGTGAGCGCTCTGTGGGGGTGAGCGTTGTCATCTTGGAGGATGGAGTTCGGTCCCAGACTGTAGAGATATGGGATTGCCACTGGTTGGAGAATCTCATCTCGATATCTCTCTGCATTGAGATTGCCTCCAATGATGACAAGCCTCGTTTTTCCAGTGATGGAGATGCCGCCCCACACCATCACACTGCATGTTCCTTACAAATTGGGCAACATTTAAAAGGGAAATAAACAGGCTTTCCAACGGTATAAAATGTATTGCCAAGAAGCATTGTTACAACAGAGAAATAATCTACCAAACACAAATTTCCGAATTTTTTGTTCGATGTTTATATATATATATATATATATATATATACACTCAGTGGCCACTTTATTAAGTATACCTGTACACTTGCTCGTTAATGCAATTATCTAATCAGCCAATCATATGGCAGGAACTCAATGCATAAAAGCATGCAGACATGGTCAAGAGGTTCAGTTGTTGTTCAGACAAAAATCTGAATGGGGAAGAAATGTGATTTAAGTGACTTTGACCGTGGAATGATTGTTGGTGCCAGACGGGGTGAGTATCTCAGAAATTGCTGATCTCGTGGGATTTTCCTGAACACAGGCTCTATAGTTTACAGAGAATGGTGCAAAAAGCAAAAAACATCCAGTGAGCGGAAGTTCTGTGGGCAAAAACGCCTTGTTAATGAGACAGGTCAGAGGAGAATGACCAGACTGGTACAAGCTGACAGGAAGCTGACTCTGAACGCACAACACGTCAAACCTTGAAGTGGATGGGCTACAGCAGCAGAGGACCACACCAGGTCAGGGGCGTGTTTAGGGGGTGGCCTAGGGTGGCACGTGCCACCCCTGGAATCTGATTGGCCACCCCAGGTGCCACCCCAGATGCTGCGGGCGCACCGGGCGCAAAATTACGAGGGGCGCAAAATTTAAGAAGAAGAAAAAAAAAACACAGTTAGGGCAGCGGTCCCGAACCCTTCTTTGCATTTTTTTCCCCATGCACCCCGGTCCGCGAAATAAATGAACGGGTCTCATCCGCCCGGTCAGTGCCCCACTTGGGCCACCCCAGTCAAAACAGTCTGGAAACGCCACTGCACCAGGTTCCACTCCTGTCAGCTAAGAACAGAAAGGTGAGGCTACAGTGGGCACAGGCTCACCAAACTGGACAGTTAAAGAGTGTAAAAACGTTGCCTGGTCTGACGAATCTCAATTTCTGCTGCGACATGCAGATGGTAGGGTCAGAATGAATCCATGCATTCATCCTGCCTTGTGTCAATGGTTCAGGCTGGTGGTGGTGGTGTAATGGGGTGGGGAATGTTTTCTTGGCACACATTAGGCCCCTTAATACCAATTGAACATTGTTTAAATGCCACAGCCTACCTGAGTCTTGTTGCTGACCATGTGCATCCCTTTATAGCCACAGTCTACCCATCTTCAAATGGCTACTGCCAGCAGGACAATGCGCCATGTCACAAAGCACACGTCATCTCAAGCTGGTTCCATGAACATAACAATACTCCAATGGCCTCCAGTCACCAGATCTCAGTCCAATAGAGCACCTTTGGGATGTGGTGGAACCGGAGATTTGCAAAATGAATGTGCAACCGACAAATCTGCAGCAACTGCGTGATGCTATCATGTCAACAAGGACCAGAATCTCTGAGGAATGTTTCCAGCACCTTGTTGAATCCATGCCACGTGGAATTCCGGCTGTTCTGGGGGCAAAGGGGGGTCCTACCCTGTACTAGAAAGGTGTACCTAATAAAGTGGCCACTGAGTGTATATATATACACTACCAGTCAAAAGTTTTAGAACACCCCCATTTTCAATTTTTTACTGAAATTTAAGCAGTTCAAGTCCAGTGAATAACCTGAAATGGTACAGAGGTAAGCGGTTACCAAAAACTGAAAAATAATGTACATTTTTTGCCAGTGAGTAAGGCAAGGCAAGGCAAGTTTATTTATATAGCACATTTCATACAGCAATGGCAATTCAAAGTGCTTTACACAGAGCATAAAAATACAGAATAAGGAGAATAAGTAAGAAAATACAAATAAATGTACTTTCCTACACCATCAAAAGGCACTTGGAAACTGGAGGAAACTCTGACAGGAAGAGCTCTGGCAGACCCAAAGCCACAACAAAATCAGAAGACAAGTTTCTGAGAGGCAACAGCTTGCGTGATAGGCGGCTCACAGGACAGCAGCTTCAAGCACAGCTTAACACTGGTCGAAGTAAGGAAGTCTACGTTTTAACTGTGAAGAGAAGACTTTGAGCTGCAGGTTTGACAGGTCGAGTGGCAGTAAGAAAGCCATTGCTAAATAAGAAAAATAAGCTTGCCTGGGCTATGAAGCACTGCCAGTGGACTACTGAAGACTGGAAGAAGAATTAATCAAAATTTAAAATCTTGAAATTTTGAAAGGTTTTTGTAGGCCGTCGAGTAGGTGAAAGGATGGTTCCTCAGTGTGTGACACCAACTGTCAAACATGGAGGAGGAAACGTGATGGTCTGGGGCTCTTTTGCTGGATCCAGAGTTGGCGACTTGCACAGAGTTAACCCACGTTAACATTACTTGTTCCCTGAAAAGGGCCTTTTTCTATAACTCTGTTTAGCTAAACCTTTTTTTTTTTTTAACCTCTGGCAGTTACCTTTGTACCATTTCAGGTTATTCACTGGACTTGAACTGCATAAATTTAAGTAAAAACTGGAAAATGGGGGTGTTCTAAAACCTTTTGCCGGTAGTGTATATATATATATAGTCTTGTTTGGGAATTTCACCAGGTTAACACCCTACTCTGTTTCGAAAAGTGCCATAGGATCTTTTGTGACAACAGAGAGACAGGACCTTGGTTTTCATCGTCCCCACAACCGTTGTCAGTGCCATGCTCTACAAACTGAACTACGGGACTACATACTGGACCTTGGACATCAGCGGCCTCACCAACAGGCAGGCTCCCCTGAGGCCAATCAGCAACAAAAGCAGATTGCCCCCAAACAATAAAAAGTCCTTTATATGAACATATTTAGACACCCCCCCCCTCACCAAAACCCACCCGCCACCCAAATAGGCCATCAGGTGAACCCCTTTTTCGTTCAGTTTCGTTCCCAGAACAGGGGCACTAAATAATTTTTGCTTCATAAAAAAGATCTATTATCAGTAAGTAAGGAACAAAAAGTTCTCCACGTGAAATCCTGCAGTATTTTTATAATTGGTGTTTTAAAAGTCGGACTATCACTAAAAGTGAGTAGTAATATTCTTAGTACGCGTAATAATTTCCCAACGGGAGTGGTGAAGTTAGACCCGTTTGACCAATAGCGTGCCCGCTTCAGTTCACGTCACCGCTTCCAGGATCTAGATCCAGCCCTTCAGTTTCACAACAAACATGGCGGCGCCCTTGTCTTCGAGTAGCGAAGACGATGCGTTCGAGCCAAACCCATGGCAAAAGCAGAAAAGAACGGCCTCAAAACGATGTAAAAACAGTTCAAAGCGATGTTATATGCATCTAATATCTGTCCAAAAAGAAGCGGTCCAGGATTTTACACAGACACGGTGGGACACCTACAGAACCAACCTCCAACGTTGGCTTCATCTGCAGGGAGAGAGTAAAGAAATAGCAGAGACGTTCAAACATTGTGTGGACATTAACTTTGACAATATCCCCGAAGACGCAGGGTTTCATGCAACATGCTACAGGCGTTTCATTGATAAAAAGCGTTTGGTCGCGGCCGAGAAACGAGTCAAACAGACACCGGGGGAGCCAGGCGCAGCAGACACGGACAGTGTTAGCACCCTATCGACATCTGAGACTCCCCGAAAGAAACTCCGGTCCAGGACAGGTCTACCCGTAGCTTCTGCTGGCCATGTACTTCCAGTGTTGTGCATCATTTGCAAAAAAGTGGACAAGTACATCAATGTTGGAGGAAAACGGCAGAAGGATACGCTTTCACAAGCAACATCCTTGTCTGCAGGTAAGCAAAAATATACACACACACACGGGGGGGTGGGGGGTCACGAGAGACTCACTGAAAGAATTGACCCTTTATAGAATTATGTCCCATCTGGCAACGATAAAAATTGTCAATTCGCTCTTTGCACATCAGCCATCTTTGGGAAATAATACAACTCCTGGCTTCCTGTGAGCTAAATTTACACAGCTGTAATGAGTTAAGTTCTCCTGATTAGTTCTAAGATTGGTCCTCACCTGATTATACCTCTATGCACCTGTGTCAATCTGCTTCACAGGAAGCCAGGAGTTGTATTATTCTCCAAAGATGGCTGATGTGCAAAGAGCGAATTGGACTTATTATGTATAATATTGACTTATCATTTCATGATTGTATGGGTATTTCATTAATCCAATAAATAGCCTACAGATTCCTTTTTTTACCCATATTACAAACTGGTAAAAAAATATATTTTCATGTATGACTGTTGTTCACAGAGCCCTACCTCCCCCCAAATACAACCACTACAAACACACACAGAACATTTACTTATACTTTTTTGTTTAAAGGTCTGTTGCAGGAGGCAGCTGAGATGAAGGAAGACTTTAGCATTCTTTTGCATATTAAAGACAAAGACTGTGTGGCGCTGGAGGTGCGGTACCACAAGACCTGTTACAGAGATTACACCAGGTTCTTGTCGAAAACTGCCAGCAAAGCCGAAGAAGAGTGAGTTATTATATTGCATTATCAGTTTGCTCACATTGCACATTTCAAAAGTAAAGCATTTACCAATTACATAGCATTGCTGTTGAGAAAAAACATCCTATGTCCAACACTGTACCTTTTATATAAAAAAAATAATATCTATTTAAATAGTGAAAATTGCCGATCTACAACGTCAGCGTTGTGATGTGCTGTGATCTTGCAGATCGGCTATTTTCACAGTTTTTGTGTGACAATCTTGAATAATGAAGTAGGGTATTAATTTACAAAAATACACAAAAAGTAGAAATAGAGATACATGGTTTCTGCCCAACAGCAACAATATAGTCTGTATTTTGTCTGCCTTTAGATAGAATCTTGATAGAACAACACTTGGCACATATTAAGTGTCTGTTTGTGTGTGTGTGTGTGTCTCTGTGTGTGCGTCTCCATGTTTTCAGAAATGAACCAGCCTTTGATGCCAGCTACAAGATCTTCTGTGAGAGAGTCATCCGTCAAAGGCTTATTGTCAACCATGAGGTGCTGAAAATGAACCAGCTAAGAAGAATGTTCTTGAACACAGTGAAGAAGCATGAGGATCTTGATGCTTCAAACTACAGGTAACTGAAATACCATGATCTCTTTGACATTTCTAAAAACAAAACAATAAACAAACAAACAAACACATTTTATACTTAAAAGTTTCATTGTTGATGTATTCTTTCCATACAGAATGTCTCTCACAACAAATGCTATGAAAGTATGTTTTTACTAAATTGGTGGTCTGTGTGAACACATCTATATTTATACACATCTAATAATCTTTCCCTATATTTTTATGTTCCAGGCAGGATAAATTGAAGAGGAGGTTGACCTGTGATTTCCCCAGCTGGTTTTTCACTGCCCCGCCAAGCGTAACATCTGTGAACTAGTTTTTGTTGAGACTTTGTCAGCAGAAAATCTGTTAGACAAGCTACCTCAGCCATCAGGTACAGAAACAACTACAGAGGCAAGTGAGGTAAGCCAAGAAAGCCAAGACAGTGACAGTGAACACACGGCAAGTTCAACACCTCAACCTAAATCTGCAGAGCACACAAGGACACTGTATAGTGCAGCATTGATTTTAAAGAGGATTTTACGTGACTCTCCTGGTATGACAGGACCATGGCCTCCCACATCAGATGACTTAAATGTGACTGAAGCTAAAAATGTTGTGCCACTTGAACTCTTCAATCTTATTGCCTGGATTATTGGTGCAACAGACGAACCAACACTGGCCTGTTACATTGATATTCCGGATGATTTGAACCTGAAAGTTTTATCCATTTGTCAGGACATTGTCTATATTGCCTCTAAAGGTCGGAAGCAGACACCAAAGTCATTGTCACTTGGTCTAACTATTCGCCATTTAACAGGTTCCTCTAAGTGAGTTACAGAAGGCTTGATCGTGGGGGGTGGAGGGTGGGGGTGGGGTTTTAGGTTGATCTAAGATGACATTCTGTGACACATGTTTTAATAAAAATTGTATACCATATGTTCTAATGATTCAGAGCTTTAATGCATCTATTTTAATCTTGTCCATTTTTGGCATTATTCCAATTTAAGGGGACAGGGTAGACTTTTAAGGATTTTCAGCCATTTTGGGCCAAAGTGTGCTGCTTTTTTTCTTCCTTTCATCACATAGAGGGTTGAGACATTTATAAAGTATGAAACATCAGCTTTTAGCTAAATTTACTGTGTATTTGTCATTGTGCTGGGTGCCAATCACTTACGTTGAAGCGTTTTCTTTAACAAATTTGATACATTTCATGATCTTAATTCACATATGAGTATACTAAGGCACTGATACTTACTCAGATGTTAGGTATATGTATTTATGACAGTTTGAGAGAGATTTTGTGTTGCCAAAATGAATATAACTAAATTTATAAGCAAAAACAGCAGCATACAATTTCTGATTTTTTTGTAATTCACTTCTTATACATTTGTGGCTTGTGACAAAAAACTGCAGGATATTGTGCGGAGAACTTTTAACCCAAAGTCCACAAGGGTATTGTCTATGCAAAAATGCATTGAAAAAGTAGTGCCCCTGACATGGGAACGGAATTCATTTTCTAGGCACTTTTTCATGGTTCACCTGATGGCCTAAAAATAGGTATTTTTCTTAAAAACTTGATTTGAATTTCCAGTCAAAGGTTAAATTAAAGTCTTCTATTAGCAGAGGAAACCGCTGTGCCTAACAAACCTCCTGGACTTTTTTGAAAAGGCTACAAAGTGTGTTGATCTGAACCAGGCTTATGATATTATACATTTGGATTTCAAAAAGCATTTGACATGGTACCACATGAAAGGTTCATTGTTCAAATTAATTCAGTATGAATTTCAGGAGTTGTTTCAGAGTGGGTTCATAATTGGCTGCAAGAGTGAATACAAAGAGTAACAGTAGGTGGGGCCGTATCTGACCTAGGTGCTGTAGGCACTGGAGTCCTGCAGGGATCTCTGCTCTTCCTTATTTACATAAAGGATCTTGATAGGGACGTTAGTAGCAAAATAATTAAATTTGCAGATGATACCAAACTTGGGGGTTTGGAAAACAGTTTGGAATCGACTACAGTAATCCAAGATGATTTAATAAAATCCAAGAATGGGCAGAAACGTGGCAGATGACATTTAATATTGCTCAATGTAAAGTTATGCATGTGGGAAATAAAAACATAAGACAGGAGTATTTTATGTGAGGAGAAAAATTAGTAGGGTTTCAATTTGAAAAAGCCTTAGGAATTGTAGTTGATCAAGATCTATCTACATCAAAGCAGTGTGCTACAGCAGTGAAAAAAGCCAACAGGATGCTGCAACACATAGCAAAAAGTATTGAGTATAAATCAAATCAGTTCTGGGCACCACACTACAAGAAAGATATAGAAGCTCTTGAAAAAGTTCAAAGAAGGGCAACTAAACTGATACCTGGTATGAAAGTTAAAAGTTATGGGGATAGACTTAAGGCACTCAATCTATTTAAGCTTAGCAAACGGAGACTTAGGGGGGATTTGATTGAGGTTTTTTAATTCCTAAAAGGGATTAACAAAGTGAATTACCAAAGATTGTTTAAGATAACTGGGGTCAGCAGAACAAGAGGCCACAGGTGGAAATTAGTTAAAGGCAAATTCCGCACAGATATTAGGAAGTTTTTCTTTACCCAGAGAGTTGCAATGCCTGGAACAGCTTGCCAGGTCGGGTAGTAGAGGCAGAAACACTTGGGCTATTCAAGTCCAGGCTAGATGCAGTACTAGATACTCTTTAGATTAGGACACGACGAGCCTAGATGGGCTGAACGGCCCATTATCGTCATTATGTATTCTTAATTCCAGGAAAGACTTGTGTAAGCATCCTTTCTATCCCTATGCCGCCATCTACAGGTAGTTCTCTGAACATAAGCATATGCAACATACGCCTACTTCCTTCAGTTTCATAAATTGCTTACTGTACTGAACTCAGGTTGTTTTTAATACTTCATATACATTTAATAATTTGCTTGGTATTTTAAACATATAGGCCTTTGTGTTATCAAAGCAGCAAAAGTAATGAATTTGAATAGAAATCATGAATTCTTATTTGTCATAAATGACCATGTCCTATTATCTAATTATGTGCATTCTCTTTTCCTTATAGGCTACTGTAGTTGTCTTTCCCGTTTTGGAAAACAAAATTGACTGAATAGTTGTCATGGTGATATGAGTGTTGACAGTTTTGTCATTAGATCAGGAGATGCAGGTATTTAGGCTATAGCAATCGAGTGATGTATTGGCAACATGACTGTGTATTGTACTTAGGAGTCTTGTTAGATGTTAGAAGACTTATTAGAAGGTATAAGACAATCATTAATTTGTGGCATTTTGGCTGAAAACAAAATGCATCCGGAAGTTAGTTGTGCACCTGCGTAACACCTTATTATTTAGATAATATTGAAGGGAACTTGAGTTTGGTTTGAAACAGGAAGGGGCCTTTACGACAGCATTTGTCGACCAATATGCAGTCTCTGACCTTGAGTTTCACTTTCATTTCGGCACATAAATAGCCAACTCCCTGCAATGTTAGCTCAGGCTTTCAATTTCGGTTGAGAGAAGCTCTTTAAAATAACCGGAGCAGTGTGCCATACTTATTACCCTGATCCAAACACTATTTTATATCATAATCAGCCTGGCCTCAATTTGCACTCGGATTGTGAGCTCCATCATGGATAATACATTTTCAGAGAAGACTGTGTGGGAAGATGATGACGATCTGGTTTGCGAGTATGATTCGACCTGGGAGGAAACAGACACGGATTCCGATGAAGAAAACTCGACGAGAAAATATGTAATTAAATGATTTGTTGCTGTAGTATGAAATACTGAGATTATTGGTTGGCTGTTTCGCGGCTACATTTGATCTAAAATCAATGTTAAAAGTATGCCGTTGTAACTCTTCCCTGATTAACGTGTTAAACTGTTAGACCAGGGTTTGTCAATTCTGGCCCACGAATCCAAATTCTGTCCTGGTTTTCCTTTCTCTCAGGTAGTTACAATTGATTAATTAATGCAATTGATTGATCAGAGTGTCTTCACGCCTGACTGCCAGGTAAAAGGAACGGTGGAAAAACGGCACTACTCGGCTCACGAGGACCGTGATTTGGGGAACCCTGTGTTAGACAATCTGGACTAGTTCTTGTTCGTAGTGTTTACTGTGTTGCGCCATATCAGTGATTTCCATGCGACATCCCCACCCTTCTCTGTTATAGATTGTTTCGTATGCGTGTTTTTCAAAAAGTGTTTGCCAGGTTGGACAGAAATATTGCCCAGAAACAGTTAATGACTCCTGTATCATGATCAACGATAGAAGCATTTCCTCTTCCCTGGCTACAGACACTATTGGTTACTCGATTTACGATTCCGTTTTTTTGTTTCCCAATTGTAAGGTAGCTACACAGATAAACAGAATGCGATCGTTGCCTCCGTTCCGCTGTTTGAAAGATGCCGCGGCGACGTGTGTATGAAAATGAAAATCGGACCCAGAGAGAGCTCATGGAGGCTAGTTTAGTGGTCAGCAGTAGCCTACGTGTTTTACGGGAACTGTTCAGTGAGCCACTTTCGTTTCAAGCGGCGCGATTATACAACTGTAGCCAAGTTCACACCTACTCTAGAACAGAAACCTACCTCTTGAACAGAAAGCACATATTCAGGCATATTTGAAAATGAAAGGACCATGTTCCCCTGTTTAATATTTCCCACCACTGATCATTTCCTTTTTCGAACTTAAATTCCATACTAGTGTCAACTTATGAAAAGTGATGTAATAATAATAAAAAAGTAATAATACTTTACGTATACAGTGCTTTTAATACAGGCATTCAAAGCACTTTTCAGATAATAAGAAACAAAATGTGACAATAATTAAAAAGTGATAGGATAAACTCATGAGAAGGCTAAAAGGTTTTAAAAGATAATCCGTTGTCAGTGAAACTAACCTAACATAGGCCAATAGCTGTGATTCTCCTTACAGAATAGTCTAGTGGTTTAGGTTCTAATTCAGTATAATCTCATTGGAGTTTGTTCTTAACTTTGCACATTTGTCATCCTGCTGAACTAAAAGTAGGCCTATAGCAAGTAGGCTAATAATCATAATCTTTAGATTAAATAGCAAGATTTGGAAATCCCCTCTCGAATGAGGGTAATAATTATGGAATGTTGATTGCATGATCTGTCATTAAGAGAACAGAGAAATGTACCACTTATTCCTGTTTTGTGAATTCTTTCTCAGTGGGGCGGAAAACATACTGCAAAGAAGAAGCGTGGATATTCGGTGAGTGTGCTCATTTGTGGTTCATACTATACCGATTAGACTACATACAGGTGATTAATAATGGTGTATATTATTCATAAACATGTCACTTTGTCTCTCAAGGGAACATCATTCATCCTCCTAAACTTTTGAGCAACAAAGATATTGGATGCCACCCATACCAAACTACCAAGTGAAAGTCGACCTCCCTACTTTTGAAATGTGACTTACGCCCCTACAGTATAAGCAAATACATTCCTCCATTGATCTTTCTGCTACCAATGGTAGATGAAGGAGATTTGCTAATAAAGAAAACAGATTTGATGTAAAGTTTACTTTTGGTTGTCAGTCTATGGAGGGCTGAGGGAGAGTTGTACCTTTTTCTCCTTGCTAAATTGTGTGGGTTTTTATGGCTTTTTTGTCTTATCAAGAGTGTACTATATATAACTGTAAGGCGTTCCAACTCTGTCTCAAGCAGAGTGATCACATCATTCTCTTACTGCCACTCAAAATTATGAACAATGTGAAGCCTTCTGTGAAATGATGGATACATGATGGATGTGTGTGTGTGTGTGTGTGTGTGTGTGTGTGTGTGTGTGTGTGTGTGTGTGTGTGTGTGTGTGTGTGTGTGCTTGATGGCTAGAGAGTGCAGACTGTTTGACAGACCTTGATAAGTCAATAGGGGAATGGAGTAACAGCTCACAGCCTGAGTTTTCTTTTCATGATAAACAGCCAAGACACAGGCAGTGCATAAAAACTCTTTATGTTGGGTACTTTACAACTATTTTTCAACTACCTAGAGCCTCCTCACCTCTTTTGTATTGTATTGTAATGAAGGCTTTAAAGTAATAGTATTTCATATGAAAGCTACCTGTTAGTGTTGGGCTCTGTGGTATCCTGTGTGTTGTGTCATATACAAGCTACTTGTTACTGTTTGGCTCTGTGGTATCCTGTGTGTAGTGTCATATAAAAGCTACCTGTTAGTGTTTGGCTCTGTAGTATCCTGTGTAATCTCATTTAAAACCCACCTGTTAGTGTTTGGCTCTGTGGTCGTGTCATATAAAACAATGTACAGGGGAATTGACACTCACTGAGATGTCATACTGTTTTCCAGTGGAGAAGAAACCTTTGGGCTGCTGAGGACATGCAAGTCTATCGGCACGGATATCCAGTAAGGCCATCGGTTCCTCCTTCATATAAGCAAATATAACCTAATCAGTTCATTAGAACACATAGGGTTCCAAGGATTTGAGATTGACACTCCTGGTTGAAAGCAGTTCTTGTTTTATATGAAATTTGAAATGTTCTTTATACGAAATGTGCTACAGATATAGGGCTTTGTACATTCATATATATATTTTTTTTTGTAACAGAAAAAGTACGAGCCCAGTGATCAGAATTCACAATCAGTAAGTCTTCCCTATGTGCCACCCCCCGCCCCCACATGAGCAATGAAAAATCATTTAAAAGTATAACACATGAATAATGATGCTGGAAGTTTGCCTGGCTCATAGAAGTCCCCCCCCCACACTTGTCTCTTTAGGATATGGATTTGAAAATGGTTAATCTCCTGTTCTACCGCAATGTCATCCCCTCATCACCTGATGGTATGTCACAAATAAGTATATATTTTGGTTTATTTTGTGAATTCAAGTCAATTTTTTCTGGTAAACTGATTGTCTTTTGTTTGCCTGCTTTGACTTTTATAGATGTGTATATTGACCAATTTCACACACACTGGAAAGGAGACTATGAAAGACTGGAAAGAGTCCATTCGTACATTCAATGGTAAGACTGATGATCACTAAATCACATTTAGCACTATATACTTAAGCGAAACATTGTTTCAGTAAGTGCAGCACTGATGCTTTGGCCTAAGGTTTAAGGTTTGGGTTGGGGTTAGAGTTACACTTCAAGTGAAGCTACAGGGGCCAGATTAATTTTTATCGCATTAGTAGTTGACAAGTATAAAGTAGGGACCTAACATGGTGCTGTGATCATGTCCGATAGCATCTTGTTTTTAAGTGTGCTCTACTAAGTGTATGTTTCTCAGGTTGTTTCCACTGCAAGAAGCTGGAATGAACGACTGTGCTTTGGAGCTTACTAAGAAGGAGATCAAGGTAGACTAACAAAAAATGGCATGTAATGTATATACAACGGCATGTGTTGTAATTTAAGTACCTTAAGTAGTATAGTGTGGCACACAGCCTGCCCAAACTCTCATGTGGTTGATCTCTTCCTTCAGATTCAGATTTCTTTATTGTTACATCTGTGATACTACGTACACCAGAGTAAAAATCTTGGGCCAGGCCCCTCAACATCGCAGCATCAGAATACACACAGAATATCACACTTTGTAAACAAATAGAAATAGAATAGATAAATAAATAAAATATAAGGTAACAAAATTCCTTGTTCCTGCAGGCATTTTGTGAAGATGAGGAAGCAAAGCAGAGACTGGTGACATCCTATGAACTGATGCTGGACTTCTATGGCATAGAGCTCATTGACAAGGTCACAGGAGAGGTCAAACGCTCAGAAAAATGGATGGCGCGATTCAAAAACCTCAACCGGTCAGTTTAAATTGTAATCACATGTTTAACTGACAATTCCAGTGGCTCAGATTTGTAATCCAAATGTCACAGTAGAATGAAAATGGGAACACTCCCAGCCCTTGTCTAGCCCAGATGTAAAGTAGTAAGTGACTGGAGACTTATAACTATGAAACTATTAAATTAACTGGTGGGCATGTGGAGGGAAGTTTCCAAGACTTAGTTTGAACCTCAATCAACAGCTTCAAATAATTGAGTCCAGATCAAATAAACATTGTTTTATTAAACGAAATACATGACACGGAACCAACATCTGGCGAATACACTATGCGCTATGGAGACCCAGACATTTTTCAGGCGGTGCAATCTCCTTTTGTAATACCCCAAATTACAGCCTTGCCCTTCTTTTCATGCCCATCCAAACACACACTCTCTACTTTGGCAGTTTCTCACTCTAGCCCCCCTTTGTTCTTCTCATCTCTCTGGCCCAGATAGTCTCAATAATCTATGGCTTTGCTCATATCCCCTCTAAGGTCAAGATAACTTGAAATGTTCACTTTTCATGCATTCCATTTGGGTAAGGCTTCTTTTTGCAAAGCACAGCAAATGTATCAATAGTTTCACATAGGCAAAGTCATTGGCACATCTGACCGTCTGTCTGACATTTTGCAACGGCAAGAAGAGGTCCTATGTCTTGTTAATCAAACAGATTCTCAACAAAAACCTTTACATATCAAATTATATTCTTATACAAAACTAAACTTCCACACAATTTATATTTTTATAAAAACCTCCACAGGCAGAGATGGAAGTAAATGGTTGATCTGAGCAAACTGATAGCACACAATTGCTCCAGCCCTTTAGTTCCCCAAAACTGGGCCTCTGGGAAAAACAGTCCCAAGTAATCACCAGAAGCATTCTGTAACTAAATACTTTTTTTGGGTTTTAGAAACACGCACAACAACTTGCGAATCACCCGGATCCTGAAGTGCTTAGGGGAGCTGGGGTTCCAGCACTACCAGGCCCCCTTGGTGCACTTTTTCTTGACGGAGACTCTGATGCTGAACAACCTGGGGCACGTGAAACAGAGTGTGCTAGACTATTTCCTGTTTACCGTCCGTGACAAGAAGAAACGCAGAGAGCTGATCAAGTATGCTTTCCGGCACTACAATCCCAAGGATGTGTTTTTGTGGTGTCCTAGAAAGATACAGGTCACACTGCTAGAGGAAGCGGAGAAAAAGCTGGATGACCCAGCCCCAGAGGAAATTGGATTAATAGATGAGCACAATGGTTCAACGTCTGTCGGTCCAGCACTGAAAGAATTAGTCACACCTGAATCTTCCCAAGACGAAGGTACCGAGGCAATGATTGAGAGCAGCAGGGTGCCTTCAGAGTCACAACCCAATGGCCAAGGCGTTGAGAAGAATGGGACAACAGATGACACACCAACATTAGAGCAGGAATCCACACTGGAGAAGCAAAATGAGGAGGAAAAGGAACAAATGGCAGGGGAGCCCAGCAACAGCCTGGCAGGGGTGATACCACACCCCCCAGAAAGAGCAATGGTGGGTCTCTCAGTTAGTAGTAATCCGGCTCAGTGTGACGAGGGTGTGACAGATACAAGGGATCCTTGGCTATCTAAGAGTTCAGAGAGTCAAATAGCTGCTGGAGGACTGGAAGAGAGTCACAGCTACACAGGAAAAGATGCAGAATGTCACAAATTCAAAGGTGAAGTTGCACAGAGTCACAGTCTCACATGTAAAGGAGCAGAGAATCATGGATTTGCATGTGCTGAAAGCAATAATATACCTAAAGGTGGTGTGAATGACAGTCCCAGACCTCAGGCTGAAGGAGTCGTGTGTCACAAACCGGAGGGTGGAACAGTCAACAGTAGCGAACTTGAAGGAGGAGCAGAAAAGAGTCACAGCCTGGAAGGAGCTGCAGACATCCACAAACCTAAAAGTGAAACAACTGACAGTGACAGAGCTGAAGGTCAAATGAGTAAGACTCACAGACCTGAACCTGAAGGTGAAGAGAGTCACAGAGCTGAAGGTGGAGCAGACAAGAGTCACAGACCTAAAAGGGAAGCTACTAACAGTGGACCTGAGAATGGAGCAGATGTGAATCAAAGTCCTGAAGATGAAGTGAAAGACAAAGCTGTCCACTGTGATAGTGGACATAGGCAGCAGCTGTTGTCCAATCAATGTGAGGTTGTTACTGGTGGGCTGATGGAGGAAGCAGCAGACATGAGAGACCAAAGCAAGAGCGAAAATTCAGATGATGTGATGCCCAGTGAGGAAGCCATGATATAGGATAAACCCAGAACCCAGACAAAGACTGTGGAGTCTAAACGGAGATCTCAGATTCACAGATGGAACAATGATGAGCCATGGACCATGGAGGAGCCTGTGATGAAGCACATACAACATAGGAACCTCTGCATAGCAAATACTCTGTTCGTGTTCAAGCCAAGAAAAAGCCTTATCTCCACAAACACCACAAGTCTTCCTGAAGCCCTGTCTTATCTTTAGCTTTTTGTCCTATCTTATCTATAGCTGATTTAGTCTATTCACTTTGTGGAGGAATAAAGCCATATGTACATATCAAGAACAGAAGCCATTGCTTTTCAGTGAGAGAGCCATGGCAGATTGATATTATGCAGGGGAAAACGACAACTTCAGGATGGAAATGTAGGTTATTATTTCAGACAAATCAAACGTTTGATTTCCAAGCAACTACATAAAGCCCACACTTGGGTTCCCTTGGGATTTGATTTAATCAGATGAGTTCTTCAGCAAAGGTCAGGAAATATCTATAATATAAAAATAGAAGTGAATTAATGATAGAATATGTGTCACTGCTTCTAGGACAAAGCTTTTAGCCGCTCTGTTTTTCAGATCAAGTGTAGTCATTTTTTGTTTGACAGAGTACATTGAAGTTAGATTTAATCTAGTCCCCAGTGCATGCTATGAGCAATAAGGTCATTACTGCCAAAGGTCTGATATCTCCATAGAAGAAAACGGGGCTGCTGGGCACTTTTCTAGTGTGTGGATGGGAACCAAATCTGGATTGTGCCAGTGTTTCCCGGGAACTGAGAGATTTCAGTCAGTAGGACATCTGTGTCTCATCCCACACCAGTGACCCCATCTGGCCAATCGTGCTGCCTGATCAAGTTACACATGGAGTGTCCTCCTCCCACTGGAATCTGCCTGTTTTGCTTTGTTATGTTGATTAATGAAGATTATGGAATTATTTAAAGCAGACTGTCTTTGTCTCAAAGTTACACATTAAGGATTAGACCAAATATTAAGTTGCTAATTAGTTACATGGATCAACATTTGATACTTGTTAATCAACAAGAAAAAAATTGTTTACTCCAGAATAAAACTTATGTGCAGTAAGCAAGCCAGGTCCAAAAATTGTATGAGCAATTATAGCATTATGGATGTGGCTTTTGCAATAAAAATGAGAAATTAAACTTCACACTGAAAAAGCGGTGAATATGTATTTAAGAAAATGTTACTGAATATTTTTCTTGTACACATTGGGAGGAACATTATCCTTCAAGATAACATTGTTTAGTGTTATCGTTTCTTTCCAAAAAACATCATAACATGATTTTTGGTAACTGAAAGTGAAGCATGTAAACAGGGCTGGCCTTTGGGCAAGGCAAGCTGGGCGACCGCCTAGGCCTGACTCGGAATTAACTACATGATACAAATGAATGTGCTGATACCATCCCTGCTAGCACAAAACATTATTTCAATGTTTACGTTGCAGTACTTACTACTGGTTGTTGTATTTTTTAATGAATGACAATGTTGTAGCAACATTATTTATGTTTCTTTCTTTTTTACCACAACCAAACTACAGCTACATTGTAAATAGATCCAGATCAGGCATACTTTTTCCCACAGAAAATGTTTTAAGGATGTTTTTGCGAACCAACAAAATAACCAAATGTTTCTTGTGTTAGTTATATGGAAAGTCATATAAGGTAAAAATGATAGATGCATTGGTAGGTGCTTTAGTCCATTCGTTTTGTTTATCACTACATGTAAAACCTGCATGTCTATTACTACACATAGATGGCGCGGGAAACACAATTGAATTGTTTGGTACAGCACGTGCATTTTGAGCTTGAAAGTATTTTTGTCCGTTTAGTGCAATCATATTTATAATTCATTATAACTGTAATAATCAGCAATATTCTCTTTATATCGCTATTCCAGATGGATTGAAAAACAATTCATTACGGTTACCACGAAGGCCTGTTTTTGGAATCCATCTGGAATAGAGATCTAATTTATAGTAGGGAGAGCAAAACAGACAAAAGTAAAACCATACTTCGCCCTGTTTGGCAATCCTGTATTATCCTCCCTACAGTGAATTAGATCTATTTTTCAGTTGGATCAAAAACAGACTTTCAAGGTATCAAACCTACCATACATTTAAATTTTAGCAGACGCTCTTATCCAGAGCGACTTACACAGTTTACATGTTTTTACATACAATCCATTTATACAGATGGATATTTTCTGAAGCAATTCAGGTTAAGTACCTTGCTCAAGGGTACAACAGCAGTGTTCCCACCTGGGAATCGAACCTGCAACCTCTGAGTTACAAGCCAAGTTCCTTAACCATTATGCTGCCTACCCACAATACATCTTCCTGTTTGGTACTATTGCAGCTCCTGTCCTAAAGAAACTATCATATTTTGGGCTTCTGTTGCATGCTGTTTAATGGCCAGTAGCAGAGCTACACAAGGAAGCGATCAGCATTCAATGTTTTTGACTGGAAAAATGTCTGCTCGGCACAGTGAACAAAAGCTATCAAAAAGGCCACATATATTGCATGCAGAAGTGGATCAGGTTAGAGATGGTGGTCAACGGATGCCATCATTGATGCCACAAGTGAGCATGAAAGATGGCATCAAATCTTTCCGCCCCTTGTTGCAAAACAGTTTCTCTCTGATCATAATATGGCTTTTCAGCAAGCTACAGAGAAACTTTTCAAAACACATAACAGTAATATTCTGGGACCTGTTTGTTATTAAACACCCAAAATCGAAGTTGTTTTCATTGAGGTTTCAGAGACCGGCAACGATGCACTCTCATGGAGCAAGGCCTCCTCCCTGGCCAAGCAACTGTGACAGTTCCATTTCATTTGGCATGCAATACATCATGTCAATGCAGTGAGTAAGCTGTTGCAGTCAGAAACATCAGATCTGAACACTGTATAGAAATCCATAATATAATGACATCACGCAGCCTGCAGTGGGTGTCGGAAACAGCTGTAAACATTTTATTGACACGAGGGCCCTCAGCTATGGGGTGATTATTTTAATGGCACTTGAGGTTAAACAGTTTAGGAGGCCTTGCTAGATATCAAGAAGTACACACAGCCCACTGTAATGGCCCTTACAGATCTTGATAAACCTCAGACATCTTCCCACACAGAGGCAGCTAAAGTCTGACTCCTGTCACACTCCTGCTGTAGGCAAAAACAGGGCCATTATACTCTGGTATAGGTGTCAGACCAAGTACAGATTATGTGTCATTTATGCAGACAAAAACAAACCAATTAATAACCACTTCTCTCATGCAACAGCACTAAAAAAGCACTAGAGCCTCAAACACTAGCTCCTTAAAGACTAATCAGGCAAGATTCCACAGTGCATTCCAGGTTTAAATTGATTATATTTGGTAATTTATCTCTACAAACCTGCAGTTAGAGCCTGACTGGGTGACAATCTAAACTATTAAACTGCAACTATACTGTATAGAGTGTTGCGTAATCAGTGAAAGTACTCATACTGCATGCCCTCTTCACTTTCAACACTAGTTTTTTCTGTCATTATTTGGTGGAGTTAATCTCATTATACAGGGGAAGACAAATAATATTTAAGAAGGGCTTTATCCATGCCTGTGTGTGGGAGCGTGTGTGTACATGCATGTGTGTGTCTTTGTAAATATAATATTCATGTGTTTTCTTTAGCTTGTCCAGTCAGGAAAGCGGAGTGAATTGGGGCTGAGGGTTGGGGTGGGACCCCAAGAAGACATGGGGTCCAGGGGACTCCAGGAGAGCCAGGACTTATGGGTTTCTGGGGTGAAAGTGGTCTGCCTGGCATCGATGGCAAGACTGGCATTCCTAAAATATTCTGCCCACAGATCAGATGGCTGCCCACTTGAGGAGGCCCCTGGCCCTTGATTCAGTGGGGTAGTGAGGCCTCACTGGGTCGCTGGGACCAGTCGGCTCCATACATGCATGTGTGTCTTGCTTTGAAAACAGTGTCAAGAGTAAACTGAAACCTCTGGGATCCGTGAAGAACGTATTTGATGCAGTGATAGGCGTTCAGATAAAGGCTAGATGGTCAGTTAAATCTTTGTTTTAAAATACAAAAGAAATTTCAAAGAAAAAAATATAATAATAAAATAAAAAATATATACAGTGCCCCTTTAAATTCTATGCCCCATAAAGTTTTTTATTTTTAATGTTCAGAAATTTTTAGATTTTCACTTGGAAGTTGTAGGGTAAAATGTGGAAATAAAGGTGGAAAAAGACAGATTTAATGTTTTAATTTCAGGCTGTAAGGCAACAAAAGGTGAAATATTGTATATAATATATATACAGTACATATATATATATTAGGAGTGTAATGGTACACAAAAATCATGGTATGTTTTCGGGCGGGGGGGTTAGAGATGCAAAACATAAAATAGCTTTTCATTTATTATGAATTTTGTAAACAGTGGCTAATTGGCCATAATTTACTGAACAAAGTACTGAAACGCGGACGAGAGGGAACTTTGTAGCGGGGCTCAATCACTTTCAACATATGTTTAACACCCGTGTTCTCGACAATGGAGTATTTGTCGCAAATCCGCTGCTATAAAAACACCTATGGCATTTGTTATTGCTTTGGCCCAGTCTGAATTATTAGCGAGAGGCTGCTTAAATGCAATGGGGAACTGGGTTTGCACTCCACAGTTTTTTCCTTGTACCAGTGATATTCACATTCAGGTGATGTCGTCTCAAATGAGTAATCAAGTTTGATGTAGGCTACTGCCAGTGACATACCCGATCTCAGTTTAACAATGCCGGCATGCTACTTTCGTCCAATCCACCTGTCTTCGTCCATTGCTACTGTAGTTCACTGTGAAACCGTAATGTTCAATCGCCATACTGACTACGAACCTGGGCTGTGTTAAAATAATCTCTCTAGTTCAGTGGTGTGCCATAGACCATAGATATAAAAACTTTTTATATCTATACCATAGACGTACGTGGGCTGGCCCTTTGCACAAGTTATATCTGGGGGTTTGAATTAAGTTCACAAAAAAAAGTTCTTCATGTGCATTTGTGGTTAAAGCAAGATTTCATTCGTTCGGTTCACAGCGCGTACCGAACCGAAAGTCCTGTACCAAACGGTTTGGTACAAAACCGTGTGCTGTTACACCCCTAATATATATATATAAATATAGTCAACTCCATAATTATTAAATTATTCACACCCTTAATAAAGAAGATTGTATAAAAAAGGCTGTATACAATAAACAATAGATAATGAGCTATATTGTATACTCAGAAAGATATGTCACAATTATTCACACCCCTGTCGGGGAGGTGCATTTTAGTCATTCTGTGCAGGCAGACAGAGTGGGGCCATCTTTGACGGCTTATGGCTCTATGAGTGAAGCCAGGGCAGTTGGGAATGTAGCGGTGGTGAACCAGAGCCACACACCACAACTTCAGGTTTATACCTGCAGTATGAGCTGGAAATTATGGATCATGGAGAAAATAATTATGGCCCGCCCGATTAAAGTGGAGGTTAACATGGTATGATTGGCCTCGTCATTTGGTAGCAATGCTCTTGACCATATTATGCCTCTCCAAATATCAGCTCAACCAGCATCTCGGTATAAACGAAGCTGACTTCACCAGGCCCTAGTGATGTTTGATATCGCCACGATTCTCAACAGGAGAGGAGCATATCAATGGCAACCTTGAAAAGATATCTTGTGGTAGTAAGTGACCCAAAACAAAAATATAAAAAGGGAGTCTGAACCTGGCTTGGGCTGGGCTTTCCCCCAAATCGTAAATCATGGGATAAGAAGGGAGTGAGCCAAACCCCCCCTCCTCAACACTTAAAAGTCTAACCTGTTGGTGACACGATGTTTAGATTTTGGTGGGAATTCGACAAGTTTCTCTTGGAAGACCAGGGGCCTCATTTATAAAACATGCTTACGCACAGATTTGATCTTAGAACGTGCGTACGCTCAAATCCACGCCAAAGTTCAGATTTATAAAAACGGTCTTTGACGTGGAAAAGTACTTAGCTCTACGTCAGGTTCCAACTTGGCGTACGCACCTTTCCTTGTGGCAATGTTGGAGTACTGCAGGTATTCATGGTCTCATCTCTTCTCTATTCTGACCCCTCGCTGGTGGAACTACCTTCCGCAATCGGTCAGGACCACGGAATCAATGTTATGTAAAATGTATTCCGAAATCTAAGCGCCAACATGTTGTCTGCTGCCTAATTGTTTCCTCATTAATTATTATTATTATTATTATTATTAGTAGTAGTAGTAGTATTACCAGATTGAACACATTGCTTAGGCTATACATAATGGTTTGCACAATAAAGTTATTAATAAATTAAAACAACATAAGCTAGGCTACTTGTGGAAAACAAAACAAAAACACACATTGGTTTTCCAAAACTACCCATATTAGCATAATTGACACATCCTTGAAGGAAATGTATTTAATATACATATTATGGTTCCACACGTGTAAAACATTTCAGTCAATCTATAGGCTATAAAATGTCCAATAATGCAGTGATTTGCAAGAGGAAGAATGGTAGCATTGTCACTTCTCGAAGATATTGCCAACCGTAATACCAATTATGTTCAGTATTCAGAGTGCTGAACTTTAAACGAGGGCGTTTGACTGTTAAGGCGACTGGATTCAGAGAATAGACCATTTTTATTCTAACTTCACTGTTCCGACACCCCGAATAATTATTTGACATAAAATCCAACAAATAAAATCTACCTTAATATGTTGTCTTCTAGTGTTTTATGAGATCGGAGAATATTTTCCCATTCCTCAATACAGAATCTTAAAACGCACTGATGGTGTGCATGGCCAAAAAGCTCAATTTTGGTCTCATCAATTTTGGACAATCTATACCCATTATGTAAAGGGGCTTTGACAATTAAATACAATTATCATTTTTGTGTGTGTGACCCGTACGTACAGGAAAAAAAGCTTTAGCATAATTTTGTATGAAAATGTAAATAAAGCAAATTTTCTGAAACAAATAGATCATTATTTTCTAAATATTGTGGTAATAAACTGAAGACACATCAACTTTTCAACAAAACAGTACAACTTTACTGAAAATAACAGATGGCAAGGAATAAAATAGACACCGAGAGATACAAAGACACCGATTAATTATTTTTTGCAAATACATTTACATAGGAGTAATTTTTTTAATTTGTATTTATATGACCAGTTTCAATTTTGATTGAACAACCCATGACAACAATAACTTTCCCCCACCAAAATTACCACAAATAAATTAAATAAATAAATAAATAAATAAATAAATAAATAAATAAATGAACAAATAATACATGAACAATAACAAAATCCTGAGGTTGACTGCTCTTCAATTCAACATTCCCAACATGGAGATAACTTTTTCACTACTTATGACAGCTGTCTCTTCAATTCCAGCTTACCATATTATACAGCTTTCTGAGCTTTTCTTGGAGCGATTCATGAATGATCAGCAGGTACGAAGCATGGTGGGTTCACAGTCTCTCTCTGACTGGAGAACCGGTCATCCACTTCGGTGAGCTTGATGCGCTTCCCTGTCTTGCCACAGAAAGTATTCATAAACTCCTGAAATGAAGGATGTCAGGCATGAACCATCAGGAGCAAGGCGTTCAATTGAACCTCTACGGTGCTTCACACATTCTTCATATTCATACACATATGAAAGATATAAACCAAAACATTCCTTACATATACATGAATATATGGCACGCCACCCTTGAAGTGTGTATATTAAATATATATTCATGAATATACACAGGCATGGTGAGTTTTTATATCTTTTATATCATGGCTACAACTAAAAAAGCAAGCAAAATATTGAATAAAACAGTATTCTAACAAGGACAAATCTAAATTCATAATTTAAGTTAAGTTAACTCACATCCACCACATAAAGATAACTAGCTAGATAGCTGGCAATTTACTTGGTGCTTGACAGATTCTACCTAGTTTTCTTAGCTATTAGAGGGCAAGGGTGACAACTACTGCAAAGGCTCATTTTTGACTGATACCCAGTCAGAGTCCTTCGCCTGTTTCATGCATAAGAGACCATGTGGACTCTTCTGGAGCCTATAACCATGATGCTACCGCTTATGTCTTGCATCTGCTCTGTGAAGCTCAAAATGAAGGAAGGAGCAAGTTCCTGGAAGTATTTAGCTTGTCTCATTGACTCATTTACATAACTGATCTTGATACATTTCAGCTAGCTAGCTGGTTAAGGACAGCGATAAAATGTCTGTTTTATATTATTATTATTATTAGACATGCAGATATTATTTTTGACATTCAGAGTTGACAACAAAGTTGTCACAAGCAAGTGGGTATCAAACTAAACAGCTACTTCCAGATCCCCAGAATAAATCAAAGTAAACGTTTAATAAATCCCTCATGTTTGGATTTCTTTTGATCCTCAGTTAATAATAATGTTGTTTATGAAAAATAGATCTTAATAATGTTACATTTTAAAAAGTTTTCGCAAAGTGATTTAGAAGTGTTATGAATAGGGCCACCATTCTGTGACATTTCCGGCTCGACTTATTTTCTGGTCTGTACTTCAGTCAATCGCCAACAAGAAGTCGATAGTACCCCTTTTTCAAGTCACACAGATAACGCCAAACAATTATCAAGTTGCACCACCCCAATCATCCACATTGATAAATTAATATGCTGGGGAAGTCGAGTTGGCACTTCCTTTTCAACAGCCCTAGTAACAGGAATTTCTGGGACAAAACTGGACCGGAAGCCATCAATTTCCAATGAGACGCAAACTTTGAAATGTTGAAAGAATATCTGGGGGTTATTCTTTGAATTATTTGCTGTAAAGCAAAAAACTCACAATTTTGAGACTGTCCCCAAAGATCTCCTTTATGTATTTGAGAAAGGCAGTGGTCCACTGCAGAGTGGAGGCCGTGTCCGTATCTCGTTGGCAGAATGGCACCAGCTTGTTCAACTCGTCACAGCAGATACGAATCCTCTGCCTGTGAAACAGTAAGAGCAAGGATCAAGTTCTGCCTTATTGATGAGGACATTGCAGGTTTACACCAAGGCCACCCGAGACTGACTGTGAAGGCCTGCTTTCATTTCACTTCTTATATTTTTTATTAATCTGAAGTCATGTTTTGAGTGACAAACTTTTTGGATTATGCAGTCTATATTTGTTTGCTTAAATTAAGGCCCAGGTTCTATCTAGCCTGAATGTGCTTTGTCACTGCTTACCCTTGTAATATGAAATATAATGCTGAGAGCTGTGTCATTTACTGGAGAGGGCTGCCAGAATTCACAAAGCCAGAGATCATTTTCAGTTCTGACCTATGACCTTATACCATTGGGCTGCACAGCCTTGGCCCCTTTAGACGATCACAGAAATGGGGTGTGCGAAATGTGAGAGAGAGAAAGAGTGTGTGTGTGTGTGTGTGTGTGTGTGTGTGTGCGTGTGTGTGTGTGTGTGAGAGAGAAAGACAGAGAGTGAGTCTGTGTGTGAGACTGCGTGTATGCATGTGTGAGAGACTATGTGCAGACATGAGAGAAGACACAGACGCAGTTATGTGTCTGCAGCTGTGTGTTAGAGTGTGCATGTGAGCGAGCATGTGTGTGTGTGTGTGGGGGGGGGTATTTGTGAGACACTTTGCAGGGGAAGTTACCTGCGATCTCGCTTTATGGCGTTGTGTCTCTCCCTCCTCTGTTCGGTCTTAATCGAGATTTTGGGTTCAACAGCCTGTTCGTTCTCATAACACAGAGCTGACTTTGCTGGCCCCGCATCATGCTGGTAGCTGAAGCTGAAGTTCCGGGGAATTATCAGATCCTGATCCTTGGCAGCTTCCAGCATGTGAGAGATGGATCCAATACCCTGACAACAGATCCATTTATAGATACAAGATACGTAGTGCATCTCTGATTTAGCTACTTTTCTTGTCATTGTCTCTAAGTTCCTAACGTTACCTGCGATTGTGAAAGTCCGACCATTGAGTTGCGCATGTTACTGCCGTACAACGCCGGGTAAGGGAACTCCACCGGCCGCGACACTGTCGATTTAGCTCCGCCCAGTTTCAGACATCTGCTCGATTGCGACTGTATCGCAGCTGCGAGTATCTCCGCGGGATGATGGAGTTTGGACAAAACGCTGAAATAACAAAACATACATGATAGTACGGCTGCAACGCAATATTACAGACGAACAGAAACCTAACGATAATTATTCCAATTTGAATTTGATTGTTGGTTTCACTTGTTGAGATAGATTTACGGTAAATGTTGTCCATATGTACACCCATGTAATTCATGACAGCTAGCTACATCCAAATAAATATAGCTAAATTAGCTAGCTAGCTAGCTCGTTTGAACGAGTAACATCTTCGTAAATCTTAGCTAGTTACATAGATGGCTAGTTAGTATAGCTAGGCACCTGTTTAGAGGTGTCGGTTGGTCATGACGAGACTCCTGTTGTCTGGGGCTGCAGGTAAAGCGACTCTCCAGATGCACGGGAGGATTAGGTCTCATCTCCGCGGCTCTGGCCAAGACTGGTTCGGGTGATTCTCCATACGTAGTCGGGGTCCGGTCCGGCAAGTGATCGGGGTCGCACATCAGAATCCCTTTAATCTCTTGGAAATTACTTTGCTGGTCTGAACTAGTGGATAGGTACTGCGATTCTGGGGGCGGAGTATTGGACTGACCCACAGTGGGGCTGGGAGTTTTGGCAGGGTCGGCACTTGTATACACTGTGTGAATGGCCGGCGGACTGCTCGCGGCGTCTCCCGGTACATTCTCCTCCGACTGTGCCTCCATTTGCGAATAGATGGTGGGCTGGAGATGCATGTACTCCATGTCTGTCATCTCCACCAGGCTGAGGACCATCCCCTTATCACTCGGCACGGTGCACTCGGCAACTTCAACCGGGATTGCATAATACAACTGTGGAGATGACGACCCTGACTCGATTTCACATGTCACTGACATGGCTAGCGAACGAGGCTAGCTTTCTTAACGATAGCCGATTTAAAACGAGTAAAATTAGATTGGCAAGCTACACTTTCAATAGCCAGGTAACCAACGAATGTATAAAAATCGATATGTTACAGAATATAAACAGCACACGTAACTTTGGTCAAATTAATGTAACGGTCTAATTACCTTGCTATGTAATTTATTATTATGTTAGGTCGCTATCAAGTTTGACCCTCTCACTGTTTCTGTCAAGAGTCTTCAGGGTTTCGCGCTCTTGGGGAAAAAAGCCTCGCGCTTATGCAACTGTCAATGAAACGGCGTATTATGTTAGTAATTGGTTATAAAGATTTTGAGTCTACCACTTACCAAAAGCTAATACCGTTACGAAACTTATTTAGTCAACTGATTTGAATCGTAGCTAACGTTAATTTACCTCGGAGTCTTCAAATTATATTGAAAAAATTACAAACTGAGTAGAAGTCAGACGTCTCTTACAAAAAAACTTAGGCTACATATGTGCGCTTCGAACTGTCAATACGCCTGATTAGCAAAAAAATGTCTTCACACAAAACTCACCAACTGTCATCGGGTTGACAGCCTACTGACGTCATCATATTGATGCAAAAGGGGAGGGGGCAGCGATGGTAAGGAACAAATAAACACCTACCCGCTCAAACCTTAAATGGCCCATTTTACATGATGGCCCAATTTAGCTGATATCACCCTACTGCAGGGGTCGGCAACCCATAGCACTCAAAGAGCCATTTGGACCCGGTTTCCACGGAAAAGAAAACACTGGGAGCCGCACCATTTTCTGTCGACGGGGGGTGCAAATGAATCGGTCGCAGCGACAATAAAATAATAACAAAAGTTATAAATAACAGAATTGCAAAGGTACTACCAGAGATAATTCACCCAGACAAAGCTGGATTCATTCAAAATAGAAACCTGCGTAGCAATACAAAACATGTTTAGCGACCATCCAATATGCGAAGAAATATAGTATCGATCTAGCACTCACGTCGGTAGACGCCGAAAAGGCATTCGACCGGGTCGAGTGGCCATATCTACTTAAAGGTTTACAAGCGTTTAATTTCCCCCCAGAATGTATTAACGTTATAAAAATACTTTATAAAAGCCCAACGCTCAAATTATTTCAAATGGCGTGTTATCTAAACCATTTTACCTAACAAGAGGAACTAGACAAGATTGCCCACTATCACCTTCTTTGTTTGCAGTCGCAATAGAACCACTGGCTCAAAAAATAAGGCAAAATAAAGAAATATCAGGCATGATGATTGGAAATTACCATCATAAACTAAGCCTATTTGTGTTATATTACCAACATTAAAACATCAATTCCGGAGCTATTATTAATTATACAACAGCATTCCGAAATATCGGGTTATAAAATACATATTGAAAAAACTACTAGAATGCAAAACATACCAGTCGAGTTAGAAAAATTTAAGTGGATAACTAAAGGCATTAAATATTTAGGATGCTTTGGTAGCCCAGAAAAATCACAACTGTAGCCTATAAAGACAATTATTTACCTCTAATGAACTAAAACAAGTCTAAATAAATTGATAGATTTACCAATAAGTATAATAGGGAGAATTAACTTATTCCGAATGATATGGTTGCCTATATACATTTTCAACAATCCCCATAACAATACCACAAGCCTTTTTTAAAAGAGTGTATTCATTGATTACATCATTTATGTGGACCAATAAAATGCCTAGGATTAAAAGAGAACTCCTTCACTTCTGGGGGGGGCTGAATTTACCAAAACTAGAATTATATCATATATCCGCCTAAAGCTATTATTTATACCATATAATGAAAAAAAACTAAGAAGAATTGTGGATTCACATAGAAAATCAGATGACCCAACTGCGAAACTTATTTAATTGCATATTTTCAAAACATAAATTAAAGAATTAAAACGTTTTAACAAACAGCACCCTACAAGCTTGGGTTAAGATGAAAAAGGTGGTGCAAGAACCCATAACAATTCCCAAAACTACAAAATTATGGAATAATCATTGGTTAACTATTCAACATAAACCAATAGCATGGGAAAAATGGAGGACGAATAAAATAAACTACAGAACAGATATATTAAAAGAAAATAAATTAATGACCTTCCCCAAAATCAAAGAGGTTTACTTATTTAACTGACGCTGAAACATGGAAATATCTACAACTTAAAAGTTGGATACTTAAAGATAATGATTTGGAATATCTAAGCAGCAGTAGTGAAATAGAAGTGCTTTTTGACTCAGATGGAAGAAAACTCATAGGGAAACAATATACTGACTAAAATATACAGTAAATGGAATCAATACTTAAAAGTGTTTAAATATCACTAATGAGAATACAATAAATGAAAATATAAGATTAATCTAATATAAACTAATGATGAGAATGTATTACACAAGAGATCGGATTAAAAATGTTGATTCAAAGGTATCATGTATCTGTGTGAAGAGAGCGATTCACTTATACACTCCTTTTGGGAATGCGAAGTAGTCCAACAACTTAGGAGGCAGGTTGAGAAATGGCTATCTGAAACAATTAACATTTCCATTACTTTTACACCTAGCATATGTATATTCCAGAATACAGAGAACCTAAGACATCCACATGGCTGGGCCATACTATTGTCATCATTGATTATAAAGAAACTAATCTTAAAGACATGGAAATCAAATCAAATTTCAAATCAAATTTATTTGTATAGCGCTTTTCACAATAGAATTGTCACAAAACGCTTAACAGAGGGGGAACCCAGGCCTAGACCCCCCCCAAAAGCAAGCATAAAGGCAACAGTGGCAAGGAAAAACTCCCTTGGTTGGGAGAAACCTTGGGAGGAACCAGACTAAAAGGGGGGGAGCCCATCGTCTTCTGGCCGGCACAGGGTATGTCCAAAAAAGACCATGTCATGGTCAGTCCAAGGTGGCTCAGGGCTGAAAGACTTTGCCCCTCCTGAGTTAGGTAGTCAGTTAGGAAAGACCCAACATCGCCAACGATGGAACAGTGGAGGATCTCAATGGCATTTTACTTAAATATGGAAAAATCGCTGGCAGAGGACAAAAAATAAATGTAATCAATTTGATAGTGTGTGGAATAAAATAATCAACAAACTATAGAGTGCATACGGACAGGTGCAGGCGTGCTGGGTGCGGGAGTGACTTACGAGTGTTGGCTGAATGGGAGTTTGAGTGTATTTTGACTATGTCCTTAAATGTTCCATGTTTGTCTTTTTAATTATTATTATTTATTTATTTGACTTTGGTGATGTGCGCAGTTGGCAAGTATGATGGAATATATTGTATGTTTTGTGTTAAATGTGAAAAAAAATCTATAAAATAAGATAATTCTAAAAAAAAAAAGAATCTTAAAACGCACTGCTGGTGTGCATGGCCAAAAAGCTCAGTTTTGGTCTCATCTCATCCGTTTTGGACAATCTATACCCATTATGTAAAGGTGCTTTGACAATGAAATACAATTATAATTTTTCTGTGTGTGACCCATATGTACAGGAAAAAAAGCTTTAGCATAATTAGGGAAGAAAATGTCAATAAAACAAACTTTCTGAAACAAATACATCATTATTTTCTAAATATTGTGGTAATAAACTGTCATAAAAGTCTGTAATAACTGTAATAAAGTCAAACATCAACTTTTCAACAAAAATGTAAAACTTTATTGAAAATAACAGATGGCAAGGAATAAAACTTCACAGAACTGTTAAGAACTCAAGTCAGTTAATATCTCCTACTGAAATGCTGTTCATGTAAATACAGCTATCTCAAGTAATAAATAAAAAACACAACATACAACAACAACAATATACAACTGTTACCTATATCCAAGGCTTTATTTAACCATAAATAAACTGCAATTGTGAAACATGTAGTGCCACATAGGGCAAATAACAAATCTGGTCTGCATTATTTTAAATGCACATAACAGGTATAATTATACAAGGTACTCCAAATTAACCTGGTTGCCGTATATTACACCCACTTTATACCACTTTGAAAACCTTTTTGGTATATACATTGCTACGCATTAGAAACAAAATATCACACCGTGCTTGATATTACCACCTGTGTCTATGCAGCAATGGGCATATTCACACGGCCTGGATGTATCATACTATTCTAATGTAAAGAGAATAAATCATTTGCTTTTAATGATATGGAGATACAAAGATACAGATTAATACTTTTTTGCAAAAACATTTTTCTGCAACAAATGTAAGAGTAAATCATCTTAGGAGTATTTTTTTAATTTATGTGACCAGTTTCAATTTTGATTGAACAACCCATGACAGCAATAACTTTGCCCCAACAAAATTAGCACAAATTAATAAATGAACAAATAATACATGAACAATAACAAAATCCTGAGGTTGACTGCTGTTCAATTCAACATCCCCAACATGGAGATAACTTTTTCACTACTTATGACAGCTGTCTACGGAATATACAAACCATGGCCATATTCTAGACAATATCTCTTCAATTCCAGCTTACCATATTATAAAGCTTTCTGAGCTTTTCTTGGAGCGATTCATGAATGATCAGCAGGTACGATGCATGGTGGGTTCACAGTCTCTCTCTGACTGGAGAACTGGCCACCCACTTCGGTGAGCTTGATGCGCTTCCCTGTCTTTCCACAGAAAGTATTCTTAAACTCCTGAAATGAAGGATGTCAGGAATGAACCATCAGAAGCAAGGGCGTTCAATTGAACCTCTACGGTGCTTTGTCCTTGACTTCACACATTCTTCATATTCATAAACACAAACACATGAAAGATATAATCCAAAACATTCCTTACATATACATGAATATATGGCAAGTGTGTATATTAAATATATATTCATGAATATACACAGGCATGGTGAGTTTTTATATCTTTTATATCATGGCTACAACTAAAAAAGCAAGCAAAATATTTAATAAAACAGTATTCTAACAAGGACAAATCTAAATTCATAATTTAATTTAAGTTAACTCACATCCACCACATAAAGATAACTAGCTAGATAGCTGGCAATTTACATAACTGATCTTGATACATTTCAGATAGCTAGCTGGTTAAATACACACTGTAAAAATGAAAACGTGCAATTGCTGGCCTTAATCTGATTGTTGAGTAAGCTGAACAAAACATATTAAGTAGCCATGTCAACTATATCAAATTTTTTGCTCCAACTGACTGTATTGAGTTTTTTTGTGAAAAGTTGGGCTCATTTCAACATTACTGTTGGCAAAATGCACTTATTTCAGTCAGACTCCAATTGGGGCCTGGCCAACTACTTTGCCCATGCTCATTTCAACGCCTTGGTTACAACGGGGCTTCCAGACAGAATTTGCAGGGGTTTTCATCCACCATCTTGCTTTTCCCCACTTGCCATCCCGCCTTGTTTGAAAATATATTGAACTAAACCTAAGGTGAGTATTTACTATTTATTAATAGAAATAGTTTTAGAGAGGCTGTTTTTGCTCTAGATTTTATTCACAAGTATGCTTAATGAGACATTTGCTAACATTAGGTAGTGAATGAATGAATGAAAGTGTGCGTTAGGCTAAGTAACTGAGAGCTCACGGAGAGCGCCAAGCACATTTTTGAACCACGTTCTGCTCTAACGTTATCTGAGCACTGGGCAGCTTCCATGGAGCCCTCGCAACCAAAATAAATGCTAGGCTTGACTTCAATAGCAACCAGCTAGCTATGAATGCTAAGTTACTGTTCTGCTTGCAGTGCAACATATCAACTGACCAGTTGTCAAAATGAAATGTCAACAAACGGGTTATGCTAGCCAGCTAGTGTTCCCAAATAAATGTTAAGCTTGTTCGATACGTTATTTCACTGCTACATGGTCAGCCATCGTGTACGACAGGACGGGGCAAGGTATCCTTGTAACAATGGACATGAAGATGGAAATTCTGGACAAGATCGCTCAGGCAATGTTTGTCCTGAAAGCCTACCCTGAGCCACATGAAATTGAAGCTGTTGCTTCTGAACTTGTTCGTACACATCCATGCCATAAGGAGCCAGGCACCGGCACAGGATATCATGGCTGGACAATAAGCATCAAGTTCAAGCTTGGCAACTACAGGTCAAAGCTGCGTCGTGCAGGCTGCAATGAGGTCAGTGTAAACAGGAAAAGACGGGAGAAAGATGGTGACAAGGGTAAGGTTCCCTTAAAAAAACCAAAGCGAGGAGAGGTCAATTATGTCCCCAATCATCCAGAATACCATGATGATGATACATTAGAAGACGAAAGATGTGCCATGGTGGATGAAATGAAAAAGAGAAGTAAAGACCTGACACTTATCAGACAGAAGATGGACCTCACATTCTCCCTTAGGAGAAAGGAGATTGTGGATGTGCAGCCCATGGTGTCGGAGATCCAGGAGAGATGGCCTGCTCTGTTTTCTGAAGAACAGGTAAGACAATTATTTCAGTTTTCAGATTTCATCATAAACATTTTATCAGATTTTAGTTGTTTATTTTTCTCATTAGTCAAGTTCTTCTACACACTGAAAAGTACTGTAAGATCTTGCAGACCTGCCCTGTTTGATCTCTTGAACATTGACAGACCATTGACTATGAAAGTCTATTGTGCTTTGGGCCACATGGTTAACTTTTTATTTCATGGATATTTTATTAAATTGGATAATGCTACCAATTTTACATTGATAGACCATTGACTATGAAAGTCTATTGTGCTTTGGCTAACTTTTGTTTATTTTATGGATATTTTATTCAGTTGGGCAATGCTACCCATTTGACCTATTTTGTCAAGTGTTCATACGTTTATGAACTTTAGCCTAAAACAGTTTTGTTTGTAAACTTAGTCTAAAACAGTTGGCCCGTGTTGTGTACTACACAAGTGAATATAGGTGGTTTTGTGGATTTGACACAGTCTTATGTTGTATCAGTTTAAGGATAATGCCAGTGTTTTTGGACATAAGGACATTTTGTCCTTTTTGACTGGAAGTTTCTAGAATTTAATAGATTGGAATATTATCAAGATAACAGAAACTTTTGTTTATTTTATGGGTATTTTATTCTATTGTGTAATGCTACCCATTTCTTCAGAGAAAATTGCTGCTATATTCTTGCAGGGTAAAACCTTTATTTTTGACATTTTCATTAAGAAAATTATTCTTACAAATGACATGTTCTTGAAATTTTGAAATTGGTTTGCCATAACTTGCATGTTTGTTAAACAAATGTTTATATAAGTGTTATAAAGTTTCTACTGTTTTATAATAAAGCAAAGTGAGCATGTAAACTGGTGTTGTTCTTGAGCTGCAATTTAAAATATTGAGTTAATAACCCTAACTTACTTTTATGAGTTTACTCAACAATTACGGAATATAGCATTCTTAGTTAGTATAACTCTAAGTTTCAAGTTTTTCTAAAGAAGAAAAGTTAATTATCTGAACAAAAGATTACTAGTTGGCAAAACTGTTTCAAAACTAAAAAGTTTGAGTTGGGCCCAAAACTCAAAAATCTATTGCAGTCTTTTTCATTTTTACAGTGCAGCAATAAAATGTCTGTTTTATATTATTATTATTTGACACGCAGATATTATTTTTAACATTCAGAGTTAACAACAAAGTTGTCACAAGCCAGTGGGTATCAAACCAAACAGCTACTTCCAGATCCCCAGAATAAATCAAATAAATCCCTAATAAATTCATGTTTGGATTTCTTTTGATCCTCAGCTAATAATAATGTTGTTTATGAAAAATAGATCTTAATAATGTTACATTTTAAAAAGTTTTCGCAAAGTGATTTAGAAGTGTTATGAATAGGGCCACCATTTTGTGACATTTCCAGCTCTACTTATTTTCTGGTCTGTACTTCAGTCAATCGCCAACAAGAAGTCGATAGTACCCCTTTTTCAAGTCACACAGATAACGCCAAGCAATTATCAAGTTGCACCACCCCAATCATCCACATTGATACATTAATATGCTGGGGAAGTTGAGTTGGCACTTCCTTTTCAACAGCCCTAGTAACAGGAATTTCTGGGACAAAACTGGACCGGAAGCCATTACTTTCCAATGAGACGCAAACTTTGAAATGTTGAAAGAATATCTGGGGGTTATTCTTTGAATTATTTGCTGTAAAGCAAAAAACTCACCATTTTGAGACTGTCCCCAAAGGTCTCCTTTATGTATTTGAGAAACTCAGTGGTCCACTGCAGAGTGGAGGCCATGTCCGTACCCCGGTGGCAGAATGGCACCAGCATGTTCAACTCGTCACAGCAGATACGAATCCTCTGCCTGTGAAACAGTAAGAGCAAGGATCAAGTTCTGCCTTATTGATGAGGACATTGCAGGTTTACACCAAGGCCACCTGAGCCTGACTGTGAAGGTCTGCTTTCATTTCACTTACTATATTTTTTATTCATCTGAAGTCATGTTTTGAGTGGCAAACCTTTTGGATTATGCAGTCTATATTTGTTTGCTTAAATTAAGGCCCAGGTTCTATCTAGCCTCAATGTGCTTTGTCACTGTTTACCCTTGTAATATGAAATATAATGCTTAGAGCTGTGTCATTTACTGAAGAGGGCTGCCAGAATTCACAAAGCCAGAGATCATTTTCAGTTCTGAACTATGACCTTATACCATTGGGCTGCACAGCCTTGGCCCCTTTAGACGATCACAGAAATGGGGTGTGCGAAATGTGAGAGAAAGAGAGTGTGTGTGTGTGTGTGTGTGTGTGTGTGTGTGTGTGTGTGTGTGTGTGTGTGTGTGTGTGTGTGTGTGTGTGTGTGTCAGGGTATCTGCAGGTTTAGCCAAGTCAGATTTAAGGCTTTTTAATACTTTTTTAATGCCACTCAGAATGAAATTGAATACCAATTTCACGATAACAAAATGGCAAAAATCACGCAACAACACCAATTAGTTTAGGTTTAGGGACACATTTGTAGAAGATGTTTATTAAAACATAAAGGGGTAACTGGATTGGATGAAACAAAGGGGTGACACAAACATAAATAACAAAAATAGAAAATAATAAATTAAAACATCCAAATACATTCAGTGTCATCCAGGGCAGGAATTTCACCAGTGTCTGGCCTGCTGCCCCTGCCAAAAAATTAAGCGTAATGTGACCTCACTGGTCTTGGTGCCCCCACTGGCTGTGGTCTCTTCCCTGCTTCTATTCTTTATTGTAAAAATGAAACAGCAGCCTATTGCGATTCAGATTTAATTTTGCCTTATGGACCACTGCATAGGGACCACTGATGGGCCTAGCATTGAAACTGCCATATGTGTAGTCACTTGGGGGGCATGTATCTCAGTTCTGTGGCCCTCTTCTCCAATTCTCTCAGATTGCTCCTGCTGCAATTGTTCCAGAAACTTAAAAGTTCACATCTGGGCCGTCCATTGAGACTGACAGGAGCTTTCGCATGTCCATCTGCTCTGCACATTCCTGAAGATTAAATGAGAATAATATATGAAGCATATAACAACTTAATAATACACGTATCATATTTATAGCACTTTATGTACTGTCTTTTTACAAGCTTATAGTGCTCCAATATTTTAGCTAACGTTAGATAATTTCTCACTACTTACTTTGAAATGGTGCAGTAGATCTCGAGCTGTTCCATGCCCCATGAACTGCGAACCCAGGTATCTGGACCGAACTTGATCTTTGTCCCAGTAGCGCACATGAAGGTCCAGTTGTTTTGTTTTCGTGGTTTGGTTGAGGCTCTCATCGAACATCAACACAAACGTGTCCTTGTTTACATCCGCGATTAGATTATTTCGGAGATAAACGGCCAATCTAAACCTTGCTATGTAGGCAGTTTTCTTTGCCGCATGTGAATGTTTTAGCGATTTCCGAGTCAGGGAACATAGCACGGAATAACTCTCCTACCCCGTCATTGCCATTGTAGGACTGGTGCTTCGTGAGTGTTCAGAACCCACCGTACCTCAGCTTCAAGCGTCGGCGTGGAGCCGAATGTTGTCCGGACTTCTGTTCGTGCAGATGTTGTTGGTGTTGCAGATAGTCCTATCTGAGATGGCGCAGCTGAAGTGGAGGCAGGGGCCGAACAGAAATGCGAAATACTTGTCGTTTGCAGGCGGGTTTTATCAACCGATTTATGCTTGGCGCTCTGCATGTGCGATTCGACTGCTTTCACCCCCATCGTCCCGAGTTTAAAATCTATTTTGCAGAGTTTGCAGCGGGCCTCATGATCGTCTTTGACTGGGACCAACCATGGCGCAAACGCTGGGTTATCGAGCCAGTTCTCATCAAATTTGCACTTTCCCAAGTTAAGTTAGCTAACTTAGCTTGTTGAACTTTAATATTGTGCTCGAAAGTCGACTCCGTTGCTGAAATAGTTCCCCGCAAACATAAGGACCTCTGTTGGTTCCGCTCATTCCGGTCTGCGTGGACGCTACAAAACGGTAAATAAAAATCTCCGACTTTATCTCCGTTACCCGTTTTCCCCAGATTTCACAATGAAACATAAAATGACAAATCCACATTTTTATCTTTCCTGTCTATGGCATTTTTAAGACCTCTGAAAGATGGATTTAAGACATTTTAAGACCAATTAAGGCCTTTATTGTTGATAAACAAATTTAATACTTTTTAATACTTTTCAAGGATCCGCGGACACCCTGGTGTGTGTGTGTGTGTGTGTGTGTGTGTGTGTGTGTGAGAGAAAGACATAAAGTGAGTCTGTGTGTGAGACTGCGTGTATGCATGTGTGAGAGATTATGTGCAGGCATGAGAGAAGACACAGGCGCAGTTATGTGTCTGCAGCTGTGTGTTAGAGTGTGCATGTGAGCGAGCATGTGTGTGTGTGGGGGGTATTTGTGAGACACTTTGCAGGGGAAGTTACCTGCGATTTCGCTCTATGGCGTTGTGTCTCTCCCTCCTCTGTGAATGATCACCTCCCTCCCAAGGCATCTGGAAGGTCTCACGGCTGTTGACCATTACTGCGTTTTGGATGTTGTTGAGGGCAGAGCACTTGGGGCACATGTTCTGCCTGGCTGGGGGCATATACAGCTCCTCTTCTTCAATGAAATATAGACCAATGAATGAATTAATCCAGTCACCCTCCACAAAATGTATGAAGCATGATTAATAAACCCCTCCCACATATCACTGCTGGTAAAAGGGTATATTGTATATATAGTTTATATAAATGTATTGCACCATAGCCAGCTCATTAAGGAAAAACTAAAACAAGACATGTTTTAATATGTGCAAACGCAAACATCAAATACATGTTTAGAGGTTTGAATGAGCAAACTGTAAGCACACCTTTAAAGTGCATATGAACGCGAGCACATTCACACACACACACACACACACACACACACACACACACACACACACACACACACACACACACACACACACACACACACACACACACACACACAGGTCTGCTTCCTACCTTTGGTCTTAATCAAGATTTTGGGTTCAACAGCCTGTTCGTTCTCATTACACAGAGCTGACTTTGCTGGCCCCGCATCATGCTGGTAGCTGAAGCTGAAGTTTCGGGGAATTATCAGATCCTGATCCTTGGCAGCTTCCAGCATGTGGGAGATGGATCCAATACCCTGACAACAGATCAATTTATAGATACAAGATATGTAGTGCATCTCTGATTTAGCTACTTTTCTTGTCATTGTCTCTTAAGTTCCTAACGTTACCTGCGATTGTGAAAGTCCGACCATTGAGTTGCACATGTTACTGCCGTACAACGCCGGGTAAGGGAACTCCACCGGCCGCGACACTGTCGATTTAGCTCCGCCCAGTTTCAGACATCTGCACGAATGCGGCTGTATCGCAGCTGCGAATATCTCCGCGGGATGATGGAGTTTGGACAAAACGCTGAAATAACAAAACATACATGATAGTACGGCTGCAACGCCGAACAGAACATATTGCAGACGAACAGAAACCTAACGATAATTATTCAAATTTGATTATCCCGAATCATAGCAAGTTGGTTTCACTTGTTGAGATAGATTTACGGTAAATGTTGTCCATATGTACACCCATGTAATTCATGACAGCTAGCTACATCCAAACAAATATAGCGAAATTAGCTAGCTAGCTAGCTCGTTTGAACGAGTAAAATCTTCGTAAATCTTAGCTAGTTAGATAGATGGCTAGTTAGTATAGCTCGGCACCTGTTTTGAGCTGTCGGTTGGTCATGACGAGACTCCTGTTGTCTGGGGCTGCAGGTAAAGCGACTCTCCAGATGCACAGGAGGATTAGGTCTCATCTCCGCGGCTCTGGCCAAGACTGGTTCGGGTGATTCTCCATACGTAGTCGGGGTCCGGTCCGGCAAGTGATCGGGGTCGCACATCAGAATCACTTTAATCTCTTGGAAATTACTTTGCTGGTCTGAACTAGTGGATAGGTACTGCGATTCTGGGGGCGGAGTATTGGACTGACCCACAGTGGGGCTGGAAGTTTTGGCCGTGTACTCGACGTCCATTTCAGGGTCGGCACTTGTATACACTGTGTGGATGGCCGGCGGACTGCTCGCGGCGTCTCCCGGCACTTTCTCCTCCGACTGTGCCTCCATTTCCGAACAGATGGTGTGCTGGAGATGCATGTACTCCATGTCTGTCATCTCCACCATTTTGACGACCATCCCCTGATCACTCGGCACGGTGTACTCGGCAACTTCAACCGGGATTGCATAATACAACTCTGGAGATGACGACCCTGACTCGATTTCACATGTCACTGACATGGCTAGCGAACGAGGCTAGCTTTCTTAACGATAGCCGATTTAAAACGAGTAAAATTAGATTGGCAAGCTACACTTTCAATAGCCAGGTAACCAACGAATGTATAAAAATCGATATGTTACAGAAATAAATATAAACAACACACGTAACTTTGGTCAAATTAATGTAACGGTCTAATTACCTTGCTATGTCATTTATTATTATGTTAGGTCGCTATCAAGTTTGACCCTCTGACTGTTTCTGTCAAGAGTCTTCAGGGTTTCGCGCTCTTGGGAAAAAGCGTCGCGCTCAGATTCACCACAGATTTGACCCTTCGCTAAACCACGCCCCCCTTAGTTATTGTTGTTGTAAATCCGTCAAGTTTTCGGAGCTAGCATGGCGCTACCGCTGTCGCTAACTGCTCTCCCTGGAGAAATTTTATCCAATTTTTGGAAAATAGACAAAGAGATTTCCGATAGAACCAGACAGAAGAGCCTACAGTATGCTTTCGAAGGTTATATCCAGGATATCACAATTACTCTGCAAAAAAATTAGGATAGAAGTGATAGCCTACAGATCACAAAGTAAAAGTGAATCACCAGGGACCGGTTTTGCAAAAGTTTTAATCTGGATCAAACTGATCCAGATTTGGAAATCTCTTTTTCTGCTATCCAGGATCACGTAATCCATCTTATTTTTATGCTGGTTTTTCACAGCAATGTGGGATTGGATTACTCTGATCCGGATTCAAACTTTTCAGGATTACCAAATCTGGATTACCTGTGGTCTAAATGGGACTATCACAATGTAGCTATGTAAAGAACAACAGGTAGAATAGTGTGGGATCACTCCAATATGCTTCATTTGAACAGAAAATAGGACTGAACGGAACAGCAAACAAACAATATAAACATCCCCCTCCATTGTCCATTTCTTGGAAACAGGCAGTCCGCTCATCTGAGACCTACAACAAATAAATAAATACATACTCTACTCACAAATACATTATGGATGTTTCAAACAAGTTTCAAACAAAGATTTATTGAATTGAACTGGATAAAAAAGGCTTAAATATCCAATACTTAACAAAATAAATTACTTCTTAGTTATTCTCATGAGTAGTTCTTCTTATGAGTTCTTCTTCTTCTTCATCATCATCATCTGCTTCGTCTGCTGTGGAGAGACCAGCTTGTCCAAGCTTGGCCTTTAGGAGGCGGATCTCAAGTCTGGCCTTGGTTTGCTGCAGTCGGGCAAGAATAAGCTGTTCCTCTGCTAGATGGATCTGTACTTCTGCCCTTTCAGTCTCTTTTGCAGAAGTACCTTTATAGGCGTCATCTTTCTTTGGGTGCTTTGAGCCTCTCTCTGGGGGTCCTGTGGGAACTAGGCCTTCTGGCTCTACCTGTGATTGACCTTCTCCCTCGATTACAGGGCTGAGATTAAGAATAAATGTTTCTGAAGAAGGCTCACTTTCTGCTGTCATCACAGGCTCACCATCCTCTGCAACACCTTGGATCCCATGCAGAGCTTCCGACATTTTACCTCCAATAATATCAAGGACTATGTCTGTGTATTCACCCCTCTTATATGGCTTGTTGCCTGTTTGGCTGTTCTTGGCTTCAGCATGGTCTTTTGTTGCCCTGGCCCTAAGATTCTTCCACCGAAATCTTAGTTGCTCTGTTGTCCTCTTCTGGCCAAACCCCATGGCATTCACATGTTGTGTGATTTCAGCCCAAATTTCCTTCTTCATTTTACTGCTCACTTCACCACCCTTGGCAGAACTAAAAGATCCTACCAATGACCTATAATGGCACCTAACACCCTCCAGTAGGGCGTGGGTTTCAGCAGCAGAGAAATGTGGGCTTTTTGAGTCCATGGTTCCACCGCTTTGGTGTAGCGAGCATCATTTTATAGGCCTTGGGTATGATTCCATTAATTGAACACAAGGTGAAGAATATAAGCTTTAATTACAGCCATTAATTGAACACAAGCCAAAGCAAATAAGCTAACAGGTGTGTTTGGGAAGACCAATTTACACAGCCATATGTATATTCAGCCTTTCTCAGAGGACTCAGAGAGAAGGTCACAGAGAGGCAGTGACATGGCAGGTGTTGTCCATCGCCACCACAGGAGAAGATACCGTCAAAGGGTGTATGTTGAGCGTATAGATCCACTGCAGAAATATACAAATGCGTATGCTCGGTTTCGCTTCGGAAGAGCTGATATTCAGTATATTGTGGACCTTCTCAGGCCCAACCTCCAACGCAGAACCCAAAGGAGTCACGGTCTGTCTGTGGAGGAACAGGTCCTCATTGCTCTTCGCTTCTATGCGTGTGGGACTTTCTACCAAGTTGTGGGTGATTACATGGGTGTGGAAAAATCAACTGACTGTGATGTTCTAAAAAGTGTGTCAACTGCATTGGCCAGCCTGATTAATGAATTTGTTTCATTTCCAAAGGATGACCAGATCATCCAGGCCAAGCAGAATTTTTTTCTTTTGGGGAATATGCCCAATACTATTGGAGCAATCGACTGCACCCATGTGCACATACAAGCACCTCATGAGAATGAGTGGGAGTTTGTAAACTGAAAGGGGAGACACAGCATCAACGTTCAACTTGTGGGCAACGCTGAGCTCCTCATCACAAACTGCGTTGTGAAGTGGCCTGGGTCTGTCCATGATGCGCGCATCCTGAGGGAGAGCGCTCTATAGAGAGCTCCAAACCAACCGACCAAATGGTATCATATTAGGAGACAGTGCCTACCCTCTTCTACCATGGCTGATGACCCCTTTTCTGGCTGCAAACACGCCTGAGCAGGCACGCTTCAACACTGCTCATTGCAAAACAAGATGCACCATTGAGCGCTTAAATGGAGTTCTGAAGAGGTGCTTTGCATGCCTTAACTACTTGAGAGTGGAACCACAGAAAGCATGCAACATAATACTTGCTTGCATTGTCCTACACAACATCGCGACCAGGCGCAAAGTCCCTCTCTGTGATGACATCCCTGATGCACCCGAGCCCGTTGGAGACACTGACCGACCTCCGGCATTCTGTCAGAATGAGGGACCGACTGGACGAGCAATAAGAGATGCAATTGTTAGACACTATTTTTGATAAGTCCATGACTGATGATTGTGTCAGTGTGATTAATGTTTGATGAACAAAGACATAATTTATTATTTGAGTTCAATATTGCCAGCTGTTTGGGGGATTATTTTATGGGGCCGAAATATTTATCATTTATAATTTGCTGTACTGAAAGGTTGCTAGCCTACATAGCCTACCTACTTTATGTACTTACTTTATGTACTTCCTGTTGAACAATTCAAGTGAAATTGATGAATAAATATAAATACTGTAAAATGCATGATATAAATGTTGTATTATTTAACTAACCAATTTTAGTTACCTAGTTTTATTACTGATATCCACCATGAATCCACCCTCCTGCTGGGATCAGTTTAATTCTGATTTTTGGGATCAAAATGATCCCAATCCTACCAAAAAGTTTTGAAAAACCCAAACTCAAGGTTTGATCTGGATCAACAACAAGATTGGATTACGTGATCCAATCCAATTTCTGAATCCTTTTTTTCTTTTGAAAAACCCATTTTCAAGATTTGATCCAATCTAATAGCCGTAATCCGATCAGATTACTTTTGAAAAACCGGCCCCTGGCGATTGAGACAGAGGACAACGACATTAAGGAGCAACACTGTTCCTGTAAAGCTGGGTAGGTCTTTATTCACTTTATTCACTATTACAATCATTAAAAAGCAAAAGCAGTAGGCCTATATAACGTTACATTCAGTAGTAAGTTAGCTAGCATTAGCTAACTAACGTAACATTAGTAGCCTGTGCTGTAACGACATTACTCTGGTTAGCTCCACAGGTTTCTGCGCCCATTGACAAAGTGCTGAAATAGTAATGATAGTAACATCTTAACGTTAGCAAGCTGGCTGGATCACGAATAACAAAGCTAACATTTAGTCTAACTTTACCAACGTTGCAACCCGGAGCTGTATATCCAGACCGTAGCTTCGCTGGCTAAGCTTGCTAGCGCCACGGATAGTTAATAGTGTACTTTACGATAATTTAGGTTAACCAGCTAACATCTGATAACAACAGCATAACATTATTTTACGGTTGATAAGAGTAATTACTTACAGACAAAGCTGTGCTTGTTGATCTTTGAGGTGTTCAACTGGGCATGAGGATGCCCACATAGCTTTATCCACAGTCTACACTTTTCAGGATTTGATTTAGGTTTTGTAAAGGGAAAAAAACGTATATCTCCTTCAAACCTCTCTGGGTAACGAGTGTCACTGTTACACGTGCCCCAGGCACAACGTTTAACCATAATTTGCTAAAAATCCGCAAAACCAGCTCAAAAATGAAGAAAAATTCTAATTTTTGCGTGAAAGTCAATGGAGGGCATGTCGGACCCTCTGTCGGAGTATGTAAAACACGGCGCTGTGATTGGCCAGTTTGCGTTTTGGGGCGTGGTTTAGCGAAGGGTCAATTACGATTTTAGCCAAAAACCATTCAAACGTGGAATTATGTCTTGATAAATGAAAAAAATAAACATTAAACACAAAAATATGTAACTATCAATGAAACGGCGTATTATGTTAGTAATTGGTTATAAAGATTTTGAGTCTACCACTTAGCTAGGCTAGCAAAAGCTAATACCGTTACGAAACTAATTTAGTCAACTGATTTGAATCGTAGCTAACGTTAATTTACCTCGGAGTCTTCAAATTTCATTGAAGAAATTTCAAACTGAGTAGAAGTCAGACGTCTCTTACAAAAAACTGACATGTGCGCTTCGAGCTGTCAATATGGCTGATTAGCAAAGAAATGTCTTCACACAAAACTCACAACCGTTATCGGGGTCGACAGCCTACTGACGTCATCATATTGCTGCAAAGGGGGAGGGGGCAGCGATGGTAAGGAATAAATAAGCACCGACCCTTGAATCCAACTCTGCAGTAAGTAGTTTACTTGGCCTTCCGAGCACTGAATGGTTTGACGTGTAAGGTCCTTATGACTTTTTCCGGCTCTTATAAATTACGTGATGGTGTGAAAGCCATAGACAGTATATGGTTTTGGGATTTGCATAATCCACAAATTCTGCAGATTATGTGTTCAGTCATTCTTCCAGTCAGACAGACTCCACTGGTTCAAGTAACTAACTGTCTTGTAGCTAGCAAGTGCAGTTTGGTCAATCTGAGTGGAGCACAAAACATGACCTGATACATTGCAGAAAAGTGGTGTTGAACATCCAGGCTCTTGGAATTTGGAGGCAAACAGGTGTTTCAGGGCTACTTCACTACTGAGCATTTCTTCCAAGACACTTAATTTGAATACGTTCTCAAAATAAATGCAACATTTCTTTATCACACAGAAATAGATCCCAAATTAAGTGTGCATGAGAAATGAAAACAATATTTGGCTCAAAACGTACCAGGTTAATTTTTAAATGTTCTATGTTAGCCAATACAATTAGACTATTTTAGAGATATCTACATTTTAAGGTAAGACATTCAATAAAAAAATATTACAGGCTCAGCACGTTTTCCAAAAATATAATATATAAAAGACAAGGACATGTTTCCAGACTTAAAGGAGGTTTAATTGTTTAACAAATCAGGACAGGTTTCAAAAAGAACTGCCAACGGCTGGTTATATTGTACCTTCCTGAACTAAAACGGTTCAGCATACAAGCACATAATTGAGACTGCAAGGTATATGTTCCGTTTCCAAAACTATCCATTCAAACCTATATGGCTTATGATTTTTCTTCTACTTAGAAAAATGATTAAAAAAACATACCTATATAGGCTATACATAGCCTACATATACATGAATATTTACATGGGAAAGTTGCCTTGTGCGTTCTATGTATTTATGGAAGGGATTCTGTATGAATTAAAAAGTATTTAAATAGTAGCTTGGTACATTCTCAGTGATATATAAATGTTGATTTCACCAACTTTATAAAGTAGTTTGCGACAAGGCATCACACAGTCTCACTTTTGACACAAATATTGAACTCAAATGACTTCATAATCAGTTACTTCAAAGCCTGGTTCTAAAACCGATAAAATATGATGGAAAAATGTAATAGAAAAAACTCTAGACACAAAAACAATAGCTCAGAACCTTTCCAAAGATTTTCTTTTTTATAGGCTACAGATGTAGAAAACCGTTCCTAAGAGTGTCCATTCAGAAGTTAGCCAAAGACGTTTCATTACAGTTATAGAAGTAGCCTATACATTTAGGGAAGTCCGTTTGAAGACCACAGCATAAAACCAAAAATTAGGATGCTGTGTTTTTGTTAGTGGCCATCTCAGTTTCTGTAGATTTCTTACTTTCCTTTGGAGCTTCAGATTTGTTGTTTTCTTTCCCCTTTTCTTTGCTCTTACTCCTCTCCCTTCTTTCCCGATCTCTGTTCCTGTCCCTGTCCCTGCCTCTATCCCTGTCTCTGTCCCTGTCCCTTCCACGGTCTCGATCTCGGTCTTTCCCGCGCTCTCTATCCCTGCTCCTTGACCGATCACGCCGTCTATCTCTGTCATCTCGGTCTTTGTCACGATCGCGATCCCTGTCTCGGTCACGGTACCGGGCTCTGTTTCTGGCTCTGTCGCGGTCATGGTCTCTCCGCTCCAAGTCTCGATCCCTACCTCTTTCCCGGTCTCGGTCCCTGTCACTCCTCTTGTCTCCTTCTCAATCCCTGTGTCTTTCCAACTCCCTGCCTCGGCTGCGGTCCCTCTCCCTGTCTCTCTCACGATCTCGCTCTCTACTCCAGCGTTTGCCGCTATCCTATCCCAAGGCCTGCCGGCATGAGCAATATCCCTCTCTCTCCTCCTGTCCTCTGACAAGTCCCTCTGCCTTTCCTCTCACATTTCCACGTAAGTGGGCACTCTGAGTTTTTAATTAAGTTCACACAAAAAAAGTTCTGCACGTGCGTTTGTGGTTAAAGCAAGATTGCATTCGTTCGGTTCACAGCGCGTACCGAACCGGTTTAATACGACTACGTGTGCCGTTACACCCCTAATATATATATATATATATATAGTCAACTCCATAATTATTAAATTATTCACACCCTTAATAAAGAAGACTGTATACAAAAAGCTGTATACAATAAACAATAGATAATTAGCTATATTTTATACTTAGAAAGATATGTCACAATTATTCACACCCCTAATAATTATTTGTCATAAAATCCAACAAAGAAAATCTGCCTTAATATGTTGTCTTCTAGTGTTTTATGAGATATTTGCCCATTCCTCGACACAGAAGCAAGATGGCCGCAACAGGTTTTGGGTCTTAATTTACCAACAAAACAACAACAAAAAGAATTTGTGTGTGTGTGTGTGTGAGAGAGTGTGTGAGTGAGGGGGAGAGCGAGTGAAATGGCATAGTTAGATGGAGGGGTATGTGGGTGTGTGTATGTGTGTGGGGGGCTTATTGGTCATAAATGATCTACCAATGTACATGTATAGTGTCAACGTAAATATTTGTAAACATGATGTAGCTTACAGGGGAAAGAATGTACAAAAATAAGGAAATGGTGGAGATGTGTGTGTGTGTTAATTTTCTCTTCTTTCAGTAATTTCTCTTAAAGTAATTAACTGTTAGTCGATTGAATATTACGGTTTCGGATATTTGCTCAATGTTTTTGTTACATGACCACCAGACCAATTGTCAATTGTAATTTGGGTTTTCAAGAAAAAGGCTGCCGGTCACGCATTCTGCTGCAACCCTGCAATGGAGCGAAAGTTTTGGGGTATGAAGCTCATTGCAGTTTATAGTAGGGCCCCAGAGTGCACATCAGGTGCACTATACTATATGTTATAGCCTATGTGTAGGTATTAGTCTATGTTTAAGTTCTATGTGTTCCATGTTTTCGTGTCTTAGTGTGTAAGTCAGTTTGTCCTGTCTGCGTCTTAACGTCTATCCCAGTCAGTCATATACTTTTTGTGATTTACTCAGTACCTATTCCATTTTGTCTCAATCTGTCTGTATTGTACATGTTTTCCCCATTTCAGATAAGGAAGGTCTCTATACAGCCGATCATAAATAATTTACAAGACCCATATTTGCTTAAAATATCTGAAAAGGAATATGCCAAAGTAAAAAGGTTGGGTAATATGCCCCTGACTAGCCATACCCTTAATGAATATGACTGAAAGCCCAGAACTACGAAGTGTCCCTAACACATTTAAAGTAACAACGTGGAATGTCCTCCGATATTGCATTTTTGCAAGATACTCACTTTAAATGTGGCGAAATTCAATACCTTAAAATAAATTGGAGAATAATTGGTAGAAGCTTTAGACACCACATACAGCTCTAATAGTAGAGGCGTTGGGATACTGATAAATAAAAATATACAATTTACTTTAAATTCTCAACATTCAAATCTAAATCTGGAATCGATAATATGATATCAACAAAAATTCACGATATAGGCTAGTAATCTCCGATCACGCAGTAGTAACGGCTACGATTTTACCCGTTTGAAATAAGCAATCCAATACAACGTGGCGCTTAAATAGGAAATACCTTTTGGACACAGAATTGATAAAATACACAAATAAACACATTAGTATTTTTAAGCAAACTAACATACAAATTGAAGACATAGACAAGCCAACTCCTCACATAATATGGGACTCATTTAAAGCTTACATGCGGGGCACGATTATTTCATACTCTGCAAGAAAAAACCTAGTCTACAGAATGAATTTAAATCTGTTGAGAAAGGTATTACAGAGCTAGAGAAAAGGGATATGAGATGTATGAATGAAAAATATAGGAAGGAATGTAACATCGCAGCCCCGTCCCGTCCACCTTCCTCGTGTTTTTGCCATCCCGTTCCTTGCGTGTCATGTCTTGTTTTTGCTTTTACCCTGTGTGTCTTTGTTTTAGGCTGGGCGTGGCTTCCTCGCATTCCGCACTCGGTTCTTTTCCCCCCTTGTTAGATTCAGCCTATCACACCCACTCCCCTGCACATTCCGCATGCCAGAATCAATTTAGTCATTTCGCCCTTTCCTGTTTAAGTTCAGTGCTCACTCTGTCCAGTGCCAAACCGTACTCGTGTTTCTTGTACAGCCCTAGTTTGGTTCACTCTGTTTTTCCAGTTCATATTTTGCCAGTTGTATTTTGTTGTTTGTTTATTAGTTTTTTGTAGCCCGTCCAGCCTGTTCTGTTTTGCCAGCTTCCGGTCTGTTTCTCCAGTTACCCTTTTGTTGCACTCAGCCATTAAACTGTGTGGAGTGCAATTCAAGTTCTGTTCCGGAGTCTGCATTTGGGTCCAGGTCAGCATCTACATCATAACAAGGAACTTCAAGTGATGAAATGTAAATATGATCATTTATTATTAATGGGAGCCAATGACTATAAATTTAACTCTAATAAATTATATTATATATCTGCCAACAAGACAGGGAAACAATTATGTGCACTAACAAAACGAATATTAACTAAGTCTACAGTAGTTCTTAATGACCCACAAAGTAAAGAACCAATACAAATCTTATGATTAATGATCAGTACACAATTGTATTATGAACAATTATATCAATCGGAGATAAAACAATTATTATAATCCCCAACTATTCTTCAACTCAATAGATTTAAAACAAATCAATACTGAACAGAAAGAGAACCTGACAAATGGCATAACTCCAGAAGAAGTACTGGAATCAATACGTTTTCTAACAGAAAAGCGCCAGGATTAGATGGAATCCCAAGTTCTACACAATATTTTGGGAGAATGTAAGTTCATTATTTATGGATGTCCTATCTTATATGACAGTGAGTGCATCCTTACCAAAGACCATGTACCAAACAGTAATTACGGTCATACTAAAACCAGGAAGGAAAGACTATACACCTGCAGACTATGGACAAATTAGCTTAATTAATTGTGACAATAAAATAATAACAAAAGTTATAAATAACAGAATTGCAAAGGTACTACCAGAGATAATTCACCCAGACAAAGCTGGATTCATTCAAAATAGAAACCTGCGTAGCAATACAAGAACATGTTTAGCGACCATCCAATATGCAAAGAAATATAGTATCGATCTAGCACTCACGTCGGTGACGCCGAAAAGGCATTCGACCGGGTCGAGTGGCCATATTTACTTAAAAGTTTACAAGCGTTTAATTTCCCCCCAGAATGTATTAACGTTATAAAAATACTTTATAAAAGCCCAACGCTCAAATTATTTCAAATGGCGTGTTATCTAAACCATTTTACCTAACAAGAGGAACTAGACAAGATTGCCCACTATCACCTTCTTTGTTTGCAGTCGCAATAGAACCACTGGCTCAAAAAATAAGGCAAAATAAAGAAATATCAGGCATGATGATTGGAAATTACCATCATAAACTAAGCCTATTTGTGTTATATTACTAACATTAAAACATCAATTCCGGAGCTATTATTAATTATATTAACAGCATTCCGAAATATTGGGTTATAAAATACATATTGAAAAAACAGAAATTTTAACAACTATATGCAAAAACAAAGAATGCAAAACATACCAGTCGAGTTAGAAAAATTTAAGTGGATAACTAAAGGCATTAAATATTTAGGATGCTTTGGTAGCCCAGAAAAATCACAACTGTAGCCTATAAAGACAATTATTTACCTCTAATTAACTAAAACAAGTCTAAATAAATTGATAGATTTACCAATGAGTATAATAGGGAGAATTAACTTATTCCGAATGATATGGTTGCCTATATACATTTTCAACAATCCCCATAACAATACCACAAGCCTTTTTTAAAAGAGTGTATTCATTGATTACATCATTTATGTGGACCAATAAAATGCCTAGGATTAAAAGAGAACTCCTTCACTTCCCTAGAAGTGAAGGGGGGCTGAATTTACCAAAACTAGAATTATATCATATATCCGCCTAAAGCTATTATTTATACCATATAATGAAAAAAAACTAAGAAGAATTGTGGATTCACATAGAAAATCAGATGACCCAACTGCAAAACTTATTTAATTGCTTATTTTCAAAACATAAATTAAAGAATAAAAACGTTTTAACAAACAGCACCCTACAAGCTTGGGTTAAGATTGAAAAGGTGGTGCAAGAACCCATAACAATTCCAAAAACGACAAAATTATGGAATAATCATTGGTTAACTATTCAACATAAACCAATAGCATGGGAAAAATGGAGGACGAATAAAATAAACTATCCATCCATCCATCCATCCATTATCTAAGCCGCTTATTCCTGGTCAGGGTCGCGGGGGGCTGGAGCCTATCCCAGCATGCGTTCCGGGCGAGAGGCAGGAATACACCCTGGACAGGTCGCCAATCCATCGCAGGGCACACACACCATTCACTCACACACTCATACCTACGGGCAATTTAGACTCTCCAATTAGCCTAACGTGCATGTCTTTGGACTGTGGGAGGAAACCGGAGTACCCGGAGGAAACCCACGCGGACACGGGGAGAACATGCAAACTCCGCACAGAAAGGCCCCCGGCCTGGATTCGAACCCGAGACCTTCTTGCTGTGAGGCGACAGTGCTATCCACTGCACCACCGTGCCGCCTAAAATAAACTACAGAACAGATATATTAAAAGAAAATAAATTAATGACCTTCCCCAAAATCAAAGAGGTTTACTATTTAACTGACGCTGAAACATGGAAATATCTACAACTTAAAAGTTGGATACTTAAAGATAATGATTTGGAATATCCAAGCAGCAGCAGTGAAATAGAAGTGCTTTTTGACTCAGATGGAAGAAAACTCATAGCGAAACAATATACTGACTAAAATATACAGTAAATGGAATCAATACTTAAAAGTGTTTAAATATCACTAATGAGATTACAATAAATGAAAATGTAAGATTAATCTAATATAAACTAATGATGAGAATGTATTACACATGAGATCGGATTAAAAATGTTGATTCAAAGGTATCATGTATCTGTGTGAAGAGAGCGATTCACTTATACACTCCTTTTGGGAATGCGAAGTAGTCCAACAACTTAGGAGGCAGGTTGAGAAATGGCTATCTGAAACAATTAACATTTCCATTACTTTTACACCTAGCATATGTATATTCCAGAATACAGAGAACCTAAGACATCCACATGGCTGGGTCATACTATTGTCATCATTGATTATAAAGAAACTAATCTTAAAGACATGGAAATCAAATCAAATTTCAAATCAAATTTATTTGTATAGCGCTTTTCACAATAGAATTGTCACAAAACGCTTAACAGAGGGGGAACCCAGGCCTAGACCCCCCCCAAAAGCAAGCCTAAAGGCAACAGTGGCAAGGAAAAACTCCCTTGGTAGGGAGAAACCTTGGGAGGAACCAGACTAAAAGGGGGGGAGCCCATCCTCTTCTGGCCGGCACAGGGTATGTCCAAAAAAGACCATGTCATGGTCAGTCCAAGGTGGCTCAGGGCTGAAAGACTTTGCCCCTCCTGAGTTAGGTAGTCAGTTAGGAAAGACCCAACATCGCCAACGATGGAACAGTGGAGGATCTCAATGGCATTTTACTTAAATATGGAAAAATCGCTAGCAGAGGACAAAAAATAAATGTAATCAATTTGATAGTGTGTGGAATAAAATAATCAACAAACTATAGAGTGCATACAGACAGGTGCAGGCGTGCTGGGTGCGGGAGTGACTTACGAGTGTTGGCTGAATGGGAGTTTGAGTGTATTTTGACTATGTCCTTAAATGTTCCATGTTTGTCTTTTTAATTATTATTATTTATTTATTTGACTTTGGTGATGTGCGCAGTTGGCAAGTATGATGGAATATATTGTATGTTTTGTGTTAAATGTGAAAAGAAAATCAATAAAATAAGATAATTCTAAAAAAAAAAAGAATCTTAAAACGCACTGCTGGTGTGCATGGCCAAAAAGCTCAGTTTTGGTCTCATCTCATCCGTTTTGGACAATCTATATCCATTATGTAAAGGTGCTTTGACAATGAAATACAATTATAATTTTTCTGTGTGTGACCCATATGTACAGGAAAAAAAGCTTTAGCATAATTAGGGAAGAAAATGTAAATAAAACAAATTTTCTGAAACAAATACATCATTATTTTCTAAATATTGTGGTAATAAACTGTCATAAAAGTCTGTAATAACTGTAATAAAGTCAAACATCAACTTTTCAACAAAAAAGTAAAACTTTATTGAAAATAAGGAATACAACTTCACAGAACTGTTAAGAACTCAAGTCAGTTAATATCTTCTACTGAAATGCTGTTCATGTAAATACAGCTATCTCAAGTAATAAATAAAAAACACAACATACAACAACAACAATATACAACTGTTACCTATATCCAAGGCTTTATTTAACCATAAATAAACTGCAATTGTGAAACATGTAGTGCCACATAGGGCAAATAACAAATCTGGTCTGCATTATTTTAAATGCACATAACAGGTATAATTATACAAGGTACTCCAAATTAACCTGGTTGCCGTATATTACACCCACTTTATACCACTTTGAAAACCTTTTTGGTATATACATTGCTACGCATTAGAAACGAAATATCACACCGTGCTTGATATTACCACCTGTGTCTATGCAGCAATGGGCATATTCACACGGCCTGGATGTATCATACTATTCTAATGTAAAGAGAATAAATCATTTGCTTTTAATGATATGGAGATACAAAGATACAGATTAATACTTTTTTGCAAAAACATTTTACTGCAACAAATGTAAGAGTAAATCATCTTAGGAGTATTTTTTTAATTTATGTGACCAGTTTCAATTTTGATTGAACAACCCATGACAGCAATAACTTTGCCCCAACAAAATTAGCACAAATTAATAAATGAACAAATAATACATGAACAATAACAAAATCCTGAGGTTGACTGCTGTTCAATTCAACATCCCCAACATGGAGATAACTTTTACACTACTTATGACAGCTGTCTGCGGAATATACAAACCATGGCCATATTCTAGACAATATCTCTTCAATTCCAGCTTACCATATTATAAAGCTTTCTGAGCTTTTCTTGGAGCGATTCATGAATGATCAGCAGGTACGATGCATGGTGGGTTCACAGTCTCTCTCTGACTGGAGAACTGGTCATCCACTTCGGTGAGCTTGATGCGCTTCCCTGTCTTGCCACAATAAGTATTCTTAAACTCCTGAAATGAAGGATGTCAGGAATGAACCATCAGAAGCAAGGGCGTTCAATTGAACCTCTACGGTGCTTTGTCCTTGACTTCACACATTCTTCATATTCATAAACACAAACACATGAAACATATAAACCAAAACATTCCTTACATATACATGAATATATGACAAGTGTGTATATTAAATATATATTCATGAATATACACAGGCATGGTGAGTTTTTATATATTTTATATCATGGCTACAACTAAAAAAGCAAGCAAAATATTTAATAAAACAGTATTCTAACAAGGACAAATCTAAATTCATAATTTAATTTAAGTTAACTCACATCCACCACATAAAGATACCGAAATAGATAGCTGGCAATTTACATAACTGATCTTGATACATTTCAGATAGCTAGCTGGTTAAAGACACACTGTAAAAATGAAAACTTGAAATTGCTGGCCTTAATCTGATTGTTGAGTAAGCTGAACAAAACATATTAAGTAGCCATGTCAACTATATCAAATGTTTTGCTCCAGCTGACTGTATTGAGTTTTTTTGTGTCACACACATATATGGGTCAATGACATCACATGCATATTTTTGTGTCCGAGTTCATTATTTCCATTTAAAAATAAATTAATCAATTCAAGTCATATATATAATTTTATTATATAAAACATGTTTAGTTTGAATCAATTTTCAGTACATTCAAATAATATATATTACTTTGTGTTTTGGCATCTCAAACCCCAAAATGTCAGGTGGCGCAACCGTCCGAGCAAAGGAACAGATTAAGAAAACTGTAAAAAGTGGTATTTTAATAATAATAAATTCAATATAAAATACTGTGGCATGATTTTATGTTTGAAACAATTTGGCTTGCACTTCCTCAGCAGAAATCCAGATCCCAACAGCGCCCAATAAGGTGTACAAAAAGTGAACCCATGTTTTGATGATTCGGCTGACAGTGGACTGGTGGATCTTGAACCGATGACCTTGATCTTTCTCCTTCAGGCCCAGGGACAGGTACACCAAGAAGAGGAACAATTCATCAATCAGTGGTAGGCATCAGCTCTGCAAGGGTGGGAGAGAGTGGGGGGAATAACAGCCCGATCATCACATATTAATGAGAGTAGTGTTCTCATAGGTGCAGATTTATCTGCAAACTTTCTATCTTGCTTAGGGAGCACCAGTCTTGGGGTTACCATAGATCATTTTGAAACAATCACTTTTATAATACTGTTAAGTTATACACAACAAAATGAGGTAATGTGAAATATACCTACCGGTCGAGGAGGTGGATCAGTGGCCTTGTCAGGAGCTGCTGCTGTGGCGGTGGAAATGGATGATTGTGTACCACCACGCGCGACTCTCCAGGTTGCAGGTTCAATCTGTTTCCACAATACCAGTAGGTGGCAGTAGTTTGCAAATCTAAAAGTGTAAGTAAATTATATATGACCTTTTATAGCAAAGCATAACCTATTATTGATATTCTCTCAGGTGGTCCCTCAAGCAATACATTGAACCAACTAATATTGTTGTGCATACACAATATAATATACGTGTGTGTGTGTGTGTTTAAGTTTTAACAAACACATGGCAGCTTTTTGTGGTTTTACCTATTATTGTGGCCAGTGAGTGTATGTACATTACTGTATACAAGTTCACATGCATATTTATTATTAAATCCTTGAACATGAACACAAATCTATAGGGTATAGGATATAGGACATTAACTTCACTGGTAAAAAATCGTATGTCATCATCCGATCCTGAAAACCTCTCCAAGGCAAATGACTGCTGCAGCGTAACCTCCTCCAGCTTCTTTCGTAGATCTTCAATCTCAAGCTGCTGGGCCTCTATTTTATCTTGTGCTAGGTCCAAAGCTGCGGGTTCTGGTCTAGCATGATAATTGTGGCAGCGAAGAACTGAAGTAACATCCATCTCTTCCTCTGTTTGTTCATCCTCTGGCCGTTGGGTTCGCTCCCACACACTTGGTCTGGCTACTGGCAGAGAGTAGTCATTCCACGCAAACAACACCGGAACAGCCCCTTCTTTCAACCGCCGTCGCCCACCCTGAATGACATCTGAGGTGACGAAATGTCTGCTACACACTGTGGTGCTTCGTGAAATGACCAAATTCTCACGTCTGATATTACGTATCCAAACTTTTTTTTAAATTTTCGTCCCTTGGAAAGTGGTGGAAACTTACAGCAGAGTTGAACTTCCCCGACATCGCGCACTGAGGTGCACAGCAGAAATCACTATTAGGATTAGCCCACTTCTGATACATTAATCGTCTTGAAAAGGACATTTTCCCCTATTCGTGAAAATTTCATATATGAAAATAAAATAGAACACCAATAATTTAAAGTTCAGATTGAGTAATAGGCCATATACAAAATAAATTATCCGTTAATTTTCAGCTCACTTAGCTAGTGACAGCGGCTACCTTGAACTTGTTGACTGGCGGAGGTGAGTAGGTCTGTTTTCCGGTTTGGTCACGTGATGCTCGACATATACCCTATTGCAAATGTTATTGTTTTGTCTTGTAATTGCAAACGTTGTTTTAATGCTTACTGCCACCTACTGGCCGCTTAAGTAAAACACCATGAATCTACATACAGGAAACAGGAAACCGGAAGTTCGTGTGGTGATAAGAAATCAATGTGTTAACATTACCTCAAAGTGCTCAAAGTTAATTCTCTGCAATCTCACCTTGTTTCGCCTTTGAAAGCATTGCCTGTAGGTTTGATTGTTCCATTACATATTCCTGTATAAATGTTGGCTATATTTTATGTATTTAGTGTGTACATCATTTGTATTAGCCAGTTTTACATTCGCTAGCGCAATGCTAACTCGTTCCCCATGGAAAGCCTATGTAATTTAGCCTAGCGCGTTCGCTAGCTCATAGCTATTAGCAATAGGCTACTTACTAGCAGCTCTTTGGTTGATCTGTGTTTTATAAAAATGTTTAAAGCTTACTTTAATACTTACCTAGAGTGGGTACAGTAGCGTTTTTTTGTGAATTAGTCATGCAGTGTGCGTTTCTAAGCTAAAAGGAACACAAGCATATGTGAATGCAGTGTGTATTTCTTTCTTTCTTTTACCCTCCTCAGTTTTACTCCAACCCAATACATCCAATTGTATTGTTTCTTTGACATCATGCAAGTGTGGCATTATTAAACACCGGAGCTTGGACGCTACATCCTGACTCCCATCTTGTTATTGAAAGGAATTTGGCTGGCTGTCTAACTGCGTACAGACACACACATAGGGAGGAAAGTACAGTAAAAAGGCAAGTCATCAGCTGGCGCTACAAGCAACAATGGCAGTGCAGCACGGTGCAACCATGGACGGCAGGAGTATCCAGGACGAGTGGAGATCGGCGACGGGCTCAAGAAGCACACACTCATCCAGATCATCAACCCCCAGTGCAGTAGCAGCAGCAGCTAAAGCGTGTGCTAAAGCTGAAGCCGCACAAGCTTGCGTGACCTTTGCTGAAAGGGAATTGGCTGTGAAGAAAGAGAAGGCCCGACTACAAGCAGAGGCTGCCTCATTGGAGGCCGTGCTGGACGCACTACACATTGAGAAGGAAGCGGCGGCAGAGGCGGAAGAGTACCGCAGTGATACTCGTTCTCCTACACCACCTCAAAGCATTGAGAGGCGGACAAACAAGTATGTCCAGAAGCAGGCTAGGATACGCACAGACACGATACGATACAGACAACTCCTCCTTCCCAAACTTAGAGCCATGGCACGAGAACATGGAATCGCTGTCACCAGCCCAACACGAAGTCACTCAGGTGAATCGTTCACGCTACACTGACATCGACTCATTCCTTGTTATTGACGAGTGGCCACACAAAGGAGGGTTTGCAGCGCTCCCGAAGAGACCCGTGCCTCAATCCGCAGCTCACAAACACCCGGAAAGTACTCATGCCAAGGATCCACACTTCAAAGAGGAACCTTCGTCAAAGGTTAAAGCAGGTAACACGGCATGGCCGACTCACACTGTAGCAACCCATGCACAGACTCCTGATTTGATGGTCATTGCACAATATTTAGCATGTAGAGAACTTGTAAACACAGGTCTCACAAAATTTGATGACAAGCCTGAGAGCTTTAGAGCATGGCAATCATCCTTCTTTAATGCCACTGAGGGCATAAGCTTGAGTGCTAGTAAGGAGTCAGATTTGTTGTCAGCATGGCTAGGCAAAGAATCGTCAAAACACGCACGTAGGATCCGGTCAGTCTACCTAAATGACCCAGGTGCAGCCCTTAGAATGGTCTGGGCAAGACTTAGAGAGTGTTACAGTGCTCCCGAGGTCATAGAGAAAGCCCTCTTCAGCAAGCTGGAAAAGTTTCCTAAAATAGGTAACAGAGACTACCTCAAGCTTAGGGAACTCGGAGACCTGTTAAGGGAGCTGCTGGCAGCCAAAACAGACGGATACCTACCCGGGCTCGCCTATTTAGATACTGCCCACGGCATCAACCCAATTGTGGAGAAGTTTCCCCACCCTCTCCAAGAGAGATGGATCACCGTAGGCTCCAAATTCAAAGAAGACAACGGCATGTGGTTTCCCCCATTTTCCTTCTTTGTAAACTTCGCCTCCTGGCGACATTTCTCCAGCACCTCCGCCAGCTTCCTCAGCACGTGGTCGTGCCGCCATGTGAGCCGACCCTGTGTCAGAGCTGTTTTGCACCCTGACAAGATGTGCTGGAGTGAGGCATTGATGGTCCCACAGAGGTCACAGGATTGCTCTGTTCCAAGCCATTGGTGGAGGTTTCGAGGGCTCGGGAGGGTGTCGTAGGTTGCCCTAATGAGGAAACTGAGCCGAGCCTGTGGTAGCTTCCAGAAATCTGTCCAGTTGATTGCTCGACTCGCGACGCCCTCCCAAGTTGTCCACCGCCCCTGCTGCCCCTGTGACACAGACTTCACTCTGAGCTCCTCCTGCTCAATCCTGGTGACCTTGGAAACAACAAGGTCCTTCCTCTCCTTCCTGCTTGCCTTGGACCACAGGACAGGTGGATCGCTCCATCCGAGGCCTGCCCGCCCTGTCTGCACCATGCCCACGACCTCCTGGTGTTGAAGTCTGCCCATCACCTTCTGCACTTCCTCCTCGGCCCTCCATTTCCTTCCAGTCGCAACTCTGGCATTTGCTTCCTTCACTGTCCTGTCGGAGGAGTCCCTTAATTCCATCACTAGCCTTGCCTTCTCCTGCCTATAGCCCAGGGTGATGGATTTCAGGGGTAGTTGGAGTGAGTTCCATCCGTATAGGCCAGCTGCTGAGAAACAACGTGGCAGACCCAGCCATTTGCGGATGAAGGAGTTGGCTTTTGCCTCCATCCGGCTTACGGCTGATGAGGTGACTTCACACAGCTTCAGAGGCCACATCACCCGTGGATACAGGGTGAAATGATAGCACCACACCTTGTGCTTTCCGGGTAGCTGGCTTGAGTCAATCTTTGACAGGCCTTCTGAAAGCTGCTGAAGGATGGTTTTCCCCATATCCTTGTCTGAGAGACGAGATGTATATAGTCTTCCCAGGCTTCGGATGGGCTGGTCCACGATGCGGGGGATGTCTTCCCCGCCGATGGTGAAGGTGACTCTGTCATTCCTCTCCCCTTTCCGCAATGAAAGGCTCCTCGACTTCTGTGGCTTGAAGCTCATCCTTGCCCAGATGATCAGCTCGTCCAGCCTCTTAAGCAGCCTGGATGTGCATGGGGCAGTTCGTAGTAGGCGCGTGATGTCATCCATATAGCTCCTTAGGGAGGGGAGCCTCTGACCTGCAGGCAGCCGGATGCCACCCACTACCTGCCTTGCCCTAATCAGGATGACCTCAAATGCTGCTACGAAGAGGATGGGGGAGATTGAGCATCCCATTGCAATCCCTACTTCCAGTTGTTGCCAGCCAGTAGTGAACTTCTTCAATGCGAAACACATGTGCATGTCCTGGAAGTAGTTCATGATCATGGTCCTGATGTTGTCTGGGATGTAGAAGAATTCCAGGGCATATGCGATCAGTTGGTGTGGCACTGACCCGTAGGCATTGGCTAGGTCCAGCCATATGACATGCAAGTCTTTCTTCTCCCTCTTAGTGGTCTGGATCTGTTCCCAAATCATTGATGCATGCTCTACACACCCAGGGAAGCCCGGAACCCCGGCTTTCTGGCAGCTGGTGTCAATGTAGTTGTTCTCCATTAAGTAGGTGGTCATCCTTCTTGCCATCACAGAGAAGAGGAGTTTCCCCTCCACATTCAGTAGGGCAATGCTCCTGAACTGCTCGATGGTCTTAGCATTCTGCTGTTTGGGTATAGAGACTGCCACTGCCCTCTGCCACTCAGATGGTATGCTCTGCTTATTCCAGGTGACTCGCATCAGGGTCCATAGGAGCTTCAGCACTCTTGGGCAGTTCTTGTATAACTTGTACGGGATTCTGTTTGGGCCTGGTGCTGATGCTGATCTAGCCCGCTGGATCACCTGTCTAACCTCGCTGAGTTTGGGTGGAGATGTGTCAAACAGGGCTGATGGTTCTGTGGGCCTGGGCACATACCCTGGTGAGCCTAGGGGGTTGTTCCTTGCTGGGTCACTGTATTGAGTACGGATGTGCTCCTCCAGATCTTCTTTGGAGACATCCAGTGTTCCACTTGTCTTCTCCTCTAGGACCCCGCGTGCATGCCGGAATGGATTCCTGAAGAAGCTTGATCTTTCCTTCTCCTTCCGTTTCCTCCGTCTTCTGATGCGCTCTGCCCTCCGTAGATTAGCAAGACTACTTCTGATCTCATCCCAGAGAACTTTCAGGCCCTCTTTCTCAGACTCATCTGCTTTCCTCCAGCGCTTGCGGAGCTGCCTTCTGCTTGCCACCAGGTCATCGATCTCTTTCTCTCTCCTCCCCTTTGTCCTTGCTACTGCTTCTCTGACGGTCACCTCGCCATACCTGTTGCTGCATTCTTTGTACAGGATTTCCCCAAACAGGTTTAGCTTGGCTTCCACTGACCCGCGTAGAGCAGTTTGCAGCAGTCCGCTCAGGTGTTCATCTAACTTTCTCCACTCCTCGGATTCGTTAGCCTTTAGCCACTTGATCTTATTCCTTCGGAGTGGCTTCTTCAGGCTCCTGGTCCTTTGACTTGACTCTGTTCTTGGGTCTCTTGTGGGTGCTACTGGGTTCGCTCCTTGGGGTTCATCAACATCCCTTTCTTCCTCTTCCTCCCGCCCTACATCTGCAACGTTGGGCCCAATGGCACTGTGGTTATTGACCTGGCCTTGGATCCCATTTGTCTGACCTGCCCTTTTCGGAGCAGTGCAAGGTTGCATATGACTACCACCGCCGCACTTCTTCTTTCCCATGTGGATGTGAAGTCCCCTCAAAGTTGTTGTTCTTTCCCAGCCGCACCCACACTTCCTATGGATCTTCTCGTTTGCCGTTGTCCCTGCGTTAGATTTACCGTTTGGTCCGTCCTTGTTGGCCCTTCTTCCATCCCGCCTCTCGGAGGGCCTTCGGGTTGTTTCTTTGTTTCTTTTTCGTAGTGTGATTTGGGTGTCTCCTCTTGGGAGACTAGAGGGTAGGGTTACTAGCCCGCCTCTCCCGGTGCAGTCTATCCTGCTGCCACCAGTCTCTCCTGGTTGTCCTCCAGTCTTCCCTGGACTCCAACTGCTCTGTTCTCAGTAGTCACTGTCTCCAGACTTGCATTATTATATACAGTGAGGTGGTCTTACTGCTAGGCCTTGGGCCTGTCGCACCTCCTACGGTGCCCATGGAGGACTATGCATGGCAGGGGCGTCCACTTCCCTGAGCCAGGCCCTGTCCCTGACCGCATACCAAGAGGTTTAGCTGCAGGGTCATCAGCTGGGAACCACCGATCGTTAATGTTTCGCCCCTTATCTCAGAACATGGAAGAGGAAGATGGATAGTCACAAGCCATCAAACAAAGCTGAGCTGCTTGAATTTTTGCACCAGGAGTGGCATAAAGTCACCTAACAGCAATGTGAAAGACTGGTGGAGAGCATGCCAAGACGCATTAAAGCTGTGATTGCAAATCAGGGTTATTCCACCAAATATTGATTTCTGAACTCTTCCTAAGTTAAAACAGTATTGTGTTTAAAAATGAATTTGAACTTGTTTTCTTTGCATTATGAAAGGTCTGAAAACACTGCATCTTTTTTGTTATTTTGACCAGTTGTCTTTTCTGCAAATAAATGCTCTAAATGACAATATCTTTATTTGGAATTTAGGAGAAATGTTGTCAGTAGTTTATAGAATAAAACAAAAATGTTCATTTTTACTCAAACACATACCTATAAATAGTAAAACCAGAGAAACTGATCATTTTGCAGTGGTCTCTTAATTTTTTCCATAGCTGTATATACACTATATGGCCAAAAGTCAGTGGACACCTCTACTAATTATTGAGTTCAGGTGTTTCAGCCATACCCATTGCCAAAAGGTGCATAAAATCCAGCACATAGCCATGCAATCTCCACAGACGAACATTTCGAATTCAGAATGGTTCGTAAAGACCTCAGTGACTTTAAACGCGGCACTGTCATATGATGCCACCTTTGCCACAAATCAGTTCGTGAAATTTCTGCCCTACTAGATGTGCCCCGGTCACTAGGTGTGATGGTCAGGGGTCCACTGACTTTTGGCCATATAGTGTATATAGTCAACTCCATAATTATTAAATTATTCACACCCTTAATAAAGAAGACTATATAAAAAAAGGCTGTATACAATAAACAATAAATATTACAATAGCTATATTGTATACTCAGAAAGATATGTCACAATTATTCACACCCCGAATAATTATTTGACATAAAATCCAACAAATAAAATCTGCGTTAATATGTTGCCTTCTAGTGTTTTATGAGATTGGAGAATATTTGCCCATTCCTCGATACAGAATCCTAAAATGCACTGCTGGTGTGCATGGCCAAAAAGCTCAATTTTGGTCTCATCTTGTCAATTTTGGACAATCTATACCCATTATGTAAAGGTGCTTTGACAATTAAATACAATTATATTTTGTGTGTGTGTGACCCGTACGTACAGGAAAAAATGCTTTAGCATAATTTTATATGAAAATGTAAATAAAGCAAATTTTCAGAAACAAATACATCATTATTTTCTAAATATTGTGGTAATAAGTCACACATCAACTTTTCAACAAAACAGTAAAACTTTATTGAAAATAACAGATGGCAAGGAATACAACTTCACAGAACTGTTAGGAAATCAAGTCTGTCCTACTGAAATGCTGTTCATGTAAATACAGCTATCTCAAGTAATGAATAAAAAGCACAACATACAACAACAACAACAATATACAACTGTTACCTATATCCAAGATTTTATTTAACCATAAATAAACTGCAATTGTGAAACATAGTGATTTAGTGCCACATAGGGCAAATAACAAATCTGGTCTGCATTATTTTAAATGCACATAACAGGTATAATTATACACGGTATTATACAAGTAACTCCAAATTAACCTGGTTGTTGTATATTACACCCACTTTATACCACTTTGAAAACCCTTTTGGTATATACATTGTTACACATTTGAAACAAAATATCACGTGTATCAAATATAGCGTGCTTGATATTACCACCTGTGTCTATGCAGCAATGAGCATATTCACAGGGCCTGGATGTATCGTACTGTTTATTTATTTATATAAATTATTTGCTTTCAATAATATGGAGATACAAAGATACCAATTAATCATTTTTTGCAAATACATTTTACTGCAACAAACTTAAGAGTAGATCATCTTAAGAGTTATTTTTAAAATTTTTAATTTATGTGACCAGTTTCAATTTTGATTGAACAACCCATGATAACAATAACTTTGCCCCACCAAAATTAGCACAAATAAATACATAAATAATACATGAACAATAACAAAATCCTGAGGTTGACTGTTCAATTCAACATCCCCAACATGGAGAGAACTTTTTCACTACTTATGATAGCTGTCTGCAGAATATACAAACCATGGCCATATTCTAGACAATATCTCTTCAATTCCAGCTTACCATATTATAAAGCTATTATAAAACTGGTCTACAAACCCAAACTTGAAAGATCCAATACATTTACAAATAATGTTTTCTAGGGTCATTAATATAAAAATAAATGGCGGCAGAAACATTTGTTGGTTGTGAGAAATAATGGACCGAGAGGGAGTTGTGAATGATGCAGTTCGCACTTAATCAATTTTATCACCAACCTCTGTTAGCTTTTATAGGCCCATCTAAGTGGAGGCTTTCTGAGGTTTTTTTTGGAGCGAATCATGAATGATCAGGAGGTACAATGCATGGTGGGTTCACAGTCTCTCTCTGACTGGAGAACTGGTCATCCACTTCGGCGAGCTTGATGTGCTTCTCTGTCTTATTGCAGCGATCACTCGGACCTGCCGATTCTCCCTCCACAACATCCGGAGGATCCGACCATTCCTCACCCAAGTCCAGGCCCTGGTGATCTCACGTCTGGACTACTGCGATTCCTTGCTGGCAGGCCTTCCGGCTTGTGCCATCAAGCCACTGCAACTAGTCCAGAACACTGCCGCTCGTCTGGTGTTCAACCAGCCGAAGTTCACACACGTCACCCCTCTACTCTCCTCTCTGCACTGGCTCCCCATCGCAGCACACATCAGATTCAAATCACTGGTGCTTGCTTTTCAAGCGGCCAGAGGTAATGCTCCCCCTTACCTCCAGTCACTCATCACTCCATACACCCCTCCCAGACCCCTCCGCTCTGCCTCCTCTGGTAAACTGACTGTCCCTTCCCTCTGGGCGCCTGGCAGCCACTCCTCGCGGTCTCGCCTCTTCTCTGTCCTGATCCCTTGCTGGTGGAACGACCTTCCGCAATCGGTCAGGACCGCGGAATCACTTGCGATCTTCCACAAGAGACTCAAAACCCACCTCTTCAGACTCCACTACCACTGAACTCTGTCCATCTAGCTAAATTGTCTTCACCACTGTTTACTTGTTCAACACTATACTCCAAAAAATAAAAAATAAAAATAAAAATTACACTAACCATTTCCTTTCCAGTGTTACAGGTATGGTACGCAGATGCCTGCAATGATGTCTATTGCTGTATTACTGCACTGATTTCGTGCGCTAACTATGATTGTTCCTACCATGTATTAATGCACATCATGTAAGTCGCTCTGGATAAGAGCATCTGCTAAATGCTTAAAATGTCAAATGTAATGTAAATGTCTTGCCACAGAAAGTATTCTGAAACTCCTGAAATGAAGGATGTCAGGCATGAACCATGAGGAGCAAGGGCGTTCAATTGAACTTCACACATTCTTCATATTCATACACACAAACACATGAAAGATATAAACCAAAACATTCCTTACATATACATGAATATATGGCACTCTGTTAGGATGACACAGAGCGGACCCAAACGCAGACACAGACACTAAGAATTCAGTAAAGTAAAATATTCATTTATAAACAAAGACTGGGGTAGGGAAGCGATGGTGAGGGCAGACGAGAGAGGCAGGCAGGACAGGTAAGCGGGTAGGCAGGCAGGTGGGTAGGCGACGAGTGAACCACTGAAGCTAATTGATGACAGGTGTGCAGGCAGAGCAGGTGTCGCAGATCCACAGCAATCAGGAGGGAGCCGGACAATGCCGAGGGGAGAAGCCGTACCCACAACACATGCACAAACTGTAGTGTGGATCAAAGGTGGAAGAGCCACACGCAGATCTCACGAGTATCTAAAAGCTGAACGCAAGAGATCAGCCACTAAATCTGCGAACAGACTAGGGAGCGGGGAAAACAGATAGAAAAAGAAAAGAAATAAGGAAACCCCGGGACAAAACTCCACGGGAATAAAACCAACAGAAACAACCCTTAAAGGGCGAACACTCCTCACCGAGGAGCTAAGGAAAAAGAAAACAAATGTCTACAGAGACTTTAGCTCTGGGGGAATTTAACCCCGAAAAACAAAGAATAATCTTTCAAAGGAAACCACCAAAGTGGTGAGCTTAAAACCCTTCATTTGGAGATGATTAATCTCCCTAAAAGGCTACCACAGAGTGGTGACGCTAAAACTTTATTTTGAGATGAATAAGTTAGTTCCTTCTCTTTGTAACTAAGAGAAAACCACAGGGTGGTCAAACTAACCCTTAGTTCAGAATACCGGCTAGAGCGTAATAAATAGTTTACACAGAAGCGTTTGCATGAGGGAAAAAGAGACCTAAAGTAGGAGAAGGGATTAATACTGATTGCTCTCAGCTGGAAGCGATCAGAGCACCCACCGACACAAGACCATATAAGGGTGGCAGAATGACAATGATTCCTCTCAGCAGAAAGAGAAAAAGACCACATGACCACGCGCCCTCCAGAGGCCAAACGAGGTAAAACTGTGACAGGACCCCCCCCTTAAGGGGTGGCCCCAGCCAAACCCTCCGAACCATGCCGGTGGAAATCCCGAATAAGCTCAGGGTCCAGAATGTTCCTGGACGGGACCCAGCAGCACTGTCGCACCCTCCTCCAAGTAGCCCGACACCGCTGAACAAAGGATGCGGCAGACGGCACCCCCACGTCTTTATCTAGTTCCGAGAACAGTGGCAGTTGGTACCCGAAAAGAGCCTCAAAAGGAGAGAGACCAGTAGACATATTGCGCAAGGTGTTATGTGCATATTCCGCCCAGGCGAGGTGTCGACTCCAAGAGGTCGGACTGGATGAGGCCAAACAGTGAAGCGTCCTCTCCATAGACTGGTTAGTACGTTCCATCTGCCCATTGGTCTCAGGATGAAACCCAGAAGACAGACTTACAGAGGCGCCCAAGAGATAACAAAAGGCCCGCCAAAACCGGGCAGCAAACTGGGGTCCACAATCAGACACTATGTCCTGGGGAAGACCATGGATACGGAACACATGATCGACCACCAGCTGGGCGGTCTCGAGTGTGGACGGCAGCTTGGGCAGGGGAATGAAATGAGCCACTTTGGAGAACCTATCCACTACCACCAGGATGACTGTGTGACCCTCCGACACAGGCAGACCGGTCACAAAATCCATGGCAATGTGGCTCCAAGGACGACTAGGAATGGGCAGTGGTCGGAGAAGACCAGACGGTGGAAGCTGAGACCCTTTATTACGGGCACATATCAAACAGGCCGACACACACTCTCGCACATCACTCTCCATTTTAGGCCACCAGAATTCTCTGGCTAAGAACTCATGGGTCCTGTGAATACCCCGATGCTCCATCAGCTGCGAAAACTGTAACACCTGAGCCCGCACTTTAGACGGCACAAAAAGACGACCTGGAGGACCACCACCCGGATCCTTACGCACAACGGATTCAATGCTCCAAGAAACTGGAGCCAGGATCTGAGCGGCGGGAACAATGGGCTCTGGAGAGCGATCAGCCTCTGACCCGTCATATAACCAGAAAAGCGTGTCCGGCTTGGTGTTCTTCGACCCAGGACGGTAGTAAAAAATTTAATCGCGTGAAGAAAAGCGACCAACGGGCCTGCCGCGAGTTACATCGCTTAGTGTCCTGGATGTACTCCAGGTTTTTATAGTCTGTCCAGAGCGTAAACGGATGCTCAGCCCTCTCTAACCAGTGTCGCCATTCCTCAAGCACCAGTTTAACCACCAGCAGCTCTCTGTCTCCGACGTCATAATTCCTCTCGGCAGGGGAAAGCCCCTGGGAGAAGTAAGCACAAAGGAGCACTTTCTGATCCAGAGGAGAACGCTGTGACAGTATAGCCCCTACTCCGAGCTCAGAGGCATCAACCTCCACCACAAACGGGAGCGAAGGATTGGGAGTGATGAGAATTGGATCGGAGCTAAACCTCCTCTTTAGCTCAGCAAATGCTGCCTCAGCTTTAGACGTCCACTGAAAACGAGAAGGAGCTGTTTTTTTTGTTAGTGCAGTCATAGGTGCGACCACAAGGCTAAAATTGCATATGAAATGCTGGTAAAAATGTGCGAACCCCAGGAATCATTGAACTTGCTTTACAGACTCAGGGGTGGGCCAGTCGCTGACCGCTGACACTTTCCTGGGATCCATTTGGATGCTCTCGTCTGCCACAATAAACCCCAGGAAAGAAACGGAACTGGAGAGAAAAATGCATTTCTCTGCATTGACAAACAGCCGTGCCTCTAAGAGACACTTTAAAACTCGTCTAACGTGTTCTATGTGCTCAGAAAGGTTTTTATAAAAAATTTGAATATCGTCTAAATAAACAAAAACGAATCTCTCCAACATCTCTCTGAGCACATCGTTAACCAATGCCTGAAAAACCGAAGGAGTGCTAGTGCTAGTGAGTCCGAAAAGCATAACCAGGTACTCATAGTGACCGCTGTGTGTGTTAAAAGCGGTCTTCCAGCCATCTCCCTCACGAATATGCACCAAATTGTAAGCATTGCGAAGGTCGAGCTTGGAAAAAACAGATGCCCCCTGGAGACATTCGAAAGCAGAATTCATGAGGGGAAGAGGGTACCGATTCTTTACGGTGATGTTATTTAAACCTCTATAATCGATGCAAGGCCTTAACCCTCCGTCTTTCTTCCCTACAAAAAATAAACCTGCACCTGCAGGTGACGTGGACGGTCTGATGAAGCCGTTGTTTAACGATTCCTTAATGTAATCTCTCGTAGCTGCGCTCTCAGGAACCGACAGGGAATATAGAGAACCGCGTGGAGGAATAGTGTCCGGCTGTAAATCAATAGCACAATCATAGGATCTGTGCGGAGGCAACGTGGTGGCCCTTTGCTTGCAAAAAACCTCGCTTAGGTCTGCTTAGACAGCAGGCACACCTCCAGGTAAGGGAGGTGTGCGGTCTCGCCTCTTCTCTGTCCTGGTCCCTCGTTGGTGGAACGACCTCCCACAATTGGTCAGGACTGCGGAATCACTTCCAATCTTCCGCAAGAGACTCAAAACCCACCTCTTCAGACTCCACTACCCCTGATCTCTGTCCATCTAGCTAAATTGTCTTCACCACTGTCTACTTGTTCAACACTATACTCTCTATTAAAAAAAAAAAAAAAAAAAAAAATGTAAATGTAAAATACCTTTTCCTTCCCGGTGTTACAGGTATGGTACGCAGATGCCTGCAATGATGTCTATTGCTGTATTCCTGCACTGATCTCGTGCGCTAACTGTGATTGTTCCTACCATGTATTGATGCACATCTTGTAAGTCTCTCTGGATAAGAGCGTCTGCTAAATGCTTAAAATGTAAAATGTATGGAAATACCTCTGCACTCAAGATCTCCAAACTCTCACTCAGTTGAGAATCTGAACCAAAACTAGGCTCAGATTCCGAGTTAGCGATCTCGTCCGCAGAGAAATCATCAACCGGTCGTTTCCAATCGGCCAACGAATCCCAGTCCAAACTCCCCTCTCTCCCCTCTGATAGTTGGGAGGACGTGTCCCCATCCAAAGGACATATGTCTGCCTCATCCGCGACCAAACTAGCCTTGCTCTCAGTGCCCCGATCGTTAAAAGTGAAGAAGTCCTGCCGACAATGGTGGACACACTGCAGGCCCCACTGAATAATCACTTCTCTCTTTCTTCCCCAGTTGATGTGTGGCTTATGTTGGCTAAGCCATGAATGACCCAATACAAGGGGGTAGGTAGGTGAGTCAACTAAAAAGAATCGAATTTGTTCCGAGTGACCCTTATAAAATACACGCATACACACATTTTCAGTCCTCTCTTTAATACTACCTGTACCCAGCGGACGACTATCGAGTGCCGTAATACAACTGGGCTGAGAAAGAGAGCGCACCGGTAACCGTGCGTCCGGAGCCCACCTGGCATCCAAAAAACAATCCACCGCCCCTGAATCCAAAAAAGCGTCGATCTTAATGGATTGTTTATTCCATGTCAACTCTACAGGCAAGAAAGTACGAAAGGATGTAGTATGATGTCTCGCTAGTGCCTCTCGGCCCCCGCAAGTTTAGGACAATTGAATTTGGTGTGACCCTTACGTTTACAATAACGACACCATTCTGAGCGAGAGTTAGCCCCTTTCAAGTCCTGATGAGCTGCCTACTTGCATAGGTTAATCGCGCCCATCCCCACGTCTGGGGGCGTTTGGTTTCCCCGGTCCACTGACGTTTCGGGAACTACAGTGGACCGGGGAAACCAAACGCCCCCAGACTTGGAATGATTCCATTTGTCACACCTATCTCTCTCATGTTCTCTAATATGGTTGTCAGTCCTTATCGCGGTAGAAACCAATGCGTCAAACATATCTGGTGAACCAAAAGCCGCCAACATGTCTTTAACTGAATCAGACAATGCGTTAGTAAATAGCGTGCTGAGCAGACCCTCCGGCCAGCCGGTCTCACCTGCCAGTGACCTAAATTGAATGGAAAACTCCGCTACGCTAAGTGAACCCTGACGAATCCGCGCCAGGCTCATAGCCGCCTCCTTTCCAGAGATTTCATGATAAAAAAACAACTCTATCTCCTTCATAAGTTTCGTAGAATCATTTAATATCGGTGCTTGCGAACGTGTGAGCGGAACCGCCCACTCAAGTGCAGAACCGTTCAGGAGAGACAAAATAAGAGCGATTCGCGAATTCTCAGACTGATAACAAGAGGGTTGAGCCTTGTAAACAATCAGACATTGCGAAATAAAACCTCGACATTTGCCCGATTCTCCGTCATAACGCAGAGGAAGCTGGATTTTAGGTTCACGAGGAGTGGGAAGTGTTTGTGGAACTGTATGAAGAGACTGAACCCCGGTAACTTGTACAGGGGGTTGCGCGTTAGTTAGTTGGGAACAGTTCTTAGCTAATTCCCACATGGAGCTTTCCATCGCGAGCAATCTCACATAAATCTCCCTTTGTTGCTTACTGGCGCCTGTTAGTTGAAAATGCAACTGCTGAATGGCTTCCGCCTGGCTGGCTAACACTGTTTGTTGTGCAGCCACAGCTAGTTCGATACTCGTGGTATTTGCTGGCTCTGTCATTTTTTGGCTTCTGCGTACTGTAGTGTGGATCGAAGGTGGAAGAGCCACACGCAGATCTCACGAGTATCTAAAAGCTGAACGCAAGATGGAAATGTTAGTTCCTTCTCTTTTTAACTAAGAGAAAACCACAGGGTGGTCAAACTAAACCTTAGTTCAGAATACCGGCTAGAGCATAATAATTAGTTTACACAGAAGCATTTGCATGAAGGAAAAAGAGACCTTAAGTAGGATACTGATTGCTCTCAGCTGGAAGCGTTCAGAGCACCCACTGACACAAGACCATATAAGGGCGACAGAATGGCAAGGATTCCTCTCAGCAGAAAGAGAAAAAGACCATCACATGACCACGCACCCTCCAGAGGCCAAACGAGGTAAAACCGTCACACAAACACAAAACTGACAGGGAGACAGGAGACGCAGGGAAAAGGGAAAATGTAAAACACGAGGAAACACAAACACGAACACACAAAAAATAAACAAAGTTGCGGCTGTGGCCGTAACACACGCCACCCCTGAAGTGTGTATATTAAATATATATTCATGAATATACACAGGCAGGGTGAGTTTTTATATCTTTTATATCATGGCTACAACTAAAAAAGCAAGCAAAATATTTAATAAAACAGTATTCTAAGGACAAATCTAAATTCATAATTTAATTTAATTTAATTTAAGTTAACTCACATCCACCACATAAAGATAACTAGCTAGATAGCTGGCAATTGACTTGGTGCTTGACAAGTTTTCTTAGCTATTAGAGGGCAAGCGTGACAAGTACTGCAAAGGCTCATTTTTGTCCTTCGCCCGTTCCATGCATAAGAGACCATGTGGACTCTACTGGAGCCTATAACCACGATGCTACCGCTTATGTGTTGCGTCTGCTCTGTGAAGCTCAAAATAAAACAAGGAGCAAATTCCTGGAAGTATTTAGCTTGTCTCATTGACTCATTTACATAACTGATCTTGATACATTTCAGCTAGCTAGCTGGTTATGGACAGCAAAAAAAGTTTTATGTCATTATTATTTGACACAGATATTATTTTTGACATTCAGAGTTGATGTTACGGCGCTTGGCCGTTATTTCTTTTTTTGTTTGCTCTCTCTCCTTTTCTTTTGCTCCTCCCAGGTCTAATCAGGTTGATTGAGCGTACCCAGGGCTGGACTGGGACAAAAAATAGGCCCTGCCATTTGGCTCAGACCGGCCAATCCAGTGGCGTAGCGTGGGTTGCCAGCACCCGGTGCGAGCCACGTAAACGGCGCCCCATTTTCTGTTGACGGGGGGGGGGTGCTACGCGAAAAAATGCTGAGACCAGTTCGTTTATTTCACGTGGTATAATATATATTTATATTTTTTTTAATTAAAAATATATTTATATAAAATAATTCTACCGGCCCTACCGGCCCAAAACTAGACCGGCCCACCGGGAATCTGCCCGGTAGACTATATAGCCAGTCCAGCCCTGAGCGTACCTGTGAGGAGGCTTTCATAAAGGAGCTTGGGATCCAGCCTAGGGCTGCCGCCTTCCCTTTTGGCATTCTATTCTGCGGCCTGGTTGCTCCAACCAACTCTTTGTGGCTCACCTTATATGCGGATTGTGTATTATTATTTAAATTCCCTAGACAAATAAATGATTGTTGCACCTTACCGTGATTGTTGTCTGCTTTTTGTTGTGGTTTGGTTCCGAGGGGAGAGCCAACCGTAACAGTTGACAACAAAGTTGTCACAAGCAAGAGGGTATCAAACCAAACAGCTACTTCCAGATCCCCAGAAAAAATCAAAGTAAACGTTTAATAAATCCCTCATGTTTGGATTTCTTTTGATCCTCAGCTAATAATGTTGTTTATGAAAAATCGATCTTAATAATGTTACATTTTTTAAAGTTTTCGCAAAGTGATTTAGAAGTTATGAATAGGGCCACCATTCTGTGACATTTCCGGCTCGAGTTGTTTTCTTGCCTGTACTTCAGTCAACCACCAACAAAAAGTCGATAGCACCCCTTTTTCAAGCCACACAGAAAATGTCAAGCAATTATCAAGTTGCACCACCCCAATCATCTACGATGATAAATTAATATGCTGGGAAAGTCAAGTTGGCACTTCCTTTTCAACAGCCCTAGTAACAGGAATTTCTGGGACGAAACTGGACCGGAAGACATTCATTTCCAATGAGACGCAAACTTTGAAATGTTGAAAGAATATCTGGGGGTTATTCTTTGAATTATTTGCTGTAAAGCAAAAAAGTCACCATTTTGAGACTGTCCCCATAGATCACCTTTATATATTTGAGAAAGGCAGTGGTCCACTGCAGAGTGGAGGCCTTGTCTGTATCCCAGTTGCAGAATGGCACCAGCATGTTCAGCTCGTCACAGCAGATACGAATCCTCCGCCTGTGAAACAGTCAGAGCAAGAATCGAGTTCTGCCTTATTGATGAGGACATTGCAGGTTTACACCAAGGCCACCTGAACCTGACTGTGAAGGCCTGCTTTCATTTCACTTCTTTTATTTTTTTCTCATCTTAAGTCATGTTTTGTGTGGCAAACCTTTTGGATTATGCCTTATATACCTTATACCATTGAGCTGCAGAGCCTTGGCCCCTTTAGACAATCACAGAAATGGGGTGTGCGAAATGTGAGAGAGAAAGAGTGTGTGTGAGAGAAAGAGAGAAAGTGAGTCTGTGTGTGAGACTGTGTGTAAGTGTGAGGGGAAAATTTTATTAGGCCTTCCGACAGGCCGTTTCCAGCTTGCTGAATGAGTTGTTTATGCTTCCACTCACGGGTCAGACATTGTCTGGATATGGTGTTCCATTCAGGAAGAGATAAGCGAGTGTTGCTAGAAGTGGGAGACAACTCATGTGAAGGAATGAGAAACATTAAGATGTTTGGGTTGGAGAGCGGGAAACGTCAAGGTTGGTTCCTTGGGAATGAGTTTATTATTGTGCTGTATAAATCATAATAAAACGGATGAGAAGTTATTACTGGGTCATAAGTGAGAGTTGCCTTATCCTAATGTATGCAAGAAATTTGTATGTTGGGAGGGTAAAACATGTGTTTGGACCCATCAATAAAGGAGGAGTTTCAACCATGACCAATGGGTGAAACTCCAAAGGGCGATGGTCACCTAGAATGTAAAAGATATATACTGTTGTATTTCTTTGATCTCGTTGGAGATACTCTGACATTCTTTATGCGAGAGTGTTAGACTGCTCCCCTGTTTCGAAACAGTAATAAAACATGATTTGAAAATTGAGAACACAGTCTCGCTTCCTTTGAATAGTAGAATTTCCACGACATATGCATAGAAACTATGTGCAGGCATGAGAAAAGATACAGACAGTTGTGTGTCTGCAACTGTGTGTTAGAGTGTGCATGTGAGCGAGCATGCGTGCGTGTGTGGGGGTGGGCGGGGCGGGGGATGGGTTATTTGTGAGACACTTCGCAGGGGAAGTTACCTGCGATCTCGCTCCAAGATGTTGTGTATCTCTCTCCTCTGTGAATTATCACCTGCCTCCCAAGGCTTCTGGAAGGTCTCACGGCTGTTGCCCATTACTGCGTTTTGCATGTTGTTGAGGGCGGAGCGCTTGGGGCACGTCTGCCGCGACCTGCCCCGCCCATGCCTGACTGGGGGCATATACATTCGCAGCTCCTCTTCAATTAAATATAGACCAATTAATTAATTAATTAATTAATTAACGGAGATCCAGTTACCCTCCACAAAATGTATGAAGGATGATTAATAAACCCCTCCCACATATCACTTCTGCTAAAAGGGTATATTGTATATATAGTTTATATAAATGTATTGCACCATAGCCAGCTCATTAAGGAAAAACTAAAACAATACATGTTTTAATATGTGCAAACGGAAACATCAAATAAATGTTTATAGGTTTGAATGAGCAAACTGTAAGCGCACCTTTAAAGTGCATACACGCGTGCGCACATACACACACACACACACAGGTCTGCTTCCTACCTTCCGTCTTAATCAAGATTTTGTGTTCAACAGCCTGTTCATTCTCATTACACAGAGCTGACTTTGCTGGCCCCGCATCTTGCTGGTATGAGTTATGATTTTAATGAATCTGCACAGGGTTGAATAAGGCCTAGGGACACCTGCGCTTGGAATGCCTGGAGGCATGCCCAATGGCCTCAGGCCAGTGGTCCATTCTGACTCTGTCCTGATTTATGGTGACACGCAATGATTGGTGATGGGTTGGCATGATCTAATAAGTTGTTGTGATCCATTCATGCTCATAATGTAATCAAGGCCTCGTTTTGCAGGTGGAGTGGGCAGATAGGGGAGTGGTAGGTCAGTATAAATGATTGTTTAGTTTTTTATGCCAGATGTCATCAGATAATAAATAATGGTGTCTCATATAAAGTCAATAATGGTGTCTTAAAAAGGCTGGAATGGGATTTTGGGGGAATTCATCTGAATCAATCAATCAATCAATCAATCTTTATTTTTGTATAGCGCCATTTACAAACAGGTTGTCACACAGCGCTTCACAATTGGCATTTTCCAGAGGGAATCAAAAAACCAGAAAACCATTGGGACCAGTGTGGGAGACTGGAAAATTATTCCCTGACCCCTTAAAAGGCGGTCGAGATGAACTCCTGGAAAATTGTGGGTTACAGAGAAAAGCAAAACAAATAGTCCTTGAGGCTCATGAGGCTTAACAGACCACCGGAAGGGCATTCTAAGTGTAGGGGTGGGGTGGACCTCATCCCTCCAGATACCAGGGCAGGGCGGGGGATGGAACCAGCAGCTAGGGTCTGAGCCAGCGGCATCCGGCTAACACATGGCAGGGGTGGGGGGTTGACTCTGGGGCAGGTGAGCTCCGGGCAGGTGCCACAAAGCCAGGGAGAAAAGAGGAAAGGTGCAATTATGACTATGATAAATATCACACAGGATCAGGGGAAAGAGTAGTGATAACACTTTTGCACCAGCAGAAGTAATCTAGGGCAGCATAACTAATTCGGTGAGTGGCACAGGGAGCACGCAGCCATGAGGGCACTCAGAGACCATCCCACCACATCATCAGCAGTCCTGATAGAGGCGGATCATCACTTATGATTGGTGACAGTAAGGATAGCTCATTGCACCAGAAGGCTCTATTGCTACGCCCCCTCCACATCTGCACCTAATGACTATAAGAGAGACTAAAGAGATGTGTTTTTAATCTAGACTTGAAGATTGAGACCGTGTCTGACTCCTTCACAGAGACGGGTAGATTGTTCCACAGTAAAGGAGCTCTATAGGAGAAAGCTCTGCCACCTGCTGTATTTTTTGATATTCTAGGGACTACCAAGTTGCCTGCATCTTGTGAGCGAAGGTTAACGTGGGGGATTGTACGGATGAAGTAGATCCGTCAAGTAAGAGGGTGCAAGTCCATGCAACACCTTATAAGTTAAGAGGAGTACCTTATATTCTACACGATAGTTTATAGGAAGCCAGTGGAGTGACGCTAACACATACTAATGTGCTCATATTTCTTTGTTCTAGTCAGGATCCTTGCAGCAGCATTCTGTACGAGTTGTAGGCTCCTGAGTGAGGTATTGGAACAGCCAGACAGTAATGCATTGCAATAATCTAATCTAGATGTAACAAAGGCATGTACCAATTTTTCTGCATCTATTAATGACAGGAAGACCCTAATTTTGGCAATATTCCTCAGGTGAAAAAAGGCTATTCTGGAAATGTTTTTGATGTGACTATCAAATGAGAGACCAGGATCTATAGTAACACCAAGGTCTTTTACCACCAAACTTGCAGCAACAGAGCAACCATCCAGATTAAGAGATAAATCAGATAACCCTCTTCTGAGGTTTTTGGGCCCCAAGACCAACATCTCTGTTTTATCAGTATTCAACAATAGAAAATTATCTGACATCCAGTCTTTTATGTCTTTAAAACAGGCCTCCAACTGTTCGAATTGTCCTTTGCCAGGTTTCATTGATAGGTATAATTGTGTGTCATCTGCGTAGCAGTGAAAATGTACGCCATGTTTACGAATGACATCACCAAGTGGCAACATGTAAAGGGAGAACAATAATGGCCCCAAAACAGAACCTTGAGGGACACCATATTCCACCTTGATGAGAGCAGAGGGCTCATCATTTAACTGCACAAATTGATACCTATCTGAGAGGTAGGACTTAAACCAGGAGAGTGTCTGCTCAGAAGAGTTTGGTGGTCTATTGTGTCAAACGCAGCACTTAAGTCCAAAAGCACAAGAATAGAGACGCATCCACGGTCAGCTGATATCAGTAAGTCATTAACAACTTTAATAAGAGCAGTCTCAGTGCTATGGTGTTGCCTAAATCGTGACTGAAAAGTTTCATAGATGTCATTTGATGTCAGGAATGAAGTCAATCTCTGAGCTACGGCTTTCTCTAGAATTTTTGAGAGAAAATAAAGATTAGAAATTGGCCTGTAGTTACTGAGATTTTCTGGGTCGAGGTTTGGTTTCTTTAAAAGTGGCTTAATTACTGCCACTTTTTGAGAATTTGGCATATAGCCTGATGATAGAGACAGATTAATAATGTCTAGCATGGACTGCCCCATAACAGGAAGAAGTTATTTAACAAGTTTTGTTGGGATTGGGTCTAATTGGCAAGTAGATGGTTTGGAGGACATAACCAATTTAGAAAATTCAGTCCACTCCAGAGCGCTAAAAAACTCAAGAGTAGCCATAGGACCCCTGTCCTGGTAAGCCTGTGCTTTCTGAACAGTGTCCGCTACAGCAGAAGGTGCCATTTTAGTAATTTCATCTCTAATTTTCTCAATCTTCTCAGAGAAAAAGTTCATGAAATCATTACTATTATAGGCTGCCGGAGGCTTAGCATTGGTTTCAGTCTGGTTCTTTGTCAGTTTGGCCACTGTATCAAAAATAAATTTTGGATTATTCTTATTATGCTCAATCAGATCAGACAAATAGGTTGACCTTGCGGAGGACAGAGCGTATTTGTACTGTACCAGACTTTCCAGGCAGAATAAAATACTTCTAATTTAGTCGATCGCCACTTACGTTCCAACTTGCGAGAAGCCTGTTTAAGAGCACGTGTGTGGTCAGTATACCATGGTGCAAGCTTCTTTTGGCTAGCTTTTTTCTTTTTGAGAGGCGCAACGACATCAAGAGTGTTGCGCAGGGTGTAATTTAGATTGTCCGTCAGCTGATCAATAGATTGTAGGCTAGTGGGATCCTGATTAACAGTAAATGATTCTTGGAACAGGCTGACAAAGTTAGGTATCGTAGAGGAATTTAGGGAGCGACTAAAGTAGAATACTGGTTTTGATCTAATAGCAGTGGTAGCGTGAATTTCAAACGTAATAAGGAAATGGTCAGAGAGCACAGGATTATGAGGAGAGACAACTAGATTGCTAATGCTAATACCATAGGATAAAGCTAAGTCCAGTGTATGTTGATGGCAATGAGTCGGCCCAGACACATTTTGGACAAAACCAACGGAGTCAAGAATAGAAGCAAAAGCCTTCACTAGAGAATCATTTCCATTATCAACATGAATATTAAAGTCGCCTATGATCACAACTTTATCTGCCATAACTGCTAGGTTTGATAAAAAGTCAGAAAACTCTGAGAGGAAAGCAGCATAGGGTCCAGGGGTCTGTAGATTGTAACTAGTATAAAAGATGAAGTAAATATAGATCTATTATCTACATTAGTCTGTATGGAGCCCAGGGAAAGCACTTCAAATGAAGAGAATATGTTTATAGATTTCTTAGTAAGGCGTAGTCTAGTGTCAAAAATAACAGCCACGCCACCACCTCTGCCTGACTGTCGAGGATTGTGACAACCAGAGTTGTCTAAGCCAAGTCTCCGTCAAACTTAAAATGTCAAGTTTATAATCAGTGATCAGTTCGTTCACAAGGGCAGCTTTAGGAGCTAGTGATCTTATATTTAGCAACCCAATTTTAAGGAGAGTTCTATCGAAATTAGGTTTAGCATTTGCATTACGATGGTTCGTGTTGATCCTTATCAGATTATTAGAAAAAATCCCACGAGAGGGTTTGAGTTTCAATAGACTACGGTTTTCTCTACGTGGAACAGACACAGTCTCAATTATGTGGGAACTGGGGTGGAAACTGGTCACGAGCTCAGGGAAACTTGCAGACAATTGTTTAAGACCGTCTGTCTGCTGCCTGGCTGTAGCTCTTGAATGTCAATTTCACCGATTCAGACTATGGCCTATGTTATTAGATAAAAGAAGAGCACCCCTCCAGCTCGGGTGGAGTCCGTCTCTCTTCAGTAAACCAGGCTCTCCCCAAAAAGTAGGCCAATTATTAACAAACCCTATGCTATTTGATGTACACCACTCAGTCAGCCAGCGATTTAGCGACGTTAATCTACTGTAGATTTCGTCACTTCTACGAGCTGGGAGGGGACCAGAGACTATTACTCACATCTCGTTTGCCAATTTACACAACGAGACAAAATTTGTTTTAGTGATCTCCGATTGCCTCAACCGGACATCATTAGCGCCGACGTGGATAACAATTTTGGAAAATGTACGTTTACTTTTAGCCAGCGCTTTTACATTTGATTCAATGTCGGTAGCTCTGGCCCCTGGAATACAATTGACTATGGTCGCTGGAGACGCTATTCTCACGTTTCGAAGTATGGAATCGCCAATGATAAGAGCTTCCTCTTTTTCCTCAATAGGTGTGAGTGGGGAGAATCTATTTGAAACGTGAGTTGGGTGGTGTACGGCCGGCTTAGGCTGACAACTATGTCCCCGCCGAACCGTGACAAATTGGCCGTGCTGTGTCGGCTCTTCTGCTGGTGCGATGGGAGAAGCTCACAGGTGCATCCGGCGTAGCTACACACAACTGAATAAAACTCTCATGATCTTTAATCTCTCTGAGAGTCCGGATGCGGGCCTCTAACTCAACTATCCTCTCCGCCAACGCTAAATTAAGCTCACACTTATGGCATGTAAAATTAACATTATCAGTAACATCGGCAGGAGAGCTAAGACTATACATGCTACAACCAGAGCAAAAAAGGAGGGGAGAAGAAGCAGCCATCGTTTGTGCTTACCGTATAAGTTGATTGGTCAGGAGTAACCGAAAAAGATAAAAAAATAGAAAAGAGTTTTGTGTTTAAACCAGTGTAAAAATGCAGAAAATGCGGGCGGTGAAACAGCAGGGAAAAGTACGATTTAGAGCAGTAGTGACTACAGCGCGCGTCACGTTCAAATGGCAAACAGGAAGTCAGCAAAACAGGAAGTGGATGTCTGGGGAGTGGTAAGCTCATGAGACATGGTGGGGAGAAGTGTTGAACCTTGTGAGGAGGGGTTTCAAAACAGGATAAAAAGCGGAGCCCCAGAGAAGACAGTTCAGTACCTGCTTCGCGAACCAGCACGGCTCTTTGAATGTAACCATTGCTTATATTCAAATAAATCTTATTACAACAGACTCTGAAGATTGTTTTACTTTGAAAAAACACTACTTTATTTTGAAGAAGTATCCAGTGCGGTGGGATCTCTCGGTCCATCTGGCCCAGACCGGGTTCAGATCCTCCCTCATTGAATTGGTGAGCCAGCCAGGAGAGGCTCGGGGAAGGCAGATGGTTGGGCGAGACTGCTGCCTTTGACTCAACAGTGGCCATACAGGGAAAAAAGGTAAGCAGAGCCTATTTATAAAAAATCTGCGAGTTAGTTGGATCGAAGGCAGTGTATTCGTCCGAGCTAAGGCATTACTAGTCTCTCCTCTAAAGAATCTAAAAAATATAGTAAAAAAAGAGTCTGGGGTAATATATATGTTTTATGTGTGTGAGTGAGGAAGAGTGTATGTGAGTGTGTGAAGAGAAATGCCAGAGTGCATGCTCAAGTTACTAATAGTGTGTTGGTTTATGGTCTGTGCTGCATTTTCTGGAGTTTTGATTAGTTTGGTATTGATGCAGCGCAAGTAGTAAAATTGAGGAAATTGTTCAAGTTTGCTACGAGTCTACGGAACTGCAAACAGATAGTCACTAGGGGCTAAAGAGACGGTGACTCTGACCCAGAGTAGAGGTCATATGGTTGGCTAAGGGGCTTTTGAGATGGCAACGGAGACAGTCGCCAAGGGGCACGATGGGGACAGTGGCTTTATTAAAAGTGTGTGAGTGTGCCGGCACTAGTGTGAATAGGTGTGTGACTTGTGAGTCTTACATGTGGTTTCGAAATCTTATATGGGTTGTGTGAGTTTTGTACATGTCCTGTGAGATCGTACGTGTGCTTTATGAGCTCCTCTATGAGTGTTTTCGCGATCGTGGGTTTAGTGTGCAGTTGTGAGTCTTTTGTCTTGTGAATATCACACGTGACCTGTAAGGCCTAGGCGGTTGGGGAATTTAATAAATTGTTAGGTACAGTAGAGGCGGAGCTGAAAAAAGGGAGCAGTACAACGGTAAGTAAGGTAAGTGTGGGCGTATGCCCTCGTTGAATGATCAGCCAATACAGGCAGAAAAGGAAGTAATATTTAAATAAGATTTACATAGAGGTGTAAAAGTATTTCTTGTTTTTTGGGCAGCTGCATTCATTGTAGTGGGACAGCTGCTATTGTGTGGGTGGTGGTACATTGGTGAAAACTGTTGTGCTACCAGGTCCATGCACTATAGCTTGTGTAAGCTCAAATAAAGTGCATAAAAGGCGTGGTCAACTTGTCGAGGTTCCGGTCTATAGGATAAGGACCGCAGACACATGAGCCCCTGAACATATAGTCAATGAGCCCAAAATAAGGGACATAAGGTTAATGAGTAAATTACATATAGGATCACCCCTATTTCTCAATAAAGAAAAATAAAATGCACACACTGCTGGCCCTAGTAGTATACACGGGGACGTAGTATCGACAAGTTGTTATTTAGAGAAGAAGTTTTAACTTAGAGAACCAGAGCCAGAAGAAATTATAGTGGAGAAGTGGATAGTCAAATTTAAAAAACTGACTCCGCCAGTCACACTTACGTTAGACAAGGAGCAGTGGGAGGCCATACATGAGCTGAACCCGCATAACATTGTGCCATCAAATGTGCCAGTGATTGAGGCCTAGTGGAGAGTAGGAGTATAGGGTTCGCCTACATTGTCTTAAACTGTCTATTTTGATAAGGGAGGCACTGTAGTTTTGTGTGCTCCCTAAAGTGTAGATGAATGAAAGTTCATATTTTAACTACCGATCAGAGTACAGGGCAAATTACTGAAAGAACGCTCTCCAACAGATACAGTAGCAATTAACGAATGAATCATTGGTTGGAGCGCACTTACAAAGATTACCAAGACGAGCAGCACGGAGAAGACCCACACCACCTTAGGTGTCAGTTTCTCTGTGAAGTAGTGTGAGGGGGAGAGTTAAGAGCGTCATACACGTGTGATCAAGAAGAGTGGGAATACTTACATGATCAAGCAAAGAGACGAGGAGTTTGGAGAGCTCGTCCCCAATCAGAATCATATAACCACTAAGCGCAAAAAAAAGTATAAAACAGGGAGATAAACAGTAAAGAAAAATTAGTTAAAAGTTGAGTACAAGAAGTGAATGGGGGATATAGAAACTTGAGGGATTAAAACACATTTTTGGCTGGAGCGTACTTATAGATTAATTTGAAACTTTGGCTGCTCACCAAGTGGGTTAATTTAACGCAGGTGCAGATAGTTTTCCCTGACGTGCCTTAGCTACAGTTATTGCAGAGACTGTGGACCGTTAACACATTGGGATTGATATTGGTTTGACTGTGTGATAACCCAGATAGTGAAGCGACCCTACCACTTGCATCATTTCTAAACATACCAGAAGGATTTGCCTGTGTAGGACGGGACAGATTGTTGTTAAATCCACATCTGAGTATTACCATTAGCCCGCAAAAAGTCAGATGGGAAACAGGCAAGTGGGCAGACATCAAAAGAGAAAAATAACCTGATGATTCAGAAAAACTGACCTTTAAGCCTGAGTCTAGCAGCAAATATAAAGCAGCAGTCACCGTTGAGAAAATAATAGTGTTGATTAGGACCAGAGAGTCAGACAAAGAGCCAGAGATTCCCAGATCTTTAGCCAGTAGCGGCAGACAAGGGTACATGGGGGCAAAAGCAGTAAAAGTGGGGAAGAGCACTCGTGCTGAAGAAGCAGGTGTGTTCACCCCAGTAGAAGTGATATCGAGGCGTTACCCCAAACATAAAAAGCAGATTCAAAAGTGCATGAAAAAGTGGAACAAAAGAACAACAGGAGGCCACCAATGACCTAGTAAGGGCACCTTTTATCCTACCAGCTGTAAGGAGATGGAGACCATTATAAAACATTACAAACCCAGTGACACAAGCAGAAAACATATAGGCAAAAAGGCAAAAGAGCAGGAGGTGCTGGGTTGGTTTAAGCAGGAAGGAAGCCAATACAGAGAGTCAGTTAAGACAATAAGAAGCATGCTTGAGAGTAAGGAAAAGGAGAAAGAACCAGTGGCGCTGGATCTCATGCCCGACCCACCGCCCTATCCAGATGACAGGAACCCGTTCAGAGCAGGTCAGTATTCCCTGACAGGCCGGAAGGAAGGCGTGGTAGAGTTGGTGGGAGGAGTGAAGTTTGAACCACTGGTAGGAAAAGTCAAGGTAGTGGTGAACAGTGGGGACTCAGATATCCCATGTGAGGGGAGAAGGAGGTCAAAGCCGAGCTCCGAACCAGTGCTTACAGCTTACTCACCACTAAGAGACAAAGGCAGAGAGATGAGTGGCCTGTACCCAGACTTGGCAGAAGAGATCGGGCTAGCAAGTGGAGGTACAGGTTCGGAAGCAGACTGGCAAGAGTATGCTAGGGTACAACTAAGGGAAACAGGTTCGGCAGCGGACTGAGACGAGTATGAGAAGGTAGATCGGAGATAAAGGGAAAGGGCGAAACAAGACATAACCCCAGTCAGGCCTGAGATACTGTACACCTCCACCCCAAGGGAGAGCTCGAGCAGTAGTGAGGAGGAAGGAGAAACTGCACCAGTCGCCAGGAAAAGGCTTGTGTTTGGTGAGGTGTATATTGGAAAGCCACAGGCAAGGAAGAAAATCAGTCTGCCAGACATGGGGGCGGCCCTGGTTCAATCAAAGGAAAGCAAAGAGAGATGAATGGGCAAGGGAAGCAGTATGGAAAGGCTAGAGGAAACTATGGCTCGGATAGAAGAGAGCTATGCTAGACGCATAAAGGAAGTAGAGAAGCGAATGCAACAGACCAGCAGTGAGCTCTGTGAGCTAAACAACCTTTTGGCATTGACAAGTGGGGGGCAGGGTCCAGAGAAGTCAGCCACAAGGGAGGAGCTGGCCCCTACTCTGTCTCAAACAAACCAGACCATAGATGATAGCTTTAAGAGACTGAATGACAGAGTAAACCAGGGCATAGATGAGAGCTTTGCGAGACTGAATAACACAGTACGGCCCAACAGGAAGTCAGGAGACTTTATGACACTGAAGAATGGTAGACAGGTTCCAAAGAGACAAGCAGCGAGGAAACAGGTGGTGAAGGAGAACGACGAGCCTGAGAGGGAAGAGAACAGCAAGCCTGAGGTGGAAGGAAACAATGAGCCTGAGCACGAGGCTGAGCACGAGGAAGGTGAGTATGAGGAAGACCTGGTGGGCGTGAACCCTATAGTGGTCAAAGGTGGCCGCAATCAGTACACACCCTGGTCATTCATGGACATGGTGGGGTTAGCGAGTAGGTTGCCAGACCTCACAGAAGGGGCTGGGAAGTGGATTACAGCCTTAGAAGAAAGTACAGGGGGAATCAGGTTGGCGCTGGGAGATATGAAATCCCTATTGATGCATGTGGTTGGAAAACATGTGACTGACGACGTCTTTCAGAAAACAGGATTGAGCCATCTTAATGGTGGGCACAGGGCAGTTTACGTGGGTTTCAACGGGTTCCGGAACAAGGTATGGGTGGAGCTTCGACGGCTGTACCTGGACAAGTTGGATCCCTCAAAGCTGGAAGGAGAAGAGCTGAAAGAAGGTGAAAGGACAACAGGAAGAGACAGCGACACTCCAGAAGACTTCCGTGCCATACACCCAGGAGAGTGGGTGTATACTAAGACGTTCAAGAGAAAGTGGAACGAAGCCAGATGCAAGGGACCATTTAAGGTGGTCCTGACAACTCCCACTGCACTCAAGGTTGCAGGTAAATCTGTGTATCTGTGTTAATCATTGCAGTAGGGCAAGAGAACCAGGACGTACACAGGACGAGATTAGAGACAACTTGCGGGAAATAGGAGCTGAAGGACAGGAGGAAGAGGGAGCAGAAACAGGGGAGGAGGAGAGACAGGAAGAAGAAGAAGAAGGAGAGAGAGAGGGGGAAGAAGGAGCACCCTCAGAGCGTGGAGAGGATGAGGAACCAGGGGAGACGTAGAGAGAAAAACAGAGAAAGGAGAGTGGGGTATGGGGTATAAGGGCAGGGGTGTTATTGTTGTTGATGGGGACACTGACAGGGGCTCATGCCTCATTGGGTACCTTGACGAGAATGCTAAAGCCACAGCTAGAGGCTCATGCCTTAAAGTCACAGCTAGAGGCTCATGCCTTAAAGTCACAGCCAGAGGCTCGTGCCTCGGTGAGTAATGAGGAGGCTCGTGCCTCAGTGAGAAATAAAAGTGAGAGTATGAGCATTGGCCACCTGAACAGTATTATGAACAAGGCCCCAGAGACAGTATTACACACTCTGCATAAGAAGGGTAATATGTTTTATCGATGGTTGGAATATTCTGCCAGACAGGTGACTCAGGAGACATGCATAACATGCTATAATTATGGCCCGCAAAGAACGCCCCACATAAGACCATTACCATATACACAGACGGAATGTACGGGAGATCGAGGGTGTTACCTACAATGCATATTGTACTATATGGCAAAAAGAGGAAAGCATTTAGAATTGTGGGATGGGGAGAAACCTACACATGAAACCTACGGGTACGGCAGAGTCCAGGCCGGGCTATGAAATGGCTAAATGTCATAGATGGCCTGCTTGACTCACGCCGTGCGCTGAATGGAACAATGAGAATTGTGGTCCAGCTCCACACAGTCTAGTATTTTCCCTGGGCATCTGTCTGTTCCAAACGCACATTTTCCTTCCCCCATTCCAATCGGCCCAGTCTCCATCATTCCTCGCAATGAACTGATGCTTCTATACTAACTAGTAAAATACCAATACATAAATCAAAACAGTACATGTACCCTCCTTTCTTAGTGTTCATACGGTTCAGAGTCCTCATGCTGCTGTAACAGACCATCCGTGGCTGCCTGTGCTTTAACTTCCTCCCACTCAAACTGTGAGACCTCCCAGCAGCACAGTAATTCTTCCCCGTGTACAATCTCCATCATCCACCGGCAACCTATCCCTCTATGCCTGGTAATACTGCCATCTGATACCCCAATAGGCCAATTTCTTTCAATTACTTGGTCAATTGGTGCAAGGGTCAAGCAGTGATACTTCATTAATGCTAATCCTTAAAACCTGTATGATTCCGCATCCCATGCAAAGGGTCTATAGTCCAAGCCACCTAACCCAATGCAAAAGCAAAACAAAGCATCACTACCCCCCAATCAAACACCAAAACTGGATGCACAGTTGTCACTTACGGCTAATAACAAAATTATATTCATCTATATTCTAACATCTCAGTTTTACACAAAGCTAAATAAAACAGTGTACGTGGTTATATCCTACCTTATCCTTAACAGTCTGGTTCAGTATATACATGTGGCACAATGGTCATTTCAACATATTCTTCAGCAGGAGGTGGTGGTGCATACAGTGCATACTGTGGTGGTCTGTTGGCTTGCTGTAGTGACAGAGGATATCCCTCTGGCCTCTTCCTTGGGGCTGCTTCCGGTCTCTGCGGAACAACCGGGTACGTGGGGTAGTCAAAAGAGTCAGAGCGTTGGCCTTGCCAGTCTCGTGCTGCCTCAGTTACCTTGTACTGCAGTAGTTGTATGCTCATTGATCTGCCAACAAAAGATCTGAGAAAAGGTAACAGACAGCAAACCAATACTAGTCCCAGGACCAGTACTATTACAATCAGAAAAACTGCTTTTGTTAACCATGCTCCCCACTTGCCAAAGGCACTATCTAACCAGTCCCACACCTCGTGCCCATACCCTGAATTAGCCTTGACCTCCTGGCGGAGACCCTTTAGCTTCTCCATGGCCTTTGTGAACGAACCTGCAGGAGCTGTATTGTTTGGAATATATGTACAACATGCCTCCCCAAACAATACACACACTCCCCCCTTTTCTGCTAGCAGCCAATCTAGTGCCCACCTATTTTGGGTGGCCATTCTGCTAGTAGCATCTACTTGTTCCCCTAATGCTGCCAGAGCGTCATCTGTATAATTTATAAACCTCTGTTGATTATAATAGACATCATTTATCCACTCTGTATTTTTGTTTGGAGTTATCCACAGAAACAATGATTCAAACCCCGAAGCAATTTCGTTCTTTGCCTTATACTCATTTGGGATGCCTCTTGGTTGGCCTATCACGTCTAAATATATGTCAGGGTCTGGTGTATAAGCCCTCTTATAATGTGTATTCTGCGATTCCATGTCACCACCTGGAATACCAATTGAGACTGGGTGAGCCAACATCACTCGGGCACAGACTCCTGTCCAGTTGAAGGGTAACATATTATACAACCCTGTTCCACACATCCAGAGTCATTCCTTTGGGTTTCTCCCTGGGGACTTTCACAGGGCTGTGTGGCGTCACATACCCACGATCTTTCACAATTCCCCGGAAAGGTACCCACATCATTCAGGCCATTTTGAACTTCATAACATTCATAGGTTAGTGTTTGCCTGTGTTCTGAATTGATCCGCTGTTTGTTTACTTCTGGCGTGTTTAGTATTTTTCGGTTTGCTAGAGTTTACCGCGTTAGTTTGACTGATCTGTTAGTTATCTGTAGTTTCGTAAACTTTGCGTAGTCTACTTTGTACTTATTTTGCTATTACGGATCTTGATTAGCCGTGTTATTCTTAATTTTGAGTCATCGTTAGTTTGATTGCAGCGAATTGTAAAGACTAATCCGTGCAATTACCACCTTATTGTGTCCACCTGTCTGTGATCTCTTTTTACCTCTGTCAGAGCGAAGGTATAAAGTGGTTCCAGCTTGTCAAGGAACCAGAAAGTGTTTGCCTGTGTTCTGAATTGATCTGCTGTTTGTTTACTTCTGGCGTGTTTAGTATTTTTCGGTTTGCTAGAGTTTACCGCGTTAGTTTGACTGATCTGTTAGTTATCTGTAGTTTCGTAAACTTTGCGTAGTCTACTTTGTACTTATTTTGCTATTACGGATCTTGATTAGCCGTGTTATTCTTAATTTTGAGTCATCGTTAGTTTGATTGCAGCGAATTGTAAAGACTAATCCGTGCAATTACCACCTTATTGTGTCCACCTGTCTGTGATCTCTTTTACCTCTGTCAGAGCGACGCTATGCCGCTCCTCACAGAATGCGCCCGCACCCCATAACAGTCTGCTCTCTCCCATTCAGTACGCGCTTCCAGCGTCGCACCCTCCCGCGACAACGGAACCCTCCAACCTCTCCTACCCCCTGACCCTTTGTGACAGCTTCACAATCTCAGGGGGCTATGGAACTGTCGGTCGGCCACACAGAAGGCTGACTTCATCTCTGCCTATGCCTCCCTCCTGTCCCTCCAGTTTCTCGCCCTCACCGAGACCTGGATCAGCCCTGACAACTCCGCTACTCCTGCTGCCCTCTCGTCCGCCTACTCCTTCTCCCACACCCCGGCCATCCGGCCGTGGTGGTGGTACAGGTTTGCTTATCTCCCCGCTTGGAAGTTCTCAGTCATTCCCCTCTCCAACCTGTCTATATCCTCCTTTGAATGCCACCCCGTCTCCATCACCTATCCTACTAAACTCTTTATTGTTGTTGTTTATCGTCCACCAGGGCCCCTGGGATGCTTCCTCGACGAGCTTGACACCCTGCTCAGCTCCTTCCCTGAGGACGGCACCCGCTGATCCTCCTGGGAGACTTCAACATCCACTTAGAGGCCCCCCAGTCTGCTGCCTTCCTACCACTACTCCACTCCTTCGACCTCTCCCTGCAAAACTCCCCCCCAACCCACAAGGCGGGCAACCTCCTAGACCTGATCTTCCTGAGGAACTGCCCTGCTCCAACCTCACGGTTACCCCTTGCATACATCTGATCACCATTTCATTTCCTTCTCCCTCTCCCTTGTCCCCCATCCTCCCTCCCCTCTTCCAACACCCACCATCACTGCCCGTCGTAACCTTCGCTCCCTCTCACCCTCCTCCCTCGCTCCCCTTGTCACTGCTTCCCTCCCCCCCCTTAAAGCATTCTCTAGACTCCCCACTGACACTGCTTCCTCCACCTTAATCTCATCCCTGTCCTCTGCACTTGACTCTCTCTGTCCTCTTCTCCCTAGACCTGCACGCTCATCCCCCCTCCTAGTCCCTGGATGTCCGACACCCTGCGCACCTCCCGGGTCAGCCTCCGTGCTGCTGAGAGGAAGTGGGCCAAATCCAGGCACTCGTCCGACCTTTCATCCTATCAGTCTTTACTGTCTGTGTTTTCTTCTGCTGTCACTGCCGCTAAGGCAATCTTCTACCAAACTAAAATTCAAAATTCTATATCGAAACCTCGTCAACTGTTCTCTATTTTCTCCTCTCTCCTCAGCACACCTCCTCCCCACCTCAGTCCCCCTTCACCGCAGATGACTTTGCTGCTTTCTTCGAGGAGAAAATTGCAGACATCCGCAGCTCCTTTGTGCCCTCCACTCCCGCTGTGCCCTCCACTCCCGCTGTGCCCTCCACTCCCGCTGTGCCCTCCACTCCCTCTGTGCCTTCCACTCCCTCTGTGCCTTCCACTCCCTCTGTGCCTTCCACTCCCTCTGTGCCCTCCACTCCCGCTGTGCCTTCCACTCCCCCTCTGTGCCCTCCCCCTGCTTCCCCTCTTTTTCTCCCCTCTCAGACTCTGATATTTCCCACCTCCTCCTCTCCCACCGCCCTACCACTTGTGCCCTCGACCCTATCCCTTCATCCCTCCTCCAGGCGATCACACCTGACATCCTCCCGTTTGTCACCTCCCTTGTGAACTCCTCCCTGTCCTCTGGTTGTTTCCCCCTCGCCCTTCAAAAGGGCCCATATCACCCTCTGCTGAAAAAACCCACTCTAGACCCTCAGTTATCCAGAATTATCGCCCAGTATCCCTCCTCCCCTTCCTGTCTAAAACCCTCGAAAGAGCGGTATCTCACCAACTCTCTGCTTTCCTTACAGAAAATAACCTGCTGGACCCCTACCAGTCCGGCTTCAGACCTGGCCACTCAACAGAAACCGCTCTCCTCTCGGTCAATGAAGCTCTTCACACCGCATGAGCCGCCTCCCTCTCCTCCATCCTGATCCTGCTTGATCTCTCAGCTGCCTTCGACACTGTGGAGCACTCCATCCTCCTGTCCTCCCTGGCAGCAACAGGGATCTGCGGTACAGCCTCGCCTGGATCGAGTCCTACCTCTCCGGTCGCTCCTTCCAGGTTGCCTGGGCTGGTAAAGTATCACCGCCTTGCTCCCTCCCCACCGGGGTTCCACAGGGCTCAGTCCTCGGTCCCCTTCTCTTCTCCCTGTACACCCGCTCCCTTGGCTCTGTAATCTCTGCCCACTGGCTTATCTTACCATTGTTATGCTGATGACACTCAACTCTTTCTCTCCTTCTCCCCATCAGACACTCAGGTCTCTACCCGCATCGCTGCTTGCCTGGGGGACATTCAGAGCTGGATGGACAGTCACCACCTAAAGCTCAACCCAGGTAAAACAGTGCTAATCTTCATTCCTGCCCTAAACTCTCCCCACCTTGATTTCTCCATTTCTCTAGGTGACACCCTGGTGACATCATCACCCTGCGCGAAGAATCTCGGTGTGGTGATGGACAACAGGCTGTCCCTATCAATGAACATTGCAGCGGTAAGCCGGGCGTGCAGATTCTTCCTGTATAACATCAGGAGGATCCGTCCCTTCCTTACCACGTACTCTACCCAGCTCCTGGTCCAAGCAATGGTACTGTCCCGCTTGGACTACTGCAACTCGCTCCTGGCTGGCCTTCCTGCATCTGCCATCAGACCCCTGCAACTCATCCAGAACGCTGCGGCCCGTCTGATCTACAACCTTCCTCGACACTCCCATGTCACACCCCCCTGCTCACTACCCTCCACTGGCTGCCTGTTATAGCTCGCATCAAATTCAAGACATTGGTCCTAGCATACCAGGCAGTCAAGGGATCAGCCCCAACATACCTCACCAAGATCTTCAAACCCTACACACCTGCCAGACCTCTCCGTTCTGCTACCTCAGGACGCCTACCACCTCCCCCCCTCCGCACCTGCGCTTCCCGGTCACGTCTCCTGTCGGTTCTGGCTCCACGATGGTGGGAATGACCTTCCGGTGGAAGTCAGAACAGCTGAGACCCTGGCCACCTTCAAGCGTCGACTGAAGACTCACCTCTTCAGGGTGCACCTCTCCCCGTAGTCCGGTTTTTGTTAATTTAGGGACATAGTCACTTAGTTTACACGTCTACTTGTTTATGTATTGTATTAGGCTTAGGCATTATTTCCTGCATTGAGTGCTTTACTGCTACCTCTGAATTGTGGCTACAGATTTACCTACAGGGTCCTAGTTTAACTATGTGGTTGCTCCTAGCACCCAGGAATTGTACTTCCCACTAGGGTGGCTTTCAGCTAAACTGTTCTTGACTACGGTTAACACTTTGTTGTACGTCGCTCTGGATAAGAGCATCTGCCAAATGCCTATAATGTAATGTAATGTAATAGGTTAGATTCAATAACTGCAAGTGATCTAGTCTAATCCGCGGATCATGCCTAGTACGAGATAAGTTACATTGCGCGTACTCATGTTCATGATAATGACCATAACTAGAGCCAAGTTTCTCTAGACACTTTATAGGGCATTTAGGTGATTTTGTTGTATTGCAGGTCAAATAGCTGTAGGGATGAGGGACCAGTAGATAAATTGGCTGTGCTTCTGTACACATTACACATGGTTCTGGGGTCTGCATTCTGGCTGTGTAATTCGCCCATTTCAACCATCTGTTTGATTTAGTAAGTGCCCATCTTGATAATACTGCAGCATCTTCCTGTATTGTGCATCTCCTCCTGCTTGGCTCTACTTTTCCATGCAGGAGCTGGTCTCCTCCAATAACAATGCAAGCCAAGGCCACCATCGTTCCTGCGGTCAGTGATATTAAGAGCCCCACTACTCTTCCCCTGTCGGCAGGATTCTTTACCCTATAGCACAAGTGATAATCACCATTACTATTACTAGTTCTGTAATGTTTTGGGCTGGTGGAGTAGGTTTAGGTTTTAAGTGGCTTTGAGCCACGGGTTTAACTATCACCAACTCTCTTCCCCCAATTGGGACCACTGAATCTCCCTTTGAGAAAGAGAGATGTCCCATCTGACAACTCTTAGAGGTGTGGACAATGAATAATGAATATTCAGGTATTTAGCATTTAGCCCTCCCACAGCCTGAAATAAATGTGACCAGTTCTGATAAAAACAGGTTTTTAGCTATTTAGATCTCAGATGTGCTAAACTGTTTTCACACCCTTACATAACCAAGACCTGATGAACAAACGCACATTGGCAAAACAATTCGTCACTAAAGTTTAGTGTGTGCTTTCACAACTTTTGTGACAGCAGAAAAATGTACTATTTTTAACTTGTGTGTTTGTAGATCTATTTACAAGCTGCATATGATACTGACCAAACTATTGATGGCATACAAATGTAGCTGTGATTGTCCTTCAAATAAAAATATCAAACACTTTGGAGTAAGTGTGTGTTAAGTTGATGAAATTGAGATAAATATCAGACCATGCCAAAATTACAAACCATCTCAAAGCTTAGCACGGACCTCAGAGGGTTAATTTTGGCCTTCAAAGTTCCATTTACTCTTTCCACCATCCCCTGTGATTGTGGGTGGTATACACAACCAAACTTCTGTTTGACCCTTAAAGCCTGCATTACTTGCCTCAGGACATGTCCTATAAACGCTGACCCATTATCTAAACTTATTGTCACTGGGATGCCAAATCTGGGTATGACCTAATTTACTAAAAACTTTACTGCTGTCCCCGCCCCTTGGTCCCTGGACGGGACAGCTTCCACCCATCTGCTAAATCAATCAATGACCACCAGCATGTACCTCTTACCCCTTACTTTCTTGATCATGTCAACATAATCCATCATTAAATGCTTAAAAGGCCCTTCTGGAAGAGGTATGTTCCCTATGGGTGTAGTGAAACCTTTCCTGATGTTATTTTGTGCACATATCTCACACAGGCTCAGTTGATAGTCCACTGCAGATACGGAGACCAAAACCCTTCCTTTTTTATTGTTCTCATGACTTGACCACGCACGCAGTGGTCCACACCATGTGCTTCACTTATTAGTAGGGTTAGTAAGGTGGTGGGTACAACAAGCAATCCTTGTACATTACGCCACAACCCATCTTCCCCCTCTCTTGCACCCCTCCTTTGCCATTCAGCTTTTTCAGCTGCTATGGCTTATTGCTGCATATCCTTCACATCCTCCAAAGTGGGCTGTGAATGGATCATTGCTTCTGCTGAATTCACTGGAGTGATTACTGTTGCCTTACACCCTGAGGCTTGCTTTGCTGCTTCATCTGCTCTGTTGTTTCCTGTAACCACAAAATCATTGCCCTTTTTATGTGCTTGACATTTAATAATAGCCAATTGTTCTGGTTTCAGCATAGCCAATATCAGATCCAATATCTGTTTTTTATGCTGTATCTCATCTCCATTGCTTTTTTGAAACCCACGGTTCTTCCATACTGCACCAAACAGATGACATACTCCATGTGCGTATGTTGAATCAGTATATATATCTGCTGCCTGTCCTGCCACTATTTCACAGGCTTGTGTCAATGCCTTCAATTCTGCTAGCTGAGCTGAACAAGGCTGTGGGCATTTCTGCGCTTCTAATACTGCCCAACTATTTTTTCTACGATGGCATAGCCGGCATGATTTCCCTCATAGTTCATACAACATGACCCATCTACAAACAGCACCCTCTTGCCTTCCTCATCCAATGGCACCGCTTGTAAATCCTGCCTTAACTTTATAAACTCCTTACTCTCGGGTACACACTCATGCGGCATCCCTGCATGTGGCAAAGGAATATATTCTACTGGATTCACTGTGTCACACCTTAAAATAGTTGTCAACATTTGGTAATTGTGTATTCGTGCCGGGGTCAGCACAAATTTGCCTTGGTCTATCATCTCCACTACTTTGTGGTGTGTGTATATCCGTATTGGATATCCCATTGTTAGAGATGATGCCTTCTCATAAGCCCACCACAGCCCTGCCAAATCTTGATAACAGGGCGGGTAGCCCATTGCTACATCATCTAGTTTTGTACTATAGTAGTAAGCCATTGCTTGCTTTTTCCTTCCTTTGCATGTTTCCTGCATAAGCACAGCTGTTGCAAAGCCTTCCCTAGTTGATACATACAAATCAAATGGTTGTTCATAGTTAGGCAATGTCAATGCAGGAGCTTGTGCTAGCTCCTTTTTTATGGTTTCGAATGCAGTATCTGCTTCAATATCGCACTTTATTTTCCATCCATCCATCCATTATCTAAGCCGCTTATTCCTGGTCAGGGTCGCGGGGGGGGGCTGGAGCCTATCCCAGCATGCGTTCCGGGCGAGAGGCAGGAATACACCCTGGACAGGTCGCCAATCCATCGCAGGGGCACACACCATTCACTCACACACTCATACCTACGGGCAATTTAGACTCTCCAATTAGCCTAACATGCATGTCTTTGGACTGTGGGAAGAAACCGAGTACCCGGAGGAAACCCACGCGGACACGGGAGAACATGCAAACTCTGCACAGAAAGGCCCCCGGCCTGGATTCGAACCCGAGACCTTCTTGCTGTGAGGCGACAGCGCTATCCACTGCACCACCGTGCCGCCTGCACTTTATTTTATGTGTCCATTTTTCCTGCCCTGCCTCCTTCATTACTTTCCTTAGTGCATGCATTTTCTCTGCATAGCTCTCTATCCAATCTGCACTAAACCCCGTAATTCCCAAAAATGTCATCATCTGGCCTACTGTTCCTGGGTTTGGCATCTTCACTATTGCCTCGACTTGTTTCCCCGATACTCCTTTACTCCTGAATTTTATTGTCCTTCCTAAGTACTCCACCTCTGATTTACATAACTGCAATTTTTCCCTGGCCACTTTGTGAACCCCCTTAGCTAGTTTATGCAGCAGTTTCAGGCTGTCTGCTTCGCACTCCTCTCTAGTGTCTGCACACAACAGCAAATCATCCACATACTGAATCACCACACTACCGAGCTCCAATCCTCTTAAGTCATCTCTTAACACCTGATTAAACACATGAGGAGAATGCTTAAAACCTTGTGGTATCCTAGTGTATGTATATTGCTGCCCCTCAAATGTAAATGCAAACAGTTCCTGACTCTGGACTGCTAGCGGCACATTAAAGAAAGCAGAACACAGATCTACCACTGTAAACCATTTTGCTGTTGTATATTTGCATGTTGTATATTAGTCAACAAAGTATGGGGGTTTCGCACTTCTGCCAATTGATCCTGTACCACTTCATTTACTGCCCGTAAGTCATGCACTAACCTCCATCGTTTTCCATCCGCCTTCTTTACAGGTAACAAAGCTGTGTTGCATGAGCTTCTTGTTTTTCTCAGTACCCCTGCCTCTAATAACGCATTTATTGTACCCCGGATCCCTTCTATTGCTTCCTACTTCAGAGGATACTGTGGTCTAAAGGGACCCTTGCAACCTGGCTTCCACCAGATCTCAACTGGGTTTGCTGATACCACCCTACCAACATCCTCACTATGTTTGGTCCATAATTGTTCTGGCACCTGATTCAGCTTACTTTCTAATTCTTCCTCTCCTTCCTGTTCAAAGCTGTCCTTGGGAATCCTAACCCGTTTAGGCTTTCCCCTCAGGTTTACACCTATCATGATCTTAATCAGTGTCTGATTTTCTGTTCTCCAAATTAGTGGATTATCTGTCTGAATAAACTTCATTTTCTCAGCTTTCTGCACCATAGGACCCAAATCTTGGGCTTTGTAGTCGGGATTTATTCTCAACGTTACATGAGGCGCCGCCCCCTTTTTATTTATTTTTATTTTTATTTGTTTCTGATTTTATCCCATTTTCTCCCAATTTGGTAGCCAATTAGACCCGCTATTTTTACGTCAATCCCCCCCTAGTAATGTGAGTTCGCTGCCGTAGTCCTGCGACCGGTAGTGACGAGAGCCTCTTCCGAGACGTCACTCGCCCAGCCGTCGACCGAACCCCGGTACTTACAGGGCCACTCTTATACGCAGCGAACGTCACGTCGGCTTCCTCCCCTCCCTGGGGCGGACAGCCAATCGCCGCCCCTGGTGGCACTCCCGGCCAAAGCCGACACTTGGCGAGACGGGAATTGAACCCCGGTCTCCGTGGCCAGCGTCGGACGTTGTAACCACTGGACCACGCGGGAGGCCGCCGCTCCCTTTTTTACCCAGACCGTTTTTTCCACCACCACTGCTGCCCCCTCACCACCAACTAGGATTGCTGCGGACTGAATATACTGCTCTGAGCCTGCTTCTGAGGCCCATCTTTTTTCTGAGTGGGATCAAAATCATTGTACTATGTAATTCATATTCTGGTCTTGTGGCCTTAGGTATTTGTGCTTCTATGTACCTTCCCCACACATCCCACACTTGATCAGTAACCTGCTCTTCAATATCCCCTAACCAATACACATTGGCCTGGCTGGTGATTTCTTTTCGCAGGCTATACATTCCTGTGAGATCTATTCCCTCTGCCTCACAATTTAAGTTTTAGTCCTAGAGCCAAAATGGCATCTCTCCCTAACAAATTAACTGGTGAGTTTTTACATACCACTAATGGCAATGTTGTTTCTTTTGTTCCTATTTTAATTATTACTGGTGTTGTTGGTGGATTTAATAATGTCCTACCCGAGAACCCTACTGTTCTAATATATTCTCCCGACAAAGGCACGTGAGTAGCGACTCTTTTATAATACATGTTACTGTCGCGCCTGTATCTATCATCATGGGGACCACTTTTCCTTCTATTATAACATTTATTACAGGCTCTTGTTCTGGTCCATTAGTTATGAGTACATGCTGCCATACTCTGCCTGGGTTCTCTGGGGACCCCTATGGAGCCCCACCATAATTTACTGGTCCCTGTGGAGGCACTGGGACCCATGCCCCGTTTGGGATCTGCGAAGATTGCATTTGTGGGGTGTAGGGGCCCTGCGGGCAATTTCTTTTATGTGCCCTACCTGTCCACACCCCCAACATGTCGGGGTCCTTGTTGACTCAGATTGGGGCCAGCCTGATTGTATGCCTGTCCCTGTCCTCCCTGATTCTGCCCTGCCCACTGATTATTCTGCCTCTGGTTCCCCCATTGATTACCTTGGTATTGGTTCCCTGGTCCTCTCCCCTGCCCTCTCCCTCGTCCCTGTCCCCCCCCCCCCCGGTTCATATTACCTGGCGGGCCTGCTGAAGGAGGGGCACCAGAGAAGTTATAGACGACCGTGGGCTGGGGTCCGCTCGGAGCACCTCTCGGTTCGGCCACAGGGACAATGTCAATGTCTGGTTCCCACATAAAGTGTGCCATCATAGGGCTCATCTTTTTTGTGTCTTTTTCTTTTTCTGTTTCTTTTGCTTTCATTTCTTTGGCCTTTCCTGCCAGCTCTTCCAACTGCAGTTGCAAAAGTTTCTTTTGCAGGTCCTTTACCTGATCCCCTGCTTTATTTTTCTCTTTACGGTGTCTGTTCACTGCATGCACTACATTGTCCACAAACTGTCTGTGTGGCATGGTAAGCAGCCCCACCACTTCTTTCAAGCGGTCTTTTACTGCAGCAGGCATTCCAGTGCAAATGGTCTGCCTGAACAGCACCGTGATTGTTGGATCCCCCTCAACGTCTCTGTCCATTGTCATTCTCCACTTTCGCAGCTGTGTTTCAACATAGGCAGAAGGCGATTCGTCCTCTGTCATGGCCTTCCCCCTTCACGTCGCCCAGCGCCAACCGCTTGCCCGTCATTTCCTCCTCCAGCACCCGTATCCAGCAGCCCGCTCCTTCCTGTATATCAGGGAGAGATTTAATGAGAGTTTGAAGGTCCTGGGCAGACCAAGGAATATAATCTCGTTGATTGTTCCTTAATCTTATTGGGAACTGCCTCCATGTCTGCCGACTTTCCCCATACCGGCTTAGCTTTCTTCTCTCCCTAGTAGACCTCCGAGGGGCTTCTCTCTCTATTGGTTCCTCCCACCCTTCTTGTGGCTTTTATGAGTCTGAGTCTAACTCACTGCCTTCTTCACTTCCCTCACTCTCCCTTTCTCCTCGGTGCCGACTGAAGGATGGGCCCACAGGCGAGGCTTCATCCTCCTCCCGGACCGGGTATCAAACTTCTGGGTTAATTCCTTCACCTTACCTCTTATACCATTACCTGTAGGGGTTCTTCTTGGTCCCTAGCCGCCTCTCTCTTTTTCTCCTCTGCCTTTCCCGCTCTCTTTCTATTCCCTTGATACAGGTTTTCTTTATTTTGGTTCTCCTTTTCTGCAATTGCCAGACGTAACACCTCTGTCTCTTCTCTCACTATCTCTGTCTGTCTTTTACATTCCTCAGATTCTTCCTGGAGTTCCTCCCTTTTCTGCCTCACCCGCTCCTTTTCCTGATCCATTGCATCCTGATCCTCACGCTGTTCTAATGTGCCTGAAAAATCTATTATCCCACTTATCACCGGGCATGTGGACATCTCTGGCTCCGGCAGGGTTGGATAGATGTCCCTGTCTCCTGTCTGTGTTCCTTCTGTTCCTGGTTAAGGAGGGGCATATGGTGGTGGATTAACAACTTTTTCACATGGCCTAGACCGGAGGAGCTCAGCTGCCTCTTTCTCTTTGGCTTCCTGTCTCACTCTTTTATCTCCTTCTTTCTTACATTTATTTAGTGTCTGTATCTCTACTTCTCTCTTCCTTATTCTTTTATCGGACTTATTCCCTCCCTTTTTGTCCACATGCTTTTTTATTTCCCTGTCCATTTCCTTGCAAACTGTTAAATCAAAAGTTCCTTCTCTTGACCATTTAACAGCATTCTTTTTTGTCCTCTCAGACCATTTTTTTGATATTCCCTCTATCTCCTTCCCATAATCAGGATATTGTTTCCCTAATTCTGCGACAGGAGATGCCATAATATCCCTTGCTCTTCTACAACTTTTCTTCGTATTTAATTACCTCTACTGTCTTTTTGGCATACTTAATTACAGTATCTCTTTCTATTATTCTAAGTCCGGGTCTCACCTCAGCAACATCCAATTCAAATGCTTGTTCGCCTTCGTGCCACCTCTGCCACTCAAACTGCCACCACTCTTTGAGCATTCAAATATTGTCTTTTTCCTGCTGTAGTGTAATGCACAAAATATCTGGTGTCCCCTGGTAGAGTATCTGTAAACACCTTACCCCATGTACTCCACTCCTCATTATTCATTTACCGTGCATAAGCCTGCACCCAAGTGTATAAACCTACACTCAATAAATACAGTGCATAAACCTGCACCCAAGTGTATAAACCTACACTCAATAAATACAATGCATAAACCTGCACCCAAGTGTATAAACCTACACTCAATAAATACAGTGCATAAACCTGCACCACAGGGCGTCGACTTACCCTCAGCGTATTAACCTACGCCCAGCGCATAAACCTGCGCTCAGTGCATAAACCTGCACCCCTGACTCCCGCACCCTTTATTGTTATCCCTCCCATCACTGTCCTTCACCGGACCCCTCGATCCTTTTCCTTACCTCCATGCTTCGTCAGAAAACCAGATCTGCAGATCTTAGATATACTCAGGCCTTTTCTCAGAGAACCTGAAATCACACCTATTTTACTAGGTTCATTTCCAAGCCTGACACACATACACAGCGCTTTCAATCACACAGTGACCCTTCCGATCTTATGCCGTCCTCTTTATTATCTCTACTTTGGGTTCTTGGACTCGAAAGGTCCCCTCCAACACCTCCAACAAAGGCTGGGAGAGTTTAGACAACAGCCCTCTTTTTACAGTCTTATTACAACAAGGGTATTTTAAGAGAGAATCTTACATTTCTCACCTTGTTCTTTACTGTTGGCTGGCCAGCCTAGGGTGTGTCCGTGTCTCCCTACCTTTGTCAGGGAACGTCAGGGAGCCAATCCCAGATGTCCTGGGTGGCTGGACCTTTGTCGAGCCCCACGTTGGGCGCCAAGTTATGTTGTGGAAAGTCAGGGTCTTTCCCGATTTTCAGAGTCCTTTAAAATAGTCCTTTTGTTCAATTATTCAGTAATTCAGAGAAGAGCCTGAGGCAGAAGGTCTTCAGAGTATCAGACTTTTATTCTTAATGAATACACAAAGCCGAGAACATCTTGCAAGTCGCTCCAATGTCTTTGTGGCTTGCAACATCTTTTATACTTTCTCAACAGTTACATTTAATTGGCTTATTCCCTGGCTAGCTCCAATTGGTTTACATTTGTGCTGACTCAACATTAGTCATCCGGAAACAATGGTAGATTCCCTTAAATGGCTATCCTCATCGTTAAATCATAGTGGTTCCTATGTCTCCACCCAGCTGATCATTAAACCATAGTGGTTTTGCCAACTCTCTTATCTCACCCTTAAACAATGGTGGTTTGGCTAAGCTATTCACCTTAAAAATAATCGTTTATTACATGTTATTACATGTTAAGCCAGCTGAACATTTTACAGGGATACAAAATAACTCAATATATTCTGTGACATATTCTGTGATTGCTGCGTGAGATTTTACATCATTACAGTTTCCAGTGTATGTGAGTGTAAGACTACATTTTTTACCTAGTTTCAATACCTCATATAGTTCAACAGATTACAGACGTTGTGTCAAACACCAGTGCTGATACATGATTTAAGTGCTCATTTTACCATAGACTTAATTATACAGATATATGGATTATACACATAACCAGTTCTAATCATCTCTGCCCCCAGTCCCCATTCGAGCAAGCTTCAGAAGCGACACTGTGACGACCGTGGTAAGGACCCAGACGCAGATCAGGGATATAGGCAGAAGAGTAGTTTATTGGAAGGCAGGGATCACAACCAGGAATCAGAGAATCGGAGGTACAAAACGCGAGGCAAAGAGAAGTCGATAACAGGCAGGCAAAAGGTCGTTGAACAGGAAGGCAGAAAGGCAAACAAACAAAATCGCTAGGCAAACTCGGGTCGTAATCAGAAGGGTAGTCTCGGAAAAATCTGTATACACTGGCTTCGGAAAAGTAGGCTCAGGGAATAAGAATCAACGTGCTGACACGGAAGGATGAAAACACTGAACATATACAGGCAGACACAGGGAACACAATGGGAAACAGGTGTGACTGGGAGGAGAGAGAGTTAGGAAACACAGGTGAAAACAATGGGAATCGTAATCTAATTACGAGGGGAAACGAAAGACACGGACTGGGAAACATACAAACAAATCTACAATAAACGACCTGGGAGATCAGGCAGACACGTGCATAGCTAGAAGGGGAGGAACGCAAAGAGAGAAAGTGCGTGCGTATGAAAAAGGGAAAGTGAAAAAGCTAATCAGGGATAGGATAAAGAGAGAGAATGAACGAAAGTTTGAAGCGTGAGATAATTAGTGATTAGTAGTGTTAGTAACCTAATCTAAATCCCTAACGTTAGTAGATTAGTTAGTTAGTACTGTACACACCTAACTAATATATACAAAGTGCGATCAAGAAAGTAGGAAGGAGGAAACGAGAAAATAAGCGAAGATTGAAATCCCGAAATGTAAACTCCCGAAGTGAATGACAAGACAAGGAGTGGATCAGGAACAACAACAGACGGGGATAACAGACGTGAACGAAACATGACTCGAAGAAAGATAAACAAAGTACAAAAACAACAGAACAGATACTCAGAATATAACAGGACCCCCCCCCTAAGAAACGCCTCTTGGCGTTTAAACAGGAGGGACACAAAAAACAGATGAACAAACAAGAAGCAGGGAAAGCCAGGCCGACAAGGGTCAAAACACAGAGCAGGAACTCAGACAGGCAAGGGGCAAAACAAGGAGCAGGATCTCAGACAGGCAAGGGGCAAAACAAGGAGCAGGATCTCAGACAGGCAAGGGGCAAAACACAGAGCAGGATCTCAGACAGGCAAGGGGCAAACACAGAGCAGGATCTCAGACAGGCAAGGGGCAAAACACGGAGCAGGATCTCAGACAGGCAAGGGGCAAAACACAGAGCAGGATGTCAGACAGGCACGGTCAAAACACTGGACAGAAATTCAGACAGGCCTAGTAACTTGAAAGTCTCGGATAAGAGTCTTGTCCAAGATGAACCGGGATGGGACCCAACTTCTTTCCGGGACCGTAGCCCTCCCAATCCACAAGGTATTGAAGACCACGGCCCCGACGACGAACGTCCAACAATTTGCGGACCGTGTAGGCATCTCCACCATCAATAAGACGGGGGGGTGGGGGTGGCTCAGGGGCGGGACACAAAGGGTGGGTTACAAGGGGTTTGAGGCGGAAACATGAAAGGTGGGATGAATACGACGCATAGTATGGGGTAATTTCAACACAACAGCAGTGGGACTGATAATTTTGGAAATGGGGAAGGGACCAATAAATCGGGGGGCGAGTTTACGATGGTCGACCTTGAGGGGAATGTCTCTGGTGGACAACCAGACCCGCTGCCCAACGTGGTAACGGGGGCCTGGAGCGTCTCTTGTCCGCAGTCTCCTTCATACGGGCACTGGCTCGGAGAAGGTTGCGGCGTGTGAGGTTCCAGGTGCGGCGACAACGGCGGGTGAAGCACTGAGCAGAGGGGACTCCACCTCCTCCTCCTGGCTGGGAAACAAAGGTGGTTGGTAACCCAGGGAACATTCAAAAGGGGACAAATGAGATGAGGAGGAGGTTTGGGAGTTGATGGCATACTCTGCCCAGGGAAGTTGTTGGCTCCATGAGGAGGGATTTCGAGAGCATAGGCAGCGTAGAACAGTCTCAATGACCTGATTAGCCCGCTCTGTCTGGCCATTAGATTGGGGATGGAAACCGGAGGAAAGACTGACAGATGAACCAACAAGAAAACAAAAAGCCTTCCAAAACTTGGCGATAAACTGGGACCCTGTCGGAAACAATATTATTGGGGATGCCATGTAAATGAAAAACGTGTTGGATAATGAGTGTGGCTGTTTCTTTGGCGGAGGAAGTTTAGGTAAGGAATAAAATGTACAGACTTAGAAAAATCGATCGACTACAGTCATAATGGTGGTGTTGCTGTTGGAGGAGGGTAAACCGATAATGAAGTCAAGCTATGTGAGACCAAGGGCGGTGAGGGATGGGTAGGGGCTGTAACAAACCAGAGGGATGCTGATGGGAAACCTTATTCTGGGCACAGACAGAGCAGGCAGAAATAAACCTCCTAACATCTTGGACCATGGCAGGCCACCAAAAACGTCTCTGGATAAAAGTCAGTGTTCTGTTTATGCCCGGATGACATGATAGGCGAGGAGTGACCCCACTGAAGCACCTGGGATCGGACAGAACTAGGCACGAAGAGGCGGTTAGAGGGACAGCAACTGGGACCGGCCTCGCCCTCCAAGGCGGAACGTACCGTAGCCTCAATGCGAAGTTGAACGTTGTTGATCGAGCACTGTTGTGGCAAGATGGTGTCAGGAACGGAAACTTTGGAAATGGGTTGAATCGACGAGACAGAGCATCAGGTTTAGTATTCTTGGATCCCGGTCGATAAGAAAGGACAAAATTGAATCCCGAAAGAAGAGAGACCACCGAGCCTGGCGAGAATTAAGTCTCTTGGCAGTCTGTAGATACTCCAAGTTCTTATGGTCCGTCCAGACCAGAAAAGGAACTTCAGCCCTCCAGCCAGTGCCTCCACTCCTCCAGAGCGAGCTTGACCGCGAGCAGCTCCCTATTGCCAATGTCGTAGAAGTTCTGCTCCGTAGGACTGAGACGATGGGAATAGAAGGCGAGGGATGAACCTTATCCTCAGCAGAGCGTTGGGAAAGGATGGCTCCTGCCCCAATGTTGGAGGCGTCGACCTCGACGATAAACTGGGCGGTGGGATCAGGATGGATGAGAATAGGGTCGGATGTGAAGCGTTGTTTGAGTAACCGGAAAGCGGTTTCTGCTTGAGGGTTCCAGTGAAAACGGATCTTAATGGAAGTGAGGGCGGTGAGTGGAGCAGCAATGGTACTGTAATTTCTTATGAACCTTCTGTAAAAGTTGGCGAAACCCAAAAAGCGTTGTAACTTGTTGTAGAATTGGAACGCTGCCCCAAAACAGCACAATCGTCAGAGTCTGAGGTAAATACGGCTTATTGTATATAACAAGTTTAGATACAACAACCTGGCTGAATTTGCGCAAAACAGTTGCCTCCCTCCTACGTGCACACATTTTTAATCTCCTCAGTTCCTCCTTGGAGGTTGGCCACCACGCCCCCTGGCTCAACCCCTCCCCTGACTTCGTAGAGGCCCATCCTTCTGAGGCCCCTTCAACTTCGCCTTTTTCATTCTTTCCCCATTTAACAGATTAATAAAAGGATAAACAGACATAGCCAAATCTTGAGCAAACATACACAGACTTAGGCAGAAATGACCAGCCTTGGGCTGGCATACACGGCCCTAAACAAATATAACCAACCTTGAGCTGCCCCAACTGTGTATTATGCCTTTGCTTAAATTGTTTAACTTAATAACAGCTTTATTAATACAGGAATACATTTTTGCCCATACTTTATTCAATGGCCTAATGCCAGTGATCTATAATTTTAATATGCTTGTTATGCAGCCCAAATGCTGGCAATATATGTATATACAGGATCTCTATTACAAAGTTAAACATTTAAAGT